>OV816030.1:72717654-73200538 GCA_929113105.1 Agrypnus murinus | reverse complement strand
ATACCTACTACTGAAGTGGGCAAACATTTCTCACAGCACGCCGCGTTAGTCCGTTTTTAGTCTTTACCGTAACAACTCTGATGACGTTGTCGACGCCTGGATGGACTTCGTGTATGATCCCCATTTTCCATACTAATGGTGGAAGGTTGTCTTCTTTTAAGAGCACGACGTCACCTTCCCTTAACATGGTTGAAGAAGTAGTCCTTTGCCATTTTGCTCTTTGTTGCAGCTGATTCAGATAATCGCTTGACCATCTCTTCCAAAAATGTTGTCTCATATATTCAATATGTTGCCATCTCGAAAGCCGATTTTGATTAAGACTCATAATAGATGGCTCGTGGGGTGAAGTCAGTGGTCCTCCAATTAAGAAGTGACCAGGTGTTAGAACATCAACCTCACCTGGGTCGGTTGATAATGGGCAGAGAGGGCGCGAGTTTAAGCAAGCCTCAATGCATGACAAAAAAGTTATCATTTCCTCATATGAAGCCAAAAAATTCCCCAAAACTCTTTTTAAATGAAATTTGACTGACTTAACGCTCGCTTCCCAAATTCCACCAAAATGCGGCGCACGGGCCGGTATAAAATGCCATTGAATGTGATTTGATGCCAAAACGTCTATTATTTCGCTTTGGAAATGTTGTGATTTAAACATTTCAGACAATGACAGAAGCTCGCGGTTGGCTCCTACAAAATTAGTGCCGTTGTCGGAATAAATGTTTTTTACAATGCCTCGCCTGGAAGTAAATCGTTTTAAGGCTCCCAGAAAGCTCGCAGTCGAAAGCTCAGTTACAAGTTCTGTATGAACCGCCTTGGTGGCAAAACACACGAATACTGCAACATACGCTTTAATAGTTCGTTTAGAACGCCTTGAACCATCCTTTATGATAACAGGTCCTAGATAGTCGATCCCACAATTGTTAAATGCCCGATCAGTATCAAATCGACTTACTGGGAGGTCACCCATAATAGGACTAAGAGTTAACGGTTTTGCCCGGGCACATGGTATGCATTGCCGAATGACCTTACGAATTAGATTTCTTGCAGATAATGGCCAATAAGTTAGTCTTAATGATGCAATGGTTGCGCATGGACCCGCATGCATTTGTTTCAGATGTTCTCGTTTTACTATTAATTCCGTAATGTAGTGCTTAGGTAAAACTACTGGAAATTTTTGCGCGTATTCAATAGGAGCGTTTCTTAATCGACCACCTACCCTAATTAGACAATTTTGGTCTATGAAAGGATTTAAGCATTTTATTCGACTACTGCTTTGAACAGATTCTCCCTTTCGTAAATGCTCAATCTCTCTTGAACATTCGCGGCCTTGAATGTAACGAATTATAACCGTATTGGCCGTTTGTAATTCATCGCATGAGATGCTCCCTAGATTTCGAGATTTGGATCGACAATTATTATAAAATCTCAAACAATAGGCTATTACACGTCGTAGCTTGGTGACGGATGAGAATTTGTTGAAAACAGGTAGTTCTGGCGGAATAAATGTTAGCGCGGTAATTTTCTGTTCAGGTAATTGAGTTGATCTGACGACTGTGTATTTACCTGGCAACTCTTCGTTGTTTACCAAGAAACCAGGACCATTCCACCAAAGATTTGAACTGCATAACTTATTAGGCATGATACCTCTAGATAATATATCAGCGGGGTTATCCACCGACGCAACATGACGCCATTGATCAACTAGCGTTAAATTTTGAATTTTGGCAACACGATGACTAACAAATATTTTCCACCTGCTTGGTTCTCCACTAAAAATCCACGATAAAACAATCGTACTATCCGTAAAACAGTAAGATTGACTGATTTTCAAATTTAATGATTTTCCTACCGCATCCATTAATTCCGCTAACAATAAAGCTCCACACAATTCAAGACGAGGAATTGTGAGAGTTTTTAAAGGTGCAACTCTCGATTTTGCACAAATTAATTTTACATAACATCCCGTTTCATTAATAGTGCGTAAATAAATGCAAGCCCCATAACCCGCTATGGAAGCATCGGAAAATCCGTGAAGTTCGTAAATATTTTGATTAATATCCCCTGCAGTATTAATGATTTTACGGTCAATTTTTAATTCACTAATTGCCGAAAGATGATGAACGAATTCTAACCACCTTTTGCTTAATTCCTCGGGAATTGGTTCATCCCACGATATTTTTAATTCCCAGAGTTCTTGGAGAATTATCTTCGCGGTCATTATGATTGGACCCAAAAGCCCGAGTGGGTCAAATAATTGTGCTATTACAGATAAAACCTTGCGTTTTGTATACATCGGGTTGTTCTTAATATTAACTGAGTATTTCAGAACGTCGTCGTTTGTGCTCCATAATAAACCTAAAATTCGCGTTCCCTCGCCGTTATCAAGGCTGATTTCGTTATCAACGTTTGAATCATCGGATTGAACTATTCGATTTTCATTTGATGCCCATTTTTGCAATTTAAACTGTCCCTTATCTAACGTATTGATTAATTGATGCTTAAGTGTAAATGCCTCCGACAAAGTCATTGCTCCGGTCAACACGTCATCAACATAAAAATCCTGAATAATTGTTCTACTTACGAGTGGTGAACTTTCTGATATATCATAAGCTAACTGTTGTAAACTGCGAATTGCTAAAAAACTTGCCGGACTCGTACCGTACGTGACCGTATTCAAAGTATACGTTTTGATGGATTCACGCGGATGGTTTCGCCAAAAAATTAATTGAAAGTTGCGATGTTCCGGTTTGACTAAAATTTGGCGATACATCTTCACAATATCCGCCGTGATTGCGTATTTGTAAGTCCTAAAACGTACTAAAATCGTGAATAAGGGTTGTTGGATTACAGGACCCACAAGAAGGTTGTCATTTAAGCTTTCTCCGGAGGTTGTTTTAGCACTTGCATTAAATACTACGCGTAATTTTGTCGTCTTACTGCTTTCCTTGATAACGCCATGATGTGGTAAATAACATGCGTTTTCTACTTCATCTGAAATTCTTGACATATGCCCTAACGACTCGTACTCAGTCATGAAATTCGAATAAATTTCTTTGAGTTCGCGGTTTTTATCAAGTTTTCGTTCTAAAGAAAAAAACTGTTGAAGAGTTTTTTCCCTGGAATTACCCAAATTCGGTGGGTATGTTTTAAACGGAAGTGCAACTATAAAACGCCCATCGTCGTCGCGTTTAAAGTTTTGTTTGTAATCCCTTTCACACGCGGACTCGCGAGTCGAGTCTCTGCAATCGTCATTATCGAAACCTTCTATTTCCCAAAACTTGGCCATTTGGTTTTCAAGGGCGGTGATAGAATGATAACAGATGCTGGCGTTGTCAACCTCCCTTTTACTTTCAAGTCTACCCCCTATGACCCAGCCGAGACTTGTTTCTTGTAAATGAGGTGTGCCGCTCGTAATGGGCTTTATGGCCCCTGACCGCAAGATTGACCAAAATATTTCAGCACCAAAAAGCGCATGAATAGCTCCTGGAGTGTGAAAATTAGGGTCAGCTAAACTTAAATTTGAAGAAATGTGTGCCTGTTTTGGGTCAAAGGGATGTAACGGAAGACTTTCGGTTATTTTTCCAAGAACCAAACATTGTGTGTCGACCTGAATGTTATTATACAAAGATTTGAATGCAATTTTAACTATATGGTTAACATGTGTTTCGGCGTTGTTTATGCCTGAGACGGGAATGGTCGTTTTTATCGGCAAATTTAAACGAGAAGCCGTTTCCCTCGTTATAAAGTTTGATTGACTACCAACATCTAACAGTACTCTAATTTTTTGATAATTTCCAAATTTGTCTTTTATAAATACGATAGCGGTTGATAATAAAATTTGAGAATAATTATTGTCTTGCAGAAATTTAGAATGATGGGATAGTGTGACTTCTGAATTTGATGGTGATTGATTTAAAATTGGATCAACATGTAATAAAGAATTATGTTTTTTGTCGCATTTTCTGCAGTTCGAAGATCTGCAGTCCTTGACCTTATGATTCTTGAAACAATTTAGACATAATTTTTGCGAATTAACCTTATCGATTCTCTCGGGAATTGACAGTTTATTGAAATCAGGACACTGATACAAGAAATGGGATTTTTGACACATAAAACAATTATTGTTTACCGAAACATGTGCCAGGCTATTGTTCTTGTGATGGTTTGATTGATTCCCAGTACATTTATTACTATTAAGTAAAATGGTTTTAGTGCTTTGCAATTTCTTGGATGCGTTCATTGATTCTAAATGCATGCATTTTTTCTCGATAAATACAATAAGATCGTCGTATTTTGGAATATCTGAATTTAAAGTTTCTTCCCAACTTGTCTTTGTGAAGAAATCGAATTTTGTCGTAATAATGGGAACAAGTAGGGTATCCCACTGGTTGGTAGGTTGTTTTAGATTTTTTAATGCTTCGATATTTATTGTGACATCATCAAGGAGTTTTCTTAATGACTCATACGAATTTTTGACTAATTGTGGAGAATTCATAATAGCGAAAACATGCTCCTGAGCAATTAGCCTTTTATTTTCATACCGTTTTTTCAATATTTGCCACGCGGTGGCATAATTAACATCCGAAACTGAAACTGTTTCTATCGTTTTTAATGCATCCCCTTGAAGGGAAGACCTGAGATGGTGAAATTTCTCGATATCTGTGAAGATCTCACTACCATGAACTAAGGCCTTAAATGTATCGTGGAACGCGGTCCAGTTTGAATAATTGCCGTTAAATCTCGGAAGGTTCAAGGGTGGTAATGTAACATGCGATCGTTTTTGACAAGACTGTTGAGTCTCGGAAGAAGAATTTGATTGTCGTCGTGTATGCGATTGGTTTTTTTCTAATTCTAGAATTTCTAACTTATTTGTTATTTCCGCCTGAATATCGAAATAATTGTTTTCAAATTCTACTTCTTCTGTCGTTTGTTTTGCCACTTCGTGACTTGATAATTTATCGAGTTTGTAAATTTGCGTTTGAATTACTTGAAAGTCTTTAAATAGATCAAGTAAACGCGATAATCGAGCTTTCAACTGATGAGCATTGCCATTGTCTGGAAAACTAACCGCAAAATTTGTTATTCGTGTAACAGACGCCTTGACAATTCCCCTATCTTGAATGAGCGTTTTTAATTTTTCTTTTTGTTCTACTTCGGTAGTTGCCATGTTACGATTTTTTATTAATTAAATTTCGACATATGAGGAAATGAACCCCTAATCATGCGAAAAGACTCACTTACCTTTGCCCTAGTCACCGGTTAGGAAGTGGCCACCTCGTCGTATATGTTGTCTCTTGTCACCGAGATCGTTCAAGTTCCAATCCTTTGGGCCCTCTGGTCCTCAAGAATGTGTATAATTATGATGAATATGTGTTGCACTACACTGCATGTATGCTTGCACTGGTTTTTTCGAATATCCGGCTCGATCGGACCAAAATGTTTATGCTTGGGCTCGAATTACCGCTTGTGGCTCGAATGCCCTAGCATGTGTGGGTGTGTTCGAAGGACCTGATGTATTGGTTGAACAGGGGTGAAAAAAAAGAACTATTTTTCTGACTGCCTCTATTCAACTAAATATATACACACACGTTTGCAACCAGAGGTTGAAACTCGACTAGCATACAAAATATATACAGAAACTAAAATCTAGCCTGCATCCCGCTTCCTTGAGGGTTAAGCGGGGGTAAATTAACGTATGGGAGCGTATGCACAAACACATTCGAAGCTGGATGAAAAGGAGCTATTTCTTTAAATTTAATGCGATTTCTCTTTAAAAATGTTTGAAATTCATCTGATTTGAAATACCTAGCATTATCAGAGACAAGATTATTAGGTAATCCAAATCTGGCAAAGATTTCTCTTAATAAACTTATGGTAGTGGATGATGTTGTATTAGTCGTTATCATAGCCTCTGGCCATTTGCTATGAGCATCAATTACTATTAACATATAATATTTTTGAAAAATAGGACCCAAATAGTCTAAATGAATTCGATCCCAAGGTTCCTTAGGGTACTCCCACGTTTGCAGAGGAGCTTTTGTAGGAGAGTTTTGAGTCTTTAAACAAAATTGACAACTTTTAATGAGCATTTCTATGGCATTGTTGATGTGAGGCCACCATACATAAGAACGAGCTAAGCTTTTAGTTTTTACCATTCCTAAATGGGCTGCGTGAAGCATTTTTAAATAATTACTTCTCAATGAATATGGTAAAACCACTTTATGGCCCAGCATCAAACAATCGTCTACAACCAAAAAACAATTTTAAAATTTTAAATACGGTTTTAAGTGAGGCTCAAGTGATCTTGGCCAGCCCCGTCTTACATATGTGCAAACATTCTGTATATCAGAATCATTTATGCTTTCTTTCTTGATTTGTTCCCAGTCAATGGGTAAATCATCGTTAGATGCAATAAAATTTAGATATGGATTATCACAATCATTCTCCATAAAATATTGATTTAATGGCAATCTGGAAAATAAATCTGCTTGATTTATAGTTCCGATTTTACATATTCAATTTCATAAGTATAATTGGAAAGAAGCAAAGCCCAATGCAGCAATCTATGTGCTGCTAGAATGGGTATGCCCTTTTTGTTTCCAAATAAAGTTAATAAACATTTTGCATCAGTCCTAATAATGAATTTCCTGCCATAAAGATACTGGAAAAGTTTTTTAACGCCTACAATTATGGCCCATGCCTCCTTCTCAACCTGTGAATAGTTTTGTTGGCTTTTTGTCAACATTTGAGAAGCGTAGGCTATTGGCCTTTCATCATTTTGATCATATTTGTGTGAAATGACTGCTCCAACACCATAGAATGAGCTGTCGACTGACAGTATAACTGGCAATTCTGGGTTATAATGCACTAAAATTGGTGAAGAAGCTAAAATACCTTTTACTTTGTCAAAGGAAATTGAACAATTCTCAGTCCATTCAAATCGTACATTCTTTTTGAGTAAATTATACAGAGGTTGGAGAATGATTGAGCCATTAGGTATAAATTTATTGTAAAAATTTACAAATCCCAAAAATGATTTTAATTGTGTTACATTCTGTGAAACAGGAGCTTCCAAAATAGCCCTAACTTTATCTTTGCAAGTATGCAAACCATTACTGTCAATCTTATAACCTAAATATGTAACAGATTGCTTAACAAATTCACATTTATTAATAGAAATTGTCAATGAATTCTTATCTAATCTCTTTACTACTTCTTGTACCCTGGAAATATGTTCGGAACGATTACGTCCCGTTATAAGGATATCGTCAAGAAAACAGGCAATCCCATCTATTCCAGCAAGTATTTGCTCCATAATACATTGAAAAATAGCTGGCGCATTAGCAATACCAAATGGTAACCTATTATACACAAATAAACCTTTGTGTGTATTAATGGTAGTTAATAGTTTTGATTCAGAGTCTAATTTGACTTGTTGATATGCATTAGTTAAGTCTATTTTGGTAAACTCCATACCCCCTTGTAACTTACTAAATAGATCTTCAATACGTGGCAAAGGATATTTGTCCACATGCAAGACTGGATTGAGAGTGATTTTGAAATCACCACATATTCGAATCCCACCTCCTTTATTAATAACCGGAACAATTGGAGTTCCCCACTCGCTGTGTGATACTGGGCTCAAAATGCCTTCATCAACTAGTCTCTTCAATTCATTTTCCACTCCTTCACGCAACGCAAATGGTAATGGTCGAGGTTTGAAAAATCTGTAGATTTGAAATGAGTGTTGCATACATTCGTTAATTCTACATACGTTTTATCCTCTGGAACAACAGGAATACATAGACTGTAAATTAATCTATACGCTTCTTCATCGCAGGCATTTAAAAGAAGAGCTCTCTTCACTATTGGATCTTCTATTTTATTAGCCACGAAAAATTGTTCCAACTTTGCTTTAAAAATACTCCAATCTGATTCTTGTAAGCAAAATTCTCTTGGATTTCCGATCATCGCTGTTGCGGGTACCGGTGTCGGTGCGCTTGATGGCGGTGGCATCTCCTCTCCTGTAGCGTTCACGTGGTCGCTCACTTCGGTTCACTTCACTACTTTTCTCACGTAATACGCTTTTATTACCGCGATGGTTCGATTTCTCTTTCCTCGTCGCCAACTTGTAATATATTTTGGGTAGGATTAGCAAATAAAACACTAATAAATCGAGTGCGTAATTTATTCCCAAACCAAACTCCAATATTACCAAACATCAAGTGCCTAGCGGATGAATCTCCGTTCATCAAAGTAATAAGCATGCGCACAATACAGTGGTGCCACAAATAAAATACCAACACTAGTATAAATCTAAATACACTACAGTTATAATATGCAAAAAAACCGTGTACCCAACTTACGAAGTCTGACTACATAACTACATATTTGCAGCGCAATATACATGTATACTAATTTGAGTTTGCTAATTTTACGAAAAAATAACATACATTCATTCATAAATAAAGATAAAATCTGAGAAATACAGTTCTGACCAATGAATGATGTGAACATCTGAATGATCATACATATTCTTAATTAAACTATTCAATCAAGATTACACTGAGGGGAACGCTAAGAAAAGGAGTTTTAATTTATTGGAGCAGTGCATTTTTTACATTTTGTCATTATTTATGAATGAAAGTATGTTAATTTTTTAATTATTAATTATTTTATTTGTTTTTGTAAAAACATGCCAGGAATACCACTACGCATCATTTATTAAAGCTATTGACCCGTATGATTTATCTTTCTTTACGAGTTAAAAAGAGTATACATTTTCAGTTTTTTAACATATTGTTGGTTATTTGTTGACGCATTCTAATTTACAATTGTAGATAATGAAATGATTATTGAAGAGCAAATTTATTATGCCCATTATGTTTTCAATAATTTCAATCAATTCGCATGTAAAATGCACAACAAACAATCATATAAAGAGGTATTTACATTCCAATTTGCCGCCGCGCGCGGTTGAGAATTTAAATCTGATTCGTCACCGCGTGGCCAATCACGTCGTTCGGCCGTGCTCCGACTAGGCGCTTGTAATTAAAACACTGTCATTATAAACTATTTAATGAACTTAAATGCTAGATATTTACAAACTTAAAGTAGGCTATTTATTTTTAATACAACATCCATTTATAACATTTATTTATTCACTAACATTCGATTACTAATTACACAGAGCACATTTCAATACGCTGGTTAAACATTAACTGCCCTTCTTCTACCCGCGACGTCAATTTATACCTCCCCTACAAGGTTCCAGAATGTACTGGATTAGACTAGTTCGTGTATTGTTTTGTGCAGCTGTCGATGACTCACGCCGATGAATCATACATGCAGGTGTTGATGAATCATACATGCACGTGGTGATGAATTATGCATGCAGGTGTTGATGAATCTATTACGGTAGAAATAACAGTCTACACTCTTTGTTGGCCTTGACATGGACTGTGGGCCACACAGGGGACTACAGACTAAGATCTTCATATCCGTACATTTTAAAATAACTTCTAGCATGTTTCGAACGATCCTCCAATCCCATTGGTTCCCGCCCACAGCCGAGTTTGGGAACTGCCAATTTGTTAATGCCCCTTGTAGGCAACTCGGTCCCCAAATCCTATAACGCCCTCCACAGGTCCGCGTAACCGGGCTTCTGGTAGTAAGTCTGTTTTGTTACTAGGTAGTAAATAATTTGGCGGTAGAGCGTCCGTGATCCGGCAAGTGTAAGACTTTGCCAACAAAGGGATTCTGTCCTCGAAGTTCATCCATCCGTCCAAATTTATTTCTAAACATTACTCTCCCTGGACATGCAAAGATCCTCGGAGACACAGTGCGCAATGGAATAATCAACAGGGACCAGGAAGAGATCTTGTTGCATCTTGGTCGTGACTTCGAATCGCGCTTTTTTAGTTCCGGAAAATGCAACCATAAATTCTCCAAAGGTTGGCTGATCATCTTCAGGCCTTACGGTATTGACGACAGCCACTTCAGCCTCATCTTCGAAATCCGGGACTGCGTTGTTATTTCCCTCATAGGGCACCAGACCATTGGAGTGTACCACCTTTGGTTTCCCTCTTGGCAATTTCTGGATGCGGTAAATCAAATCATTTATTCGTTTCTTCACCCGGTATGGGCCCTCCCAATTTCGCTGTAATGTGATGGAGGAGCATAATTATAAAATTTGGTAAATTTGAATAAATTGGTTTTTGTTAGAAATTATGGTGTTGCTTAATTTTAAATCTGATGTTTGGAAATAATTAGAAAAAGCACATTATTACAATATGTGCATAATTGCTCAAGTCCAATACATCTTGCTTGAGTAGCATATTTCGTAAGTAGCACGTAAGACATTATTGATAAGTCAGTAAAACCAAGTAATAGGAAATTAAATTAATTAACTTTTAGAGTTCAAACGTGTAACTAGAATAATATATTTTTGTCTTAAATATATCCAAGAAAATGCAGTAATTGGTATTTGATATGTGATAACCAAACTTTAACTTTACAGAGGCTAAATTTAGCAAATTAAAATGATTAACTATTTTAATTATTACAGTAACTTTGGCGAGTAGCCCCGACGTCTTTGAGGGTTGTATAACCAGGTTGAAACCCTCCTTGGGCTGTCACATCGTACAGTCTTCATTTGGTCACTCGCGATTCGGCTATTATTTCGGGTTCGGTCGTGAATATCCTCCAACTTCTTCTTTAACTTGACAACATAATCATTTCCGGCTACCTCCTGTTCTGCAGGTGGACATCCAAATTCCAGATCACATGGTAACCGTAGCTCACGACCAAACATCACAGACGCTGGTGACTGACCGGTTGTTTCGTGAACCGAACGTACTCACGCCCATCTTCCGTTAACCTTGTCAGGGGCTTCGCTGTATTGGCAAATCCAGGAACGAAACGTCTATAGTAGGTACATAATCCAAGAAAACTACGAACTTGGTGTTTATCTCGCGGTGTTGGCCACTCTTGGACTGCACGGATTTTATCGAGGTCGGCTGCCACTCCATTTTGTGATACGATGTGATATTTTACCTCCTTTCGCAATATGTGGCACTTTTTCGAACTCAATTTCAGGTTGGCTGCACGCAGTCTCCGGAACACTTCCTCCAGATGTTCATTGAATGATTTCCCAACTACGATCACGTCATCTATACCTTTTACAGTATGATTTCACACATGTGAAATATAATGTCACATTAACGAAAACTGATTTCACACAAATGAAAACAGAATTCATAGTAACGAAAACTAATTTATCATTCATGAATTCTGATTTTGCAATAATGAAAACAGAATTTGCACTTTTGAAAACCAATTTCATCTAAATCAAAACATATTTTAACTTGTATTTATTCCCTATAATGTTACGTTTTTCAAGTAAATACATTGAAAATAATGTTGGTTTAACAAGATTTTTATAAACAAGAATAAGTTGAAAATTAAGATTAATTAAATTTCAACAATGTCTTCCTCCCACAATGATGCAAGATGCAGCATAATACTGTTCAGCATGGTTTGCATATCCAAGAGATGTGACATCTCTTAACTTGCAACATTGACAATATCTTCCAAAGAATGCATTCCAAATTCGGAAATGGCTGGTGCTTGGTTGTAATGGTTGAAAAAAGGACAACCTCTTCCGACAGCAGACGCTGTATGTATGTTGACACCTAAAGCTTTGCTGTTCTTCTCCAATCTCTTTCTTCATCATATATTCTTGAACAATCCAGCTCTGTTATTCAGCAAGATTTTGTTGTGTTTACCAAGAGGAATTTTTAGTACAGTTATAGAAAATAAAATTTGTCTTTATAATAAAATTTTACAATTTATTGCCTATAATGCAAAATCTATTTTCATTTAATTGAAATTAGTTTTCAAAATTGCAAATTCTGTTTTCATTATTGCAAAATCATAATTCATGAATGATAAATTAGTTTTCGTTATTATGAATTTTGTTTTCATTTATGTAAAATCAGTTTTCGTTAATGTGAAATCATACTGTAAACGGTATAGATGTGAAAACATCTGATTAAAGGTGTTTCGTATTAAATAATAATAATTTAATATTTTATAAACTATTGTTAAGTTTATTTTTTTAAATGAATTATAGATATTCTTCTTAATATTAAGAGTAAGTACTGTATTAAACATTTTTAATAAATTACGTTATTGTTGAGTTTATTTTTAAAATGAATTAAACCAATAAATTATACCTTTGTGCTTATTATTAATTGTATTAATTGTTGTAATCTAAATAAATTATTATTTATAACTTTTTGTGGATTTTTTTATTATAACCAAGAGAGAAGTAGAGGCTTGGGGCAGAGAGGGGAAAGCTGAAAGGGGAAAGTGGCTTATAAAGGGGAGGGGCTTGGAGAGGGGGAAGTGGCTTCTAAATGGGAGGGGCTTGAAAAGTGAAAGGAGGTCAAATGAGAGTTCAAGGTTGTGTGGCTCCACAGTACCCATTCTTTATCTACTGCAAACCATGTCGAACAGTATTATGCTGCATCATTGTGGGAGGAAGACATTGTTGAAATTTAATTAAACTTAATTTTCAACTAATTCCTGTTTATAAAAATCTTGTTAAACCAACATTATTTTCAATGTATTTACTTAAAAAACGTTGTAACATTATAGGGAATAAATATCAGTTAAAATCTGTTTTCATTTAGATGAAATTGGTTTTCGAAAGTGCGAATTTTGTTTTCATTATTGCAAAATCAGAATTCATGAATGATAAATTAGTTTTCGTTATTATGAATTCTGTTTTCATTTGTGTGAAATCAGTTTTCGTTAATGTGAAATTATATTTCACATGTGTGAAATCATACTGTAAAAGGTATAGATTTACCAGGCAAGTCTTCCACGACAGGCCTCTCAGGATGGTTTTCATTAGACGCTCGAGGGTGGCCGGAGCGTTACACAGGTCGAAAGGCATAACCGTGAACTGCCATAACCCGGAACCAATAGTAAACACGGTCTTCTTCCGGTCTTCAGATTCTACCTCAACTTGCCAATAACCACTTTTTAAGTCTAAAGTCGAAAACCATCGTGAACCAGACAGGGTATCTAACGTATCGTCGATGCGTGGTAAGGGATAGCTGTCTTTCTTGGTCACGTTATTGAGCTGCCGATAGTCCACACAAAATCGCGTTGACCCGTCCTTCTTGCTGACCAGGACCACAGGTTATGCCCATGGGCTGCTAGATGGTTCGATGACCCCTTGTTCTTCCATATCGGTAATAATCTTCTAGGCTTCAGCACGCCTTGCTAGAGGTAGACGCCTCGGCTGCTGACGGACCAGCCTAGAGCTCCCTGTATGAATTTTATGTTGTTCTATATCGGTTCGTCTCTTCTGGCTATCGTCAAGAGCGAAGATATCTTGGTATCGGTGAACCAAACCCTGTACCTCTTTCACTTCCGTTCTATTAAGGTCTTCGCACGAACTAGTAACCATACCCACTAGGTTTCCACCATGGTCTTTAGGCACTGGTTTTAGAACATTAGTCATACACTCGGAATACTGGCACACACTGTCCCACAAGGGTGCTCTTGCTCAATGTCAGCCGCTCCACATTAACGTTCATAATCCTCACCGGTACTGTTTTTCCAACCTTGATCAGCGCTTTTCCCACCAGTATGCCACTATGGATCACAGACAGGCTCCATCATTCGCACACATCCTACCCGAAGATCTCCATCCAAACCTGCCTCGACAACTATCTCGCTTCGACCCGGCAATATCACATCTTCTATCAGCAAAACCCTTACGACAGGATCTTCTCGTGGGTGCAACGGAAACTCTTCGTTACCGATCTTCAAAACACCCTCCCTCAAGTTCAATGTAAAACAAATTTTCTCAGGAGTTCCATTCCCAAGATGAACTCATCAGTGGTATCCGCTACCACCACCTCATGATCACGTTCTTCACTTCCGATGCCAATCTTCATCTGCACCACTCCGCGTGTTGGTATTACTTCACCTGTCGCTGTACAGAGTTGAGTAGTTGTCTGTAACAGCTTCATACTTGTTCGTAGAACGTTAGGGCGTATGATGGATTTTGTCGCCCCCGTATCAATGAGTAGTGGAACAGTTCGATTAGCAATTTTCCCATCTACTAACAAACTGCTGGTACTATTCTTTGATGTTACGGCATAGATCACCGGGACATCTTCACTAACAGTCAACGTTCACCCTCTCTTGCCAACCCCCTTTAACGTTTCCGACGGCCGTACTTCTCTTATTTTGGGACAACGGCGTTGTACATGTCCTTGTTCGCCGCAGTTCTAGCAGCAGATCCCTGGAACTTCTTGAAGATTTTTCTTACGGCCTTCTTCCTTGCGAAAAACTCTCAGTACTAACTCCTCTAGGTGACCTTTACAACCTTCTTCTTCTTCCACAACGGCCCGAACACGCCCGTGACCTCGGGGCGCTTGTTTTGCGGCTTCAAATTCTAAGGCGTGGACGAGCGTATCATCAGTTGTTCGTGCCTGCCTCAATGATTGTTGTGTTTCCCCGTCTCTTAGTCCATCAATAAAGGTCTGCAGCCGGAGATCACCATCCATGCCGTAACATCAAAGAATAGTAACGGCAGTTTGTTTGTAGATGGGAAGATTGCTAACCGAACTGTTCCACTACTTATTGATACGGGGGCGATAAAATCCATCATACGTGGTAAAATCCAATCATATATGATGTTCTACGAACAAGTATTAAGTTGTTACTGACAACTACTCAACTCCGTACAGCAACAGGTGAAGTGATACCAACACGCGCAATGGTGAAGATGAAGATTGGCATTGGAAGTGAAGAACGGAATCATGAGGTGCTGGTAGCCGATATCACTGATGACTTCATCTTGGGTATGGACCTCCTGAGAAAATTGGGTTTTACGTTGGATTTGAAGGAGGGTGTTTTGAAGGTCGGTAACGAAAAACTTTCGTTGCCCCCACGAGAAGATCCTGTTCTAAGGGTTTTGCTGATAGAAGATGTGATATTGCCGGGTCAAAGCGAAATGGTTGTCGAGGCATGTTTGGATGGAGATCTTCGGGTAGGATGTGTGCGAATGATGGAGCCTGTCTGTGATAAGAAGATCCATAGTGGCATACTGGTGGGAAAAGCGCTGATCAAGGTTGGAAAGACAGTACCGGTGAGGCTTATGAACGTTAACGTGAATCCGGTGACATTAAAGAAGAGCACCCTTGTGGGGCAGTGTGTGCCAGTATTCCGAGTAGCCAGGTGCATGGCTGATGTTCCAAAACCAGTGCCCAAAGACTATGATGGAAAATTAGTGGGTATGGTTACTAGTTCGTGCGAAGATCATAATAGAACGGAAGTGAAAGAGGTACAGGGTTTGGTTCACCAATACCAAGATATCTTCGCCCTTGACGATACCCAGAAGGGACGAACCAATATTGTGCGACATAAAATCAATACAGGAAACTCTGGGCCAGTCCGACAGCAACCGAGACGTCTATCTCTAGCAAGGCGAGCAGAAGCCGAGAAAATTATTACCGATATGGAACCATCGACAATATAATATTTAAAGAGAAGGAGCAGAGCCTGAAACGTCGACACAATGACAATGCCGTTCATGAAACCTCAACGACAACTACAGAAGTTAGTGAAGGAGAAGATGATAATATAACAAATGCTCGTAATGCTACACGACGAAAATTGGATTAGGTACTTTCATCGTGATAAAATAGAACGTAAACATAAAGAGATTATATCTCTGCTAGAATCAATTGCTAAATCCAATAATAACTCATTCAAAGTTAAAAAACAACCTTCTTATAAATCCGCAACGTCGACATCATCGGAGTATGAAGAAGAAGAATATAACCAAGGGTCAGATGAATATCATGATATTTCTGAGTATTACGATACGCTGGTAGGAAGAAATATAGATAGAACGAGATATGGTCTACATAAGGATAACAACGAATTGAGATTTGCTTCAGTTTCGGTAGGAATACAAGGAAAAGATATAAATAAAAACAAACTTTTCAAGGGAACACCTGGACTATTTCATTTACTAACACTTAAACATTTAGGTTCTACACCTACGGAGGAAGATGTCGTAAATTACATGCAGATTATCTCACTAACCAATGCATACAGAAAAGATTATAGACTAGAGGGTAAAATAATAAGCGTAAAACATTGGAAATATGAGCATATTATTAAACCTAATTTATACAGGATTAACAAATTACCAATTTCAAATTCCAAAAATAAAACGTCGTACTGGAATCAAGTTGTCGACAGGCTTCGTCTACTGTACACCTTAAGATAGACGGGTAACAGTAGTTTAGAAAACGAGGATGAGATTATTTCAATTATTTCTGAGCTTAAAGAAGGTATTATAGAATAAAAGATAATGGTTGTACAAAACGTTACCCTCAAGTATACTTTTCTAGTTTGTTGTCGTATATTTGTATGTTAGAATATAAGTTATCTAGTTTCAAATATGTATGTTAGAATGTAAGTTAACTATAGTTACAATAAATAGTAAAATGAAATAAATAAAGATTATTAAAAGTTTCACAGTTTTATTAAAATATACCTGACAATATTGTTTCAACAGCTATGCTGTCATTATCAAAGGTAATATAATTATAAACAAACACGTCGCTAAGGTAGATACAAAATAGGTAACTAGATAAAATAATAATAATAATAATAAAAATTAATAATAAAAATCATAATTAAACATCTAATACTTCCAGTAACGGAGAATTACTGAGCTCAAGTTGTTCATTCATTAAAGGTACCCTGAGTTTGTGTTTGTATATCTCAAAGGCTTCTAAAATGTCTAATTTGCGTTTGTTATTACAAAAATGTAGGAATTTAATATTATTTTGAGGAGTCATTGTGTGATTTTGTTCTAAAAGGTGTTTGGCGTAATTCGATTTTTCAGGATGTTTATTTTTGTAATGACGTACGTGTTCTTTATATCTTATGTCAAAATTTCGAAGTGTTTGTCCAATATATACCGAACTACAAAAAGAACAATTTAAACAGTAAATGCCCGATTTCATGATATCATGTGTTCTGTCTTTAGCATTAAATAAAAATGAAAAAGTGTTAGTGTTGGTTTTAAATGTTATTTTATAATTGTTGGTTTTTCTTAGTATATGTGCAATTTTTTCTGATATTTTGCCAAAATATGGTATACATATGTAATTTGTGTCTTCTGTTTGATTGTCAATGGGATATATTCTTTTGATAGCTAACCTATAATCTTTTTGTTTAATTAAAGTGTCAATCATGTTCGGATTATAATGATTTGCATGTGCTAGTTGTTTAATGGTTGATATCTCTTTGCTAAAATCTGATTTTGTTAGTGGAATAGTTAAAGCTCTGTGTACTAATGATCTGTATGCTGCTATTTTATGTGTATTGTGGTGACAAGATTCATTTGGTATTGTTATGTCTGTTTGTGTTGGTTTTCTGTATATGGAAAATTCAAAAAGATTGTCTGCGTTAATCTTGATATTTAAGTCTAGAAAGTTTATAGCCCTGTTTTGTTCTGTTTCTAGTGTAAATTTTATATTAGGATGGATATTGTTTATAAGAATTAAAAATTCATTGATAACCTCAAAAGAACTGTCAAAACAAGCTAAAATGTCATCAACATAACGAAACCAGAAGATAATGTGTTTAGAGAGGTTTAATTCAAATATTCGATCTTCAAACTTGTCCATAAATATGTTAGCTAATAGAGGACTTAGAGAATTACCCATAGGTAAACCATCCTTTTGTAAATAAATTATGTTATTAAAAGTGAAATAATTTTGACTTATACAAAGATCAAATAATTGAATTAACTCTAACCTTTTAACTAATTCAGTAGTATAGCTATGTCACTTTCACGTTAAATCCTGTGTTGGTTCAGTCCGAAGCGTGTGTGTGAAGGGAGGGGATAAAATGGGTGTGTCGAATAAAGGGGGCGTGTGTGATGAAGGGGCGTGTCGCGTGCAAGAAGCACGTAGTTGATAGGTGTAAGAAACCCCATCGTAGGGGGTGTAAGACTCGGAAGGGGTGTGTTTGTGTGTGTGTGTGTACACCCACGTGCGTTGAAGTCTCAAAATGGCGTCGGCGCGGGGGTGCGGGGAATGAATGTACATTTTAACTTGAATAGTAGCGGTGCGGGGTAGGATTAATTTACACGGGGAAAGTAATGGTGGACGTTAACGTGGACTTTAATCTACACACCTCAATGGTTATATGATCTACAGGGGGGGTGAAAACTGAAATTGATGGCGCCATGTCTGGCTCAAGTCCACCCAGTTTTGGCTAAGAAGGAAGCTCGAGAGATAAGAATTAATATAAACAAACAAAAATATTGAGTACAAATTTACAGATCATTGCTCGAAAACAAATTGGTTTTTGATGCGGGGTTATCAGTATTTAAAATGATAATGACCTTTTAGTTAGAGATAATTGCTCTGAAAAATGTTTTTGTTAGAGGTTATCAGTATTTAAAATGATAATGACCTTTAGTTATCTGAGGTTATCAGTTGAGGGAAAAAATATATTGATATATATTAAAATATTACTCGGAAAAAATCTTTATATTGAAACAAATATTTACAATTTTAGATATCTAAGGTTATCAAATTGAGCGACAAAAATATACTGATATATTACGCAGAAAATTTTTGTATTGAGGTTATCTGCAATGAAAATGACAATATCCTTTTGTAATTAATTGAGAGTAAATATATTGTGATATATTACACAGAATCTTTATGTTGATAGTATATGCAATTAATGAAAATATCCTTTTCTAAATAAAGATTTCGTAGTAGCGTTGTTAATTGATCATATTATTTCGAACAAATCAATTATTTTCTTGAAAACCATAAATCGTGTTTATAGCCAGAAGCAATTAATAACATAATTTGAATCAAACACGATAAAGATTTAATATGAAGAGGTACTTACAACAGGTCATTGAATTTAATAGTAAAATGATAATTTATACTGAAGTTCACAAGCAAGTATGCTAATGAGATCTGTGAATTACTTTAAAAAAGAAAACAAGAAAAGGAACATTAAAATGTTAATATTCCGTACAGGTCATTGAATTTAAAAGGAAAATGATAATTTATACTAATCGCAATAATTTCATCAATAAATTACTGTAAAAACAAAAGTATAGACTAACAACTAGAGACTTGAAACTTATACTCATGGTTTTCGAAAAACCATAGAATATTAGACTTAAAATTGCGACCACGAGAAGATACCACCGATTTGTGACAGTTGAAGCAAAAACTACGGAACAATGATAGCATTATGTATAATTCTAGTTTATACGTTAATATCCTTTTTTTTTGTGTCAATAAATTACCCGCAAAAACAGAAATACCTTGAAGTAGTTTCAAATTTTAATCTAAGGTTATCTACTTATGTGGAAAGATACCAAGGGTCACTGATTTGCGACAGTTGAAGCAAAAACTATCGAACAATGTTACCATTATGTATAATTCTAGGAATTTTGAACAAAGACAGATAAAATTTATCATAAAGAAGCTACACACATTAGGTCATCAACTTCTCAAACAAGAAATTTCTTTGTGTTAGGTTATTTACTTATTGTTGAAATAAAATGAGGGTATCAGGGTCACTGAGTTTAACTGCCATTATTTTCCCACTCCCTACGGTCCCAAGTCATATAAATAGAGCTGAGAAATCGATTGAAAATTATCTTCTCTTTTTGCAACAAAAGAAACAACCGGTGTTCTTCAGTCTACAGGTGACGCAGATTTAAAAAACGTAAGTAAAATTAATTTTTTATAACTGGTGTTTGTTACTATTTTCGATTTCTTCTGCTTCTCAAAACAGTATAAATATGGATTTCATTAAAAACTTTAATGATGCATCTGACGAAAAGGAGGTAATATCTATGGAATTGCTTCAGGAGAATAAGGAATACAAAATTATCTCCTTGAAGGAAGTAGACACCAAGTACGGGAGATCGGTACTAACTGAACTTGAGGAATTTAAAATTTTCTTTCCAAGGAGATATTCGGCAAGGATCAGCTCCGCACAAATAGATGAGATTAACAGAAGCGGCGAGTATTTTTTCATCATAACATCGTTCCGTATTTATGGAAAATACAAACAACGGTCTCCCATAATAGAGATGCATCAACTTAAAAAAGGTATTTTGCATCTGAAGAAGTATAGATAACAATTTCTTATCTTATTGTTTTTGTTTCAGACTAAGGACCTATAACTCTCACCAGAAAGTGCCGACGGAGTAATCATTTCCCCAACAGAGGATCACCAACAAAATCTCAAGTTTGATAAATAACAGTAAGAAAATAGATTTTAATTTTTATTATTTGATGTAAACTCTCTTTGCCTTACACATTGATAAGTTTTATAAATCATCTGCTAGGTTGTACAATGAATCGCAATAACAAAGATTTTTGTGAAATCGGCGAAGAATTAATAAAAACAATAAAACGAGCATGTGAACTTCTAAGTTAAAAAATTTGGATAAAATAAACCGCTGGATAAAATTAATTAGACTAAATATTAGGAAAAGTAATCTTACATTAAAAAAAGTAGGTAAAAGAGAAATTCAACTCAGTGCAAGAGCTATTGAAACTCATTTAGGACATTTAAATCATTATCAATCTTTATTAACAAATTTAAGAAATGAGATACAGAGAAAAAAGAAGTCGTCAACTAATAGCAAACAAATCATTTGGTCAGATTTAAAATCTTGCTTTCAAAATCGGTGTAGAACGGGGTTGATTTCTAATGTAACTTTTAAAGATTTATCCCAATTTCTAATTGCTTCGTATAAAATGGTTAAAATTCGAATAAATAATATGATTAAAAAAAGTTTTGGTAATTTAAAAATAAATTTTGTTTTTTGCGGTGAATTTGAAAAAGAGACTGGAGCTGGGAAAACGTATTGTTTAAAATATTTTCAAACAAAAAATACGCTTGTTTTTAATAATAATGGGTTTGATTTATGTAATTGGTATAGAGAAGATGTTAGAAATATTATTGAAAATCAAGTTTCTGAATTTGAATCGCAGGGTAGTGGATGGAGTCTCCGCGACATTATCAGTTTGCAAGTAAATTTCAATCGATGTGATGATGTTTTTCATGCTTCATCGTATATACCTTTACCGAACGCGATACATAGTAGAAGGGCTTGCGTAAATATTCACAACACAGATCAAAATTGTTTTTTCTGGTCTGTAACTGCGGGTTTACATCCTGCTACTAATAATCGTAATCTCACATCATCTTATCCCCATTTCTCTACAGTTTTACAAACAAAAGGTTTACCTACTCCGATGAGTTTAAAAAGTGTACCTAAATTTGAAAAAATGAATACAATATCTATCAATGTCTTTTCTCTAATATATCTTCAAGCAAAATTCAAAGTTGTTCCGGTATATTTAACTAAACAAAAACAATCTCAACACGTAAATTTATTAATGGTTACTGAGGAATACGAGGATGAATATGCGCCAGAGTCTGATGATGAATTAGATGAAGATGATGATGATGACCAGGAGATCGGTATAGAACAGTTTCAAAAAGATCCTAAAGTTGATAATATTAAATATCACTTTGTTTTAATAAAAGATTTAGCTCGTTTGGTTAGCTCACAATTATCTAAAAATCGTCATAAGAAATATATTTGCGATAGGTGTCTCTGTTATTTCTATGAGCAAAGACTTTTGGAGAAACATGAAAAGGACTGTTTGAAATTAGTTGATTTTTCTATTGATTTTCCTTCAGCTTTTAACAAAATTTTAGAATTTAAAAACTATCGATATAAAGATCCTGCTCCGTTTGTAGTTTATAGCGATATTGAGTCAGTGTTAGAAAAATATGATGATAATAATACAGCTCCAAATTGTAAATCAGTAAAATTACAGCATCATAAAGCCTTCAGCATCGGAATTTATGTTCATTGTAGCTACGACGATACTTTGTCCTATTTTCGACAATATAGAGGTGTAGATTGCATTGAATGGTTTGCAAAACAACTTGAAGAAATAGCAGAGGTTCGCGGTAATTTATTTTTTTCGGTAAAACCAATGTGGGGGCATGAAGGTGTGAATATTTATAATGCTAAAAACTGTCACATATGCGGAGGTTTATTTTCGGCAGAAGATCAAAGAGTCAAAGATCATAATCATTTTACAGGAAAATTCCGCGGAATAGCCCACAATGACTGTAATATTAACTTTAAAGTGCAACCAACGATTCCTGTTGTTTTTCACAATTTGAGTAACTACGACTCGCACCTTCTATTTACCAAAGTTATGACTGCTTTTCCAGGAAGAATTAAATTGTTACCGGCTAATGATCAAAAGTATATTTCTTTTACAAAATATTATAATGATACGCGTTTACATTTTCGATTTATAGATTCTTTTAGGTTTTTAGATCGGAAATTAGATACTTTAGTTTCAGGATTAAACGATGAGGATTTTCATATAATAAAAAAAGAGAATCCTACTTTGAATGATGAAAAAATAAAATTAATTAAGAGAAAAGGCATATTTCCCTACGAGTATTTGGATAACATAGAAAAATTAAATGAAACTTCTCTCCCTTCTAAAAAACATTTTTTTAGTTCATTAACAAAGGAAACCGTAACCAACAAGGACTATAGGTTTGCTAGAGAAGTTTGGCGTAAGTTTAATATTCAAAATTTAGGAGAATATAGTGACCTCTATTTAAAAACAGATATCTTATTATTAGCAGATGTTTTTGAAACATTTAGGAAAGATGCTATATCAACTTACGGATTAGATCCAGTTCATTATGTAAGTCTTCCAGGATACTCTTTTGATGCAATGTTATTATATACAAAAATAAAGTTAGAATTGTTTAGAGATATTGATATGTTATTGATGGTTAAAAAAGGGATTCGCGGAGGGTTAACGCAAGTAAACAAAAAATATAGCGTTGCAAATAATAAATTTATGAAAAACTTTAATAAAAGAAAACCCTCCAAATACTTAGTATATTTAGATGCTAATAATCTATACGGTTATGCGCAGACTATGTATTTACGAGACTGAAATTAAACTTTTTGGCGTTCTTTCAATAAGCGATACTAATGGTAGGGGTTACTTTGTAGAGTGTGATTTAGAGTATCCAGAGTACTTACATGATAAACATCGAGATCTACCTTTTTGTACGGAGAAACGAGCGCCCCACGGATCAAAATATGAAAAGTTAATGACCACGTTTTATAATAAAGAAAAATACGTTATTCATTATAGAAATTTAAAGCAATGTCTCGAAAATGGGTTAAAACTAACAAAAATACATAGAATACTCTCTTTTAGTCAATCAGACTGGTTGAAACCATATATTGAATTAAATACCAAATTAAGAACGCAAGCGAAAAGTGAGTTTCAAGTAACTTTTTATAAACTAATGGTAAACGCGGTTTTTGGAAAAACAATTGAAGATCAAACAAAGCATCGTGATATCCGTGTTGTTTCTAAGTGGCATGGACGATACGGTGCTCAAAATTTAATTGCTAAACCAAATTTTCACAACCTCACTATTTTCAATAAATCTTTGGCAGCCATCGAATTAAAGAAAACTGTAGTCAAATTTACAAAACCAATTTATGTTGGCATGTCTATTTTGGAGTTATCGAAAATTGTAATGTATGATTTTCATTATAACTATATGAAAAAGAAATTCAAAAAAATTAAATTGTATATGGATACCGACTCTTTTATCTATGAAATTTATTGTGATGATTTTTATACCAGCATAAAACCAGATGTTCACATGTTCTTTGATACAAGCGCCTATCCACAAAATAATATTTACAATTTACCTAGGGTCAATAAAAAACAATTGGGAATATTTAAAGATGAGTGTAATGGGAAAATCTTAACCCATTGCATAGCACTCAAACCAAAAATGTATAGTTTAGCAATTGAGGGAAAGGTAAAAGTAAAAAAGGCAAAGGGGGTACAGAAAAGTGTAGTGAGAAAAGAGATTCTCTTTAAAGATTATGTAGAAATTTTGAGAAAAAGTGTTAGATTTAGAAAAAAGCTAAATAATTTTAGAAACGTTTTAAAAAAAGAATATGTAATGTCTAATGTAATAACAAGAACGCAGCATTATATAAGATCATTTAATCACGAAATATTTACAATTAAACAGGCAAAGGTAGCTCTTAGCTCTTACGATGATAAGAGATATTTGTGCAAAGACGGAATAAACACCTTACCCTGGAATCACTATAAATGCAAAGAAGAATCGTAAATTTCAATAAATTGATAGTTGGTTAAAAATAGATTATCTCTGTCGGCTGAAAGACTTTCTGTGATATGAGTTAATTTAAGTATTTAGTTTGTAATATGTAATAAAATACTTAGTATTAGCGATAGTAATAGTACAAATTGTTTAACTAGTATATTAAATAATACAATAAGATGTATATTGTGTTGTAGTATTAAGGTTTTTCTTTCTATTTAAAAAATAAAAGATATACATTTTAAGAATAAAAGTTTTTTATTTATTTGTTTTTGCTATTTAAATACATTTCATAATACATATATAAGTAAAAATACATTTCACTTAAAAAATACAAAACATTATAATTTATCTATAGAAATGGAGCTTTTTTTTTCTTTTCACATCAAATCCTTCTTGTTAATCCATTCTCGTTCAGAGTGGCCAACCCATTTAACATAGAGCTTCGTCCCTTTGCGCTTCAACACTTTTTCAATAAGGTAAGTATGCGGTTGAAGCGTTCTCTGAAGTTCGGCTTCGTAGAAACAACCAGCTATAGGCTTTCCATACATATCTTCCAACAGGTAGGTTACAGGATTTGTATATTTAGCACGGGTGATCTTAAATAGTTCTGGTGTCCAATTGCCGTGATATCCCTTGGAAAATACAGATTTGTGCTTTGATATGCGCACTATATCACCGGTTTTGAAGCGATTCTTGTCGGTTGCTAACTTAAGGTGATCATATACTGTTAGAATAGTTGTCGGAGTTACATCAACCGGTTTCATCAAAATTGTTCTATGCTTTACGTGATTGTATTCTCGAACTAAGGTATCAAGAATGTCAATCCATTTGTGATTACCTCTTAAGTCAAACATTTTATATAGCTTCCCCTTTATCGTGCGAATAACCCTTTCAGCAATGGCCGCCTTCATGATTGAGAACGTTGAGTAATGATTTATATTATGTTTTTCATTAGTTTAGCTACATCTTTATTATAGAACTCTCTACCGTTATCTGTTTGAAAATTTCGAGGTATACTACCATCTTTAGCTTTTTCAAATATATCCTGCAATGCTGCCGCAACCTCTTTTCCATTCTTTGTCTTCAGCGCTCGCGCCCACAGGTATTTCGAATAACAGTTGATGACTATTAGGATATATTTGAAGTTATTATTTTGTGAAGCAAACGGAATGAATTCGGCTAAATCAGATTGAAAGAGATCATAGTAATCTTTAATTATTGTTCTTCTTCTCTGATAATTTCTTCTCGCTGGCTTATGTAGTTCATTAATGATTTGTCTTTTACTATCGTCGACTGATAAATAATTATTTTTTTGTTTATTTTTTATTGTCATCATCGTAACTAGGATGTCTTCGAGCTTCTAATTGATTAGTTAAATCTATCAGCTCTCCAATTTCAATATCTTTAAAAGTACTAGTATTGGTTGACTGAGCTAATTTATTAGTGTTTGTTACTACATCTCGTAATATTACCACAAATCTCAGCAATGAACTTCTAAATACTGACAGATCAATCTCAAAAGCAACAAGTTTCTTGTCTGAGATTGTTTTCGAAAACACCTCATCTAAATAGTTTTTAGTTACTGCATCCGAAGGACTACTAGGATCTAATAAGTTACTTATTTTCTTTTTACCCGCATCATATCGCTTTTTGTCCGCGTTGTCAATTTTGAGAAAATTTTTAATTTTTAACTTGTTATCCACATATCGTTTAGTAGCGACGTCGCCATCGTTAGAAGGATCACTAACGTCGCTGATTTTAAACCCATGTGCTGTGAATTGTTGATTGATTTTATCTTTTTTATCACTTTCCGCTTTTCTAATACATCCACTTAGACCATCTTCTACGTGCGATCTCAAAACTTTAAAGCTAATAGCGTCATCATCTTCGACCGGTGCTCCAATCTGTACAAGTCTTCGTTTGCGTACATCGATGAAGTCCTTGTCGTGATCAAAAACTAACGTACTTCTTGCATTAACAGCATCAGTCGATTCTTCGAGCGGATCCGCCAAGTTCCTAAGTTTTTTACTTCCCATATCATAGTTTCCGTTTACATCTAGTTTAAATCCTACCCCTGCAGGTCCACGTTTAAGTGGATGTTCACTATTACCGTGAAAGTTAGCAGCGCTCGCGCGCGCCCTTCCAAACACATCGATCGGCATGTGATTGAGATGCAAGAGAGAGCGAGCGCGCAGAAGAAAACACAAAAAAGTTCTTATTATGCTATGATACCTTCTTCTCGTAATTCGGCTACAAGTGAATATATTTCGTTTTGATTTTGAACACTATTATTTCCAGCCTCTTTAGCAGCACACAATAAGCGTAATCTTTGTATTAATTCGGAAGGTTTATTCCAGTACACATACTCAACAGGGTTTTGGTGTAATCGTTTGAATATTCCTCTGCCGACTGTACTCTCGTCGATAGATTTATCATTTTTACCTGTTACTTTGCGACCTCTGTTACTACGACTACTACTACTACTACGTCTACCAACAGGGGATAATTGAGAGAAAGAAGTACTTCGAATCCTAGGCGCTATGATGTTCTTATATTTTCTACTCGCATTCGGTCTTATTATCTTGTTTCGCGAACCAAACTTTCCCCTATGAGCATTTGTTCTAGCTATAATGTCAAGATAATTTTCTGCATCATCCTTCGTAAAATCCCCCTTTTTTCTAGATAAATTTTTAAAAATTAAAAGTTTAAACAACCCTGGAGTTTGCTTATACTCTTTATTTCTAATAACAAGAACATCAGTTTTAGAATAAACTCTAGAATTTCCGAAAGACCATTTTCCTTTTTTCAATCGTCTTAATCCATACTGTGATCTATCTACAGATTGATTTTTAACATCTTTTAATATTTTATCATAATCTTCAATTGTTAATTTTTGCTTTTTCTTCTCTTTTTCATCTTCACCATAGACTCCATCTTCTTTACTCCGCTCTTTGCTTTCTCCATTCGTATCTATACTCTCATAATCAACTTCTTGCACCGCATCATCATCATCATCATCAACATCATCATCATCGTCATCATCATCACCATCATCATCATCAACATCAATGCTAACATCTTTTCTAGTTAGCTCCTCTTTGACAGGGTTATAGTAAGTTCGAGGGGATGATGAAGATACGGGCGAAGTAAATATACTCTCGAGAGGTTTACTTTTACCCGCATCTTGTTTCATTATTTTACCAACTTTTTTACGTTTTTTTGATTTTGATGAACTACGGTCATCATTGGTAACGGGTTTTAGACTGTCTGCAATTTCTTCTAAAGGTGATATTATTTGTTTATGATGAGATTTGTAAGCGACTTGAGCAGGAGTTTGATCGCGTTTAAAATCTGAATATTTCTTACGAATAATTTTTGTTGCTTGAACAACCTTCTGTTTCGATAACACATCCATGATAAACTGATAAAAACGTTTTAAATTAAAGAGTTATAAAGACATCAAATCCCTTTCGATATCTTCCTTTGTTTATGTCACTATCCTTGTCTATTACTATAAATCCATATCGATCATGCTTCCAGCAAGAGGTAGCTATCTCTTTAAATTGTCGAAACGTCATGTCTGTATTAACATGCTCATCATATGCATGTTTCAAATTCATATCATCCTGTCGAAAGAGTACTAGTAGGTTTACGTTATCTCTAATTAAATGTTTTGGTATGCGAGCATAAGTTTGAGAAAGATAAAACGAGTCAACCTGTTTATGTCGACCCATACTAAAAAACTGCTGAATCTTTCCTTGTTCGCTGCAAGCAATATCATCAAAAATAAATATTGAATTGAGTTTAGCATCTTGAGGAGAAATAACTTCGACACTTTCATTAAATTCGTAATATCCAAGTCCTTGAATTGGTTTTAGTATTTGTCTTAGAAACTCATATTTTACTTGAAATAACGATTTAGAATACACATATACATTTTCGAAGCGTAATCCATTAGGATGTAGCAAAAGAGAAATAACTACGTTTGTTTTTCCACAATTGCTCGCTCCGCATATAATTGATCGTATTGATGTGGGTAATAAATCCCCATGTTTTCCCTTTAAAGTAGTGTCTAAGTGAAGATGATTATCCAAATTAACCACAGGCAGGGATTCTTTCTGTTTTAGAAATTTCATGATAAAACTCCTATTCTTTTTAGTTATGTATGTATCGTGTCACAATTTCGGTAAAGGGATCGTATTCAAAAATTGTATCATGAAGCATTAAACAATATGCCTTCGTGTTATCGCTAAAATTACTTTAAGATTCAAATTCTACACGTATATCAACAGTAGACTCTTTTATTGTTTCCTGTTGACGAGAACAATCTATTACAAATAATGGATTATCTTTGAACGTTCTATAATCAAACAAACATTTATAAGCTTCAGGGGTTTTTCCGTAGTAATTAGCTCTAAAAGCTGAATAATTCAAATAAGCTGCAATGTAGTCGTCTTGAGCAAAATCTAAATTCATTCGTTCGTGTGGAAACACTTGCGAGTTTAGAAATACTTTTATGTTTGTAATGTTACTATGAGCAAAATCAGTTGGATATGCATTCTGCACATCTAATTTATTCTTCTGTAAGGCTATTATCATCCAACGAGGCTTTTCGAGATCGTTGGAGTTCTTGATGCGCCATACTTGAGACTTTGAAGTAGAAAACGCAGGCAATTCATGCAACTCCCACTTTCTAAACGGTACTATCACCGAAGCATCGTTCTCAAGACGAGAAAATATTTTTACTTTTGTTTCATCCGATAGAGATACATGCGGTACTTGCCAACTTATGCGCGTTATTGCAAATTTAACTTCAGTTTCAGCACTCTTATAACAATTTACATCGCTTTTTGATCTAATTAAGATAAGTTCTTGGGGCATGTTGACAATTGCTTTTCTGTAATCTTCAGCAAATCCAAAAATATGACTAAAAGGTATTATACACGAAAAATGACCGTTATTGAAAACATGTTGAGCGGTCTGTAGATTGTACGGATTCCAAGCTGATACACTTAGTCTTTTAGAATCATTTTCATCATATGATACATAACCTTTCATAGTAGTAGTGATGCCTGGTTGTCTGCAAACATCAACGATATCTCTTCCGAGCTTATATCGAATTTCTTCAAACAGAAAGCACGGTGCATTATTAACAATAGTAAATTGTTTAGTGGGATCTGTAGCAGCATAAGTGCCCTTTATTTGTATATAACTATCATAAGTTGCTGTTATTGTATCAGAGCTCTGTATTTCTATTGAAATAGTATCGCTATGACCTGTATTTGGTGTAAATGGTAAATAGGTGTGAACATCATCTTTAATAATCGTTTCATCAAAATGTGGTTTTGTAAATAAATTCAACTTTGATACTTCATCATATCGTAATCGTTTTATCCCACTCTCATTCCGAAACAATTTAAGAGGGCTATTATCTGAATACATCTTTTTTTTCATATTATTATTTTCCAACGCGTATCTTCTTGTTTTTGCTTTTGACATTGTTATTTAAAATAACTCTATATCCTAACGACCGTAAAAAATGCACGTCTTCACCTGTTAAACCGATTCTAGCAGCAGCAAAAGCAGTAGCAGCACTGCTCTTCGCACTCAAATGATGAATGGTGTTCGAATTGTAAATATCATCCCTTTTATAACTATCATTAAAGTCTATGCCCATCTTCTTTTTTTCCTTCTAGACTCGTATTCGACTTCTTAGTCGTCGTTGTCTGCCTCTTTTTTGAGCTCTAATAATACCGAAATATATGTGTTTTCAGCAAAATTTACTAAATCTCCTTTATGATCTGTTAGTCGTATAGTAATATTGTCAATTTCACTTACAGTCAATGGAAAGAAAATTATATGTGAGGGTATCTTTGTAATTTTATACCCTGGTTCTACATCTAAATCAAACTCATAGATGCTGTGCGATAACTGATTATTAACATACGCTCCTGCTGTAATATTAGTTTGTACTAAAATATTGTTAATTGAAGTTATATTTACTTCCAAGTCCGACTCGTGAACAGTATGGCTTTTCAATACACGACTTGAAAATCCTAGAATACTACCAATATTTCCCGGTTTGGTAAAGTCTATATCATATACAGACTCTATTTCACACTTTAATGTATTGGTATTTGCCGATAAGCGAAATATGCTATTAACAGGTGTTTCTTTCACAGATAGATGTTTAGGAGTATTGTTCTTTTTCGAATTCGCAATAATTTGTTTTTGTATCTTTTTATTGATTTCTTCTATCTCATATGCACCTTTAGGTATTGTTATTTGCTCATCCGTACTGTAGTAAAATTTATTGTTTCCTTCGTGAATGTTGCGCACAGTGTGACTTGTGCGCAAACCAACCAATCCTAATGTATAATTACCAGAACCTATTTTCACAGACGGAGAAATAGGTCCTGATGAAAAAACACTGCCGAAACCATACACCGAAAACGTTCTAATCATGATTGAATAAATTTCCCTTTATACAATGTCTTTTATATAAGAAATTTAGCACTAAATGTCCGCAAATAATTGTATTGAATTCTTGTTCGCGTTCTTGATTATAAAATATCTCGCTACCTTTAAAATATCGTACTAGTTCTAATGGCGGTCTTAAATCACCAAAACTATCAAAGTAAAGAACTTTATTGCCTCGCTTTTTATAAGCTACCCAATGTGTACCTTGTCCCTTCTTCTCATCTAAATTAACTATTCCGCTTTCGTTGTATCGAGGATGACTTGTAGGTAACCCATTTCGCATAAATACACCTCTAAAATATGGTACCTGTTTAGATGCTAATTTTTGTAAATCGATGTCAGTTAGAGGTCTGCGAGGCAATCTTATTAGTTTTTTGACCTATTGTAAGGCTTTAGAAATATAGCAGACCCTCCTTTCCGATACGGCTTAAGGTATAATGTTCCGCCGGTTTTTGTATTCTTAGCAATACCCTCCATGGCTTGATTATGACGTCTACCTTCTTCGAGTTCTCTTTGTGCATGTTTAGCGGTGGAAATTGTTTTTGCAATTGAGCTTGCACCACCTGCTAATGCCCCCAATGCAGACAACCCTGCAAATATTGGTATCAACGGTAGCACTCCTCCTTGTTTAGGTAAAGGAATTATTCTAGGTAATTTTATCTTTTTTCTTCCACCAGCAGTTTTAATAACTCGTCTAGCAGCTCCTACTGCACGTTTTATTAAGTCTTTTTCATTACCGGATTGAGAACTCATAAGTTTTGTTAACTTCTTGAAAAACCCTACCCCTCCAATACTTTTGCACCCCTTACTTTGCTTCTTGCTTGATCTTCGTTTTAGAGCTTTTCCTCTTTTTTGTTTGCAACCCATCCCTAGTTTGCGTTTTATTTTCATAGCTGTCGTGACACCCCAAGCTCCCCCTTTTTCAAAAACCGAAGAGTCAGCGTCCTTAACCCTTTGCCAAGCTTTTTCTTCAAGAATTTTATCAGCACGATGTCTACTTTCTAAATCTTTATTTACAGAATATGCAATATCATGCTCTTTACACGCTTCGTCTAATGGATTTATACCTCTATCCCCTCTACTTAACCTTTTTTCTAGCTTGGTTCCAGGACCACAGTAGTTATAACCTGGTAAATGCAACTCCACTGGGAGCTTGTTGATAATAGTATTTAATAACCCTTCTCCTCTGTGAATTAACATTTACTAACGATTTTTTATCAGACGTCACAATAAATATCTCTTAACAACGAAGGTTGTAAAAAACCAAAATCTCAATAAATACCTTTTAGCTTTTAAGGGAAGAATGTAAAAAAATGATGAGATTAATGATTGGATAAATTATTTATTATCATAAAATATATACAGCTAAATTCTTAAACTATTAAATAACTTTATTAAATCCGTATTTCCACAACAAAAAGATTTATTTTGCACTCTTCTTCTACAAAATCGTGTTAAATCTTGTTTTAACTCGGATAATTTATCTTGATGATTAATAAGACATTTCTTGTAAGTTTTCCAAATTTTGGTAATACACTGGTTGGTGATGATATACTCCGGTCGATTCTTCCTGCTGCGATTGATGTTGGTAAACCGATGTTTCATTTGTAGCTGCTCTCTTTGGAATAACAATATCTGGCTGGCGGTCTTCATTTTTATATTGCACATTTAAATTTAGGATGTTTCTGATATCGGTGAGAATTTTACGTGGAAATTGATTTATAAGTTCTAATAAATTCAAGCAGTTTACAGATTTTGCATAGTCCAAACCGTTAAAAATAGAAGCGTTCAGCGCTAAAAATAACGCTCGATGAATAAAGTCTTCATCTTTGAACTCATACGGTTCATCAAAATGAACTACTCTCTGACGCAATTTCACGTCTCGTACTATCGATTGTAAACAATTATTATAAAAATAATAAAATCTTTCACACTGTAAAGTCTCTAATCTTGAAATTACCAATGGCGCTACTTTTAATAAATTAGCAAATTCTTCTCCGTAGAGTCGTATTATTGACTTGCCTTTTTCTATCGTGAAACAATCTTCACCAGATCGATGTGCGAAATGTAAAATAAGATTTTCATTTAATATCTCCTTTCGAGTAAATGCATTAATTTCAGAATTGAGATGTGATGAATTTGAAGATTGATGTGAATTTTGTTTAAACCAGTTTCTAAATTTTAATTCAACGTCTTGTGAAGATAAAGCTTTCCAATCTTCTACATCAAACAATACTTCTATAGCTGAACACGATTCGGTTGTACACACAATTCTTGCTACAGGAATCAATTGATCTGCTAGTAGACCCACTTCAACCTGATGTATGTGTTCGCTGTAACCGACTGGTATAGAATTTAATCGAAATAATGATGTAGAAATAAGCGAAGTAAACGTTTTATCATAATGAACTCCGCCTACACAATCTATTCCCTGCTGTTGATTATCACACCATGAAGAAGAAGACCCCTCTTCGTATGTAACAACACCTGGCATAATTTCTTCTCCACTACTATACATAGATTATCTTTAAACTTTAATCACTGTACTACTAGATTTCAATTTTTGTTCACTTTTTCTCTTAAATTGCACGTACCGACAAGAGAATTTTTCTAGATCTTACCGCTGATACGTAGTAATCTGTGCTTATTTTGCATTTAAATACATGCTAAATCTCCCTTTTACAAAGAAAAACATCACAATTTGCTCAAATAAAAAGTTTATTTTATTATTCATTTTTAAAAAATATATACATATAATAATCGAACTATAACCATAGATTACAAATACAAAGCTAAAAATTAATAAATACAAAATATACACATTATTAAAATATAAAAGAAAAAAAACACTAATTAACTTCTACAACACCGCTATCATTGCCGTCCGTTTCTTCGTCTTCTATGACAATCACATCGTCGGCACTGTTTTCACTAATTGTTTCGGATGTTTCACTCGCTATCGTGGGGTTTTGCGATGAACCCTCGCCTTGGGTGTTGATGTTGTTGGTGGGTAGATTTAATCGCCCATCATGAGCAATTGAAGTGGGCCATATGACGAGGTCGGCATACTTCCCCAAACACAGCTGCTCCAGTCTCAACAGAAGAGTCATTAACGTGTGAAACCTTGGTTGTTCTAAAAAGCTGTCACAGGCGTTGGTGCCTAGAGCATACAACCGCCCTAGATCTTCTATAATATCTCTTTCAGGGTCTGAAAGTCCGATATTGCAATGTACGTTATGCGACGCATCAAATGCTAACGCATCCAGCCTGCACCTCAACCGTGCGACTGAAGATTCGGTATCTTCGGCAATGGGCCAATTGGCTTCTGCGTAAAACATCCACATAATTATGAATTGAGATGAGACTGATATTTTTCTCGAATAAATCTCACTTATATATACAGCAAACTAATGAAAGAGTAGGGAGTCACATGTTTGTTCTCTGTACTAGATTTTCTTAAAAACAGTGACCCTAGAAGTCATCAACTTAATTGTTGTACTTTGATCTATATTTCCGCCAAAGTCTGTAGAAATAAAACAAGCAAGAGCCTGTTACTTGAACAAACAATGAACTCGTTAAAAATAAAATCAGTGAATTAATCTCATCCTGTTTATTATAATAACGATCACATAACATGTATTTTGTAGAATTAAACAACAAAGTATTCCATTTACTGTCGAAATAAATATCATTATCATACATATAACGAACTTTATAAGACAAAAAAGGTCGTTGTCTTGATTGATGATCTAAATTTTCACTAACAAAACTCAAGGTTTTGTTGTTATTCACATGCTGAAGTTCTAAATGAGTCCATTGATCCGGAAATATACACTCTGTTTTTTCTAGAATCTCTTGTTCTGCGAATGAAGATGAGGTTGATGACTTTTGAATTTGCTGGAAATCATTATCAGAAAACCTGATACAGACATATGCCTTAGTAACTAAGAGGTCTGGTTTATAAATTATTAATGACCCATTATTTATTATTGCTAGAGCAAAATATAACACCTCCAATGGAAGCATGATTGCAACTGAGATGAAATCGTTAAACGGTAGCTACTTTTATTGTTATATTATCAGTTGCAAACAAGTTAAAAAAAATACCTGATTAGCCTAGATTTCTACCTGCATCTTGGTGTGGAAATACAGCATTTTCTATCTACGCTAATAAGGTATTTGATATTTTATTCTTAATTTGCGCTACAAAACCTTTTACATGTATTCAACCTTTCTACAGTGTAATTTAACTGTTTATCTAATCCATCTTTATTCACTTTACACTCGTTGTAAAGGATTCGAGTAAAATTATAATCTATTTCTACTCGAGTTAAATTATTTTTTAAAGTTAATGAATAAAAGTGCATATATTCCAATTCCTTTGGATCGTCTTCACATTTCTGACTTCTTTTTCTATCCTCATCACTTTCACATGCAAAATTAGCTTTTGTTGTCGTTGATATTCTTGAGGGTTTTAGCTCTTCAATTTCATCTTCTATTTCTAAACTCTCAAAAGACCGTTCGGATTGTGTTACCTGTTCCTCGCCATTCAAATACGGTCTTAAGTTATTCCATTTAAAAGAGTTTGAATAGTTCAGCAGTGGCACCGACATATCTTGTGGTATATTGAAATGCAATCTTACATTATATCCTTCTTGCGCTCATTTTAAAGATGTAGTACCGTTGATCCAATGTTGAGTTTCAAAAACTGGCTGCTTTAGTTGTGCTATAGTTGTGTGTTGGTTGAGACACCAAAGCAAACAACTATACGCTAAAACAACGAGCATCTTTGATAATGTTTACCGTTAAATTTACTATTTCTTTTAATGCAAAACCGCTGCCTTTCTCTTGGAATTCGCTTAATTGGTTTAGAAGTTCATCTATTGTCTCTTTCTCTAGCTCTTTTAGATTTGTACTGAGGTCAACTAAATAATTCTTTGTATTAAAGTACTTTTTTTCAGAGATCACTTCCCCTGATAGCGAATCTTTCTCGAAAACACCGCAAAATGTAAAATTAAGTTTAATATTGAAAAACTTCTTCAATATCTTTTTTATACGTCGATTTACTAAAATAAATGAATGCTTGAAAAACTCATCGGGAATAGTATGACTTAAATTAACAACTGCACTGGTCCTTATCCTATTTTGAAATGCAGAGCATAGGTCTACCCATTTCACCTTATTAGGAATTTGCACATGCGCTCTGCTTGTCTTCACCTTCTCACGACTACATTTTAAAAGAGCTAACTCATTTTCTAATTGTCTCTTTCTACCAACCGTCTTCTTTTCTGATTTGTTTTTAACACTTCTAGTTAATTCTCTGACTCTTTTTAGATACTCACAATCTTGCTTCTTATCCATTGTTACTACACCAAGAGAATGCCTCACTTTTTTTATGGATTACCTTTTTCAGCTCTCTCCTACAATTTATTACCTAAAGTGGTGTGTAGATTAAAGTCCACGTTAACGTCCACCATTACTTTCCCCGTGTAAATTAATCCTACCCCGCACCGCTACTATTCAAGTTAAAATGTACATTCACTCCCCGCACCCCCGCGCCGACGCCATTTTGAGACTTCAACGCACGTGGGTGTACACACACACACACACACACACACACACACACACACACACACACACAAACACACCCCTTCCGAGTCTTACACCCCCTACGATGGGGTTTCTTACACCTATCAACTACGTGCTTCTTGCACGCGACACGCCCCTTCATCACACACGCCCCCTTTATTCGACACACCCATTTTATCCCCTCCCTTCACACACACGCTTCGGACTGAACCAACACAGGATTTAACGTGAAAGTGACATAGCTATACTACTTAATTCTATATTACTATTGATCAAGAAACTATCTAATAAAGGAATACATTCTTGTGGTGGTATTCTGGAGAACATGTTGCAAATATCAAAACTAACAAGTTTTGAATGTGGTGGAAGATGTATGTTTTGCAGCTTATCTACTAATTCTAATGAATTTCTAACAGAGTATTTCGATTTGTTTCGAAATACTCTGTTAGAAATTCATTAGAATTAGTAGATAAGCTGCAAAACATACATCTTCCACCACATTCAAAACTTGTTAGTTTTGATATTTGCAACATGTTCTCCAGAATACCACCACAAGAATGTATTCCTTTATTAGATAGTTTCTTGATCAATAGTAATATAGAATTAGTTAAAAGGTTAGAGTTAATTCAATTATTTGATCTTTGTATAAGTCAAAATTATTTCACTTTTAATAACATAATTTATTTACAAAAGGATGGTTTACCTATGGGTAATTCTCTAAGTCCTCTATTAGCTAACATATTTATGGACAAGTTTGAAGATCGAATATTTGAATTAAACCTCTCTAAACACATTATCTTCTGGTTTCGTTATGTTGATGACATTTTAGCTTGTTTTGACAGTTCTTTTGAGGTTATCAATGAATTTTTAATTCTTATAAACAATATCCATCCTAATATAAAATTTACACTAGAAACAGAACAAAACAGGGCTATAAACTTTCTAGACTTAAATATCAAGATTAACGCAGACAATCTTTTTGAATTTTCCATATACAGAAAACCAACACAAACAGACATAACAATACCAAATGAATCTTGTCACCACAACAGTGGCGTGCGGTCCATGGAAGCAATGGAAGCAATGCTTCCCTTAAGAATTTATTAAATATAAAAACCAATGCTAACAAAAATATTTTTATAAAATTATTGTTATCGTTTATTTTGTTTATTTAAATTTGTAATATTTAATAAAGTATCAATATCAAATCCGTACAGCAAAAAGTATAATTATTTAGAGTACTACTTTGAATTAGGGTCATTAAACTTGCGCGGAAAGGTAATACCGATTCAGATGTGTTACATACACTGCATATAAGCACTGATTTCGTTGCTTACTGCACTTCACGCCTTGGATAGGGGGCGAGTGTGTTGTAGTATACGGACGATGCGGTTGACATCAAGGTCGTTATTTTTAGTGCGCTCCGTTCCCAAATATTTATTTATTATAATTTGGTTATTTGTTCGATTTAGTGTTTGTTATGTAAATCTGCGAATGAGACTGTATTTTGAAACATTTTATTAATTCAATTTATGTAAGTTGTAATTTTTTTTAAAGGCAAATAATTCTATTTACTTTGCTCTGTATGCAAATTTAAAATTGCTTTATCGTCATGCGAATCGCAACGAATTTGTTGTTCACTTTGTAAATTATCAGATAAAGAATTTTCTGCATACAGTTTTGGAGAGATACTACAAATTGTTGAGAAAGGCAGATCAAAACCAGAACTTTCAAATTTAACAACAAAAATTAAAACCTGCACCAGGTATTTTGCTAAAAAGGACCGGAAGATTGAGTTGCATTATAAATAAATGGTAGTACTTTTTTTTAAATAAAGTATAATAGGCAACAAATTCCATAAGCATAAAGTGTAAAAGTTCTTCTTTGAAAAACTTTTAAGCTTAATAATTTTATTATAACACTGTTTTTTATTGTACCTAGGTATATTAAAATTAAAATCGTAGTTGCTTCCCTAGCCTAAATTCTCACCGCACGCCACTGCACCACAATACACATAAAATAGCAGCATACAGATCATTAGTACACAGAGCTTTAACTATTCCACTAACAAAATCAGATTTTAGCAAAGAGATATCAACCATTAAACAACTAGCACATGCAAATCATTATAATCCGAACATGATTGACACTTTAATTAAACAAAAAGATTATAGGTTAGCTATCAAAAGAATATATCCCATTGACAATCAAACAGAAGACACAAATTACATATCTATACCATATTTTGGCAAAATATCAGAAAAAATTGCACATATACTAAGAAAAACCAACAATTATAAAATAACATTTAAAACCAACACTAACACTTTTTCATTTTTATTTAATGCTAAAGACAGAACACATGATATCATGAAATCGGGCATTTACCGTTTAAATTGTTCTTTTTGTAGTTCGGTATATATTGGACAAACACTTCGAAATTTTGACATAAGATATAAAGAACACGTACGTCATTACAAAAATAAACATCCTGAAAAATCGAATTACGCCAAACACCTTTTAGAACAAAATCACACAATGACTCCTCAAAATAATATTAAATTCCTACATTTTTGTAATAACAAACGCAAATTAGACATTTTAGAAGCCTTTGAGATATACAAACACAAACTCAGGGTACCTTTAATGAATGAACAACTTGAGCTCAGTAATTCTCCGTTACTGGAAGTATTAGATGTTTAATTATGATTTTTATTATTAATTTTTATTATTATTATTATTATTTTATCTAGTTACCTATTTTGTATCTACCTTAGCGACGTGTTTGTTTATAATTATATTACCTTGTATAATGACAGCATAGCTGTTGAAACAATATTGTCAGGTATATTTTAATAAAACTGTGAAACTTTTAATAATCTTTATTTATTTCATGATTATGGAGTTCCACAAAATAAGGCTGGAAACAATAAACAAAAATAGTAAAATATTTATCTGTTTTATTTCTCCAGGTTAAGTCTTCAAGGTTCTTATAACTGTAGATATTGCAAGAGTTTCAAGTTAATCACGCAGAGTTTCAAAGTTATAAAGACGTATTACAAAACATATGACACATGTTATAGACATATATTTCGAAGGTACTGAAAATGGTTACAAATTATTATTAATCATACGAGTTTACTAGATATTTAACGTTGAATATTCTACAAAAAATATAGAGTATATTATTACATATATTGTTATATCCGAGGCCCGAGGGGTCAACCACTCCCCAAAAAACGTACAGTGATTTCCAGTTTCTGGGAATACTTTCAAAAAACATCAGGTATTTCCAAGTATTCCCAGGTATTTCCAAGTATTCCCAAATATTTCCAAGTATTCCCAGGTATTTCCAAGTATTCCCAGGTATTCCCAAGTATTCCCAGGTATTACCAAGTATACTCAGGTAAATCAAATTTATCGAAAAATAGAACATAGAAAGTCAGATTATTTTGATATAAACTTAAATGGCTTAAAAGCTCTAAATCATCAGAAAACAGAGCTTTAGTAAAAAACATTTTATCTTTGTGAGATGACTTAAATGATTACTTAAAGTATGGCAAATGCGGGGACAAGATTGGGACACTAAATAGAGCATGTGTCAAAGTAATGTATATAATTGAAATAAAATAAATTTAACAAAACAATATTTTTAATATAAAAAATTATTCTCTACCAAGTTTATAGAGATTACAGATTATACCTACGTATCACTCATTCCTACAATACATTAATTTATATCACAATTTAGTATTTTTACTATTTTTTATTGCATTTTTCTATTTGCATTATAGTTGAACATAAAATAATAGTATAATGTTTAGAATATTTATTCTAGTACACTTAACTTTTCTCATTGAGATATCCATAGAACATATCTTTCACACAATCATTCAACAATCTTTCAAAACCTTGATAGAAGTTTTTTCTTTAATCACTATTTAAACCCTTCTAATACTCCAAACAATTTCTTGCAATCAAACCAGCAAGTTTTAGTTATCGATTTAGACCAGTGTTTGCAAAGTGGGGGGCGCACCCCCTTGTGGGGCGTGAAGTCACGTTAAGGGGGGCATAAAAGCGCACAGAAAAAATCTTATACCTGGATAAAAAATTCAATTTTTTAACAAAAATGTAGCTACATTATATAAATTTGAAAAAGTTATTCCTTGTTTACAAATAATAGAACAGCATTAAATATTTGAATTTAGGAATTGGCGCGGTCAGATTGTTTTACCATTTTACCGCATATAATATATAGGCCGCAAAGAACCTGTCTCGCTTCTCCTGTTCGCAGTCTAACACCACCCTTCACATTAATGGTTTTGTATTTTGACTTTTTTGTTAAATAAATAAATAAATGTTATTGCAATATGATTTTGGTCTGAATTATCGGGGGGGGGAAGGTGTAAGGGTGATACCAAGAAAGAGGTGCTATAGGAAAAAGTTTAGGAACCACTGATCTAGACGAATAGGCATTAGCAAAATCTTTATAACAACTTTCTAGATTTTTATCAATAACCAATTTGTTGTTATCGTTTATATTTGATCAGAAAATGCATCCAAAGAACTTTTCCACTAATTATTTGTCTCGGGGAAAAGGCTTTTCTTCAGCTGAATTTCATCTTTAGCTGAGTGTAAGCCATGTACAACAAATAACAGTAACTTTTATACTAATACTTATAACTTTTAGAGTATTTTGTACTTTTTGAATATTTATAAAATTGTGCCTCTGGATGCAAAAAGGATCACATCCTTTACAAACACAGGTCTCAGTTTCTAATGGTCATTTCTTCTTAATTATCTTCTTTGACGTAGAGATTTCAAGTTTTTTTGGGTTTTTGATTTATTTTTGAATTTTTTTTTGTGCAGCTCTAACTCGTATTACTCTGTCAGCCGATAAATGAGCTTTTTTATTAAAAGAAAACGGCAATGTGTAGTCTTTTTAACCGCCTCGTTTTTTTATTTTTCAGTAACACTGCTAAATATGATTTATCATTACATGATTTAATTCCCGTAAAATATTTTAAATTTGTGTCGTAGGAATTTAGAATGGATAACTGTTCATCATTTTTTTTTATTTCGTCACTAAATGCAATTTGAGTTGTGTTGGATATATTACCGGTGTTATATGTATATATTAAATCTTCATCATCTTCGAAATTCTCATTCAAGACAGCCGTGGGATTAAGAAGTTCTTGAGATTTGATAAGTAAGGGTATTCCTATTTGTTCACACAGTATTTCTGATGGTTCTATTCCAAAAGATTTTGCGGTTTTCTCAGCTTTATTTTTTGCTTGTAACATATAACTCCATATTTTTTTCCATATCCAGAACTGAAAGGTGATTTCTACTTGATCTGATCATCTCATGAGTGCTCTAGTGCAGAGCATACTTACTTAATACATGAAATATATTAAAAATGCAGAGTCACTTCTATACATTAACGTAAATATTCTATGACGTCACGAAATATCGCTACTTCCCCTACGTCTTTAACTTTTCTTACATGCGGCTTTTATGATCATAACATTGATAACCGAGTTTGGGTTAAACTAATTTGCCGTAATTGACTTTACTTAATAGATTTTCGTCTAATAACGCCGTTAAAACGAAAATAAATTTCCACCCAAGCATGTATAATATCATCATTCCTCAAATATTCCTAGGTATTTCCAGGTACTGCCATGTATTTCCAAAGTATTCCCAGGTATTTCCAAGTATTCCCAAGTATTTCCAGGTTACTGTATTAAGCAATATGTTAAAGCACTAGATTTGCAAAGTGACTGTTTCCAGTACATATGTGAAAAGTTTCCACGACTAAGTTACGAAAAAATCAAAGCTGGGGTATTTGATGGACCTCAAATTAGAACTTTAATGAGAGATCCAAATTTCATCAACTCTATGAATGAAGCAGAAAAAGAAGCCTGAACTTCATTCACGATGGTCGCGAACAATTTTCTTGGAAACAAAAAAGCATCCAATTATAAAGAGCTAGTGCAATCAATGCTTGAAATATTTCACCGCCTAGGTTGTAACATAAGCATAAAGCTTCATTTCCTTCATAGCCATCTTGATAGGTTTCCCGAAAATTTAGGTGTTGTAAGCGATGAGCAAGGCGAGAGATTTCATCAAGATTTAAAAACCATGGAAACTCGGTACCAAGGAAGATGGGATTCTCATATGATGGTCGACTACTGTTGGAGTGTTCAAAGGGACTGCCAAACCAAAATGCGCAGCAGAAAGTGCTACAAACGAAAATTTATTCCCTGACTGTTGTTTCTTTATTACTAATACTTTTGTAGTTTTTTGAATGATCATTGTGTAAATATTGTACCTAAATAAATAAATGAATATTATAATTTTATACTTTGTTTATATCGTAAAAGTTTTTAAGTTACAACTTGGCCGCATTTGCAATTCTTCAAAGAGCATAAAATGATATAGAATTAAATTTTGACGTGATACGCAAAAACCAATATGATTTTCGGATTCAGCACACCCAAATTAGTAAAGAACAAGTCTCATATACAAGTCAGCAAAAAATGTGTTGGCCAGTGTTATGTATAAACCACGTAAAGGCCTTTATGTATTTTTCTATATGGATTATTTCGTGTTTCGATTTGTCTATGTTACTGCTGATATGACTACTCGGTTCATAGAGAACGATTATTAATAGTTTTTTTTTCTTACAACATGCCCTTTTCTTCATGTACCCTCTCGTAATCTTACATCGTAGTTATATCCAGTGTTGTAACAGATACATTATTTTGGGTATCTAGATACAGATACAGTTACTATCAGAAAAATGTACCTAGATACAGATGCTTTTGCTGTGAAGTATCTAGATCCAAATACAAATCCTAACATAATGTATCTAGATACATTTGTAGATACTTGTTTTACTGTAATCACCCCGAAAATAAGAACTTCTTAGTCAATTTTTCCCAACCGAAAATAGTCATTTAACTAAGCATCAATTCCAGGACTAGTCTAGGATAGCAGTATTTATTAAATTTTATACATAATAAAAATGAATAAATATTAAGCAGGAACCAGTATCTAAAGATAAGTACCTACAGTGTGCATTCAGACCTTTCCACTATTTAGAATGATTAAGTGTTCTTTTCACATATAATTTGCATTAATATTTTAATACAAATATAAAATAAATAAATGATATTTGTGTAGATCTTTTATCTTCAGTCTTGGTGTAGTACAAAATATTAATAACTTGACTAAACTCTAATAGTTCTCAGTGTTTGAAAACCTAGAAAATGTTTCATCACTTTAACAGAAACCATCATAGCCTAGATATTATTTCTGATAACCTAATTTCAAAGTAGGTGTTGGTACGATTCACACTACAACAATTTTTCAAGTTCCTAGTACTATTACACCACAAAATAATAAAATAATAAAGAATTTTTATCCACCATCCTACCACCAACTAACTATCAACATACCAAGTTGGTACAAGCTGTAAATTATGGTACAGAGTTGGCAACGCATTGGAAGAATGCGTTTTTCTCATACTTCACAAACGGTAATATCATCATTCTGTAATAAACGACGCCATTTTGGGGCAAGAAAAGCCCGAAATGGTTAATTATTATTATCCCTATTGAATTTAAGTATATCCACGTTTAGTTTAAAAGACTTTTCTACATAGTTTTTATTGTGACAACCCCAAATTGCAATATGCCAAATACGCAAGATGCGATTTTAATTTAGGAATTATTAGATTTCACACTTCCTCTGTCATATAAGGCGTTGACGAAAATTGGATTGTACGGTATTTACTGCATTCCCAGCGGTAAACAGATGATACATAAGGTAGATGGAACCGGTATATGCATTTCCGAACGTTTATGGTGCGTTTTTAATAACAATATAACCTACAAAACCATAGTTGTGTTTATTAAAATGTTTTTCGATAGTGTTTAAGTTTTCTTGTATACCACAGACAGAACATATCCCTGACACGTTATTCATATTCACTGTGGAGAATGAAAACGTAGGTACATAAAAAACCACATACACCTATGAAACAACTTGAATTGTAGGTTATGTTTATCGGTAAATTTCTATTTACCGACTATAAACCTCGATCCACGAATCATGGATCTGGTAGATAAAACGGGTATATACCGGCTAATTTCCGAACGCCGGTAGAGCACTAGTGCTAGTGATACAATTTCCGAACGCTTTCGGTACATCGGTATATATGCGATACACAGGGCCGGATTAACCGTAGTGGGGGCCCTGGGCGGAAGACTAATGTGGAGTCCCTTCATAAAAAATATTTTGCCACAAAATTGTAAATGTGTTAATTACCATAAAAAAAGTTAAGACATACAGAAAAAAGTTTAATTGCGATACAATTTTTGTAAACCCCTATAGTGTCGCTTGCGGTACACTGATACGTCAACTTAGCATGGCTGATTAGATGTAGTGACTTTAATTGTTTAACGAGATGACTATCATCTAGAAGATTTTTAAAAAAATTACATAATAAAAAATTTGTTTTATTATGCTGTCGGTAACCTGCGTGCACATCTTTCACACAAGCGGCCCGGGTTCAACTGCCGGTACCGGCAGACTTGGTTCAGGTTTTCTGCAGTTTCCCTTAGCCTTAGCTGTAACACAAATGTGGGATTTGTGTTTATACCATCTGTCAAGTCCTGCAGCCGCACGTTGAGCCTGCATAATAGTAATAATAATCGCCCCTCCCTCCCGCACAAGCTTCTGGGGCCTGGTTCGCTAGGTAATGGGTAGCAGCTATTATTATTATTAAATTATTTCAAACTTAAAATTCCATACATCAATTATGGTAGTTTTGTTGTTATAAAGTGTTATAAATCTGTTTAAAATTCAAATTTCTACAAAACGGGTAGATCTTACATCTCAAAAGTCAAAATTTAAAATTAAAGTATCTTGTAGTAAGCAGGCTAAGAAAGTTTAAGATCTAACTGGACATTCCTGTTTATTTTGACATGAGCAACCTTGAACTTACCCACATCTACGAGTATATGAAGGATACGTTTTAGGGATGTACTGTGTTTTCTCATTTTTTAATGCTTCTATTTTCTACTATTTTATTGTGCACTTTATACGTAATTTTTTCTTTATTTTCTATACTTAGGTGTATACCTGTTAGAAATAAACTATTATTATTATTATATTAGGCATTTTCCTTGAAATTATTTAATAAAGTATTAATAATTAAATATTCTTTAAATCAATATTTTAGTATTGAAATTGCAATTACGTTTTTGTTAAATAATCTAACTTGACCTAATATTATTCGAAAATTCTGTTATTTAGTTCACTTACAACTAAAATTAACCCTATATATACCTTTAACAATTTAAGTGTTAATTCTTATAGCTATTTTAAGCTGCCCGAATTTGCTTTTAAAATGCCCAATCTCATCAATGTTTTAGATATCACAAGTTAAAAGTGTTAAAAATGACGTGTTGGCTACTTTAAAGGAATATACCTAAATTTGTAGCCGGCAGTACGTCAGGGTGGTTATAGTGGATTTATACCGCTTAACAGAGTTAAGTCGAGTTTTCTCCGGAAAGTACTCGGATGGGTGAACCTCGAGCGCAGTGTACTTGCCTGCATGGCTCCGCTGCCTCGTCTCACGCCCACATATCCACTCTGTGGCTCGGTGCGCCCGGCATCTCGACACCGAAAGGTATAAGGGGTTAAAGATTATATATAGTAGTATACCTAAGTTTGTAAAATAAAATAAAGTTCATTCTTTATAAAAAACATAAATAATTAGTTTTTTTGTATCTCCATCTAAATTCATTAATTCTGCAGATCCCAATATTATGGGTTGAGAAACTAACCGTTTGTGGGTCTAGATTGGCAAAAACTAGAAATCTTGTCGGATGGTATCAACATTTACTCAAGTTGCAAATTGATTATTTCATATCGATATTATAATTAATTACCAAAGTAATAAAATTGTAGAATAAAAATTAAAAAATGACCTACCTCTATAAGATCAACGCTTGTTGTTTGGGAACTACTGACCAGTTAGTAAATTCTTTTGGATATGTATCATTGGCTTCATCATGATCTAGGACAGCAAGGCTAATATGAGGCTATTTTTCATTATTTTAATCTATGCATTTGCATTGAAAAAAAAGAATAAAATAGCATCATATTAGCGTTACATCCTAAGACCTTACGAGAAGCAACGCAGTACAGTGATTTTCCTTTCACGTTTCTGCATGACGGAAAGGCGGGCGCTGTGTATGTATAAATTGAAGACGAGAGAAGAAGGGGGTTTTTAATCATAAACAATGGTAATTTTCATCACAAATAGTAACATAACCGCATATCGCACTTCTCTTTAATAATAAGGCGATTGATTATTATTTTTCGTTATTATTTCAACAAACACTTTCTGATTGTAAATGACATACAAATAGCAGCGCAAGCCGCAACCACGGAGGAAGTAAACACTTGTTTTTCGCGCTCGCGCCAAACTTGCCAAGCTTATTAAGGATTTAAATTTATTAAAGATTAATTCTGTATAAGTTGTTCAGATTATAAAAAAACTCTTGCTTACTTGCAATCTTAAGTTGAAAATTTATCATTTCTCTATATATCTTTTTGGAGAATTTGTTCACGGGAAACAAAATACCTAAATTAAATACATAATTTCACAGTGTGCAACAAGAACTGAAAAAGTTAAAATATCTATTAAACAGAGAAAATATACAGAAAAAGAATGGGTTGATGAATAAAAATAACACTTTTATTATATTAAGTAGTGTATTTACAATAAAGATATAAATGATTTAATAGTACGTTATGTGACAAAACTGTACTTCACCCTCACGAAACACACACTTTTTGTCACTCTACACACCTATTTCAGCAATACTTAACTGTTTTTTTCCCAGTAGTTTAGTAGTATCTATACTGCGTTTACCCAACAGATATAGTAATGAAAAACCAGAGACATTCAGATGCAAATTGAAACTTGAATATCCATTGGTTGAAATAAATGGGGCGGTACTCGATAGAAGTCTCATTTACACATACAAACACAAACGGCAAACGCCAGCTTGTTACGCATGCGTTTACGTCAGTTGTTTTGAAAGTTCCGTCAGTTTTTCCAACTGTGTTACATATTAGGTACATTACAAGTCTTTATTAAGACTCGCACCATTCAATACACGAACGGTTGTCAATAAGTAAGTTACAATTATATGAAAAGTTAATAATAATAATGAGTTGGTTAATTTGTAGAATTTTCCTTACTGCAAAATTATTAAAAATGGATGATGAAAACGTCAACAATATTCAGTTGTCAAAAAACGCCAAAAAAGCACTTTTCTGTAGAGGTGGAACAAATAATTATGAACGCTTTTAAAGTGTGTGAAGAGCAGCATCCTCAATGGAAAAAACACGAAAAAGTGGAAAATGTTACTAGATTGATAGGTCATGTTTTAATTTACCTTCCAATCCCACTGCTTATTTACTATAATTTTATGAATTGGTGTGGCCAGTGTTTACAACATACTTCGTGAGCACAAGCAACATCCTGATTATTTTGATGCTCCTAAGGCGTGTCATAGACCAAGAGCTATTTTGGACAATGTTTCCGAAGAAGACAAAAATGGCAAAAAAAGTGTGGGCTGACATGTCCATAACAAATCCACGAGATGCATTTTTAAGAGGGTTATCGACTGGCTTGAGAAATCCATCGGGGAAAGGAAAGCGGTTCATCACCCTTCATATAGAATCTGATGACGGTTTTGTAGATAATGGATTACTGTTATTGAAATTCAAGAAAACAAATGACTACCATGAAGAAATGAACGCAGATACATTTGAACAATGGTTTAAAAATATTTTGCCCAGTCTTGAAGAAGGTTGCGTTATTGTCTTGGATAACGCAAGTTATCACACAAGAAAAATTGAAAAAATTCCGTCTAGCAACACAAAGAAAGCTGACATACATAACTGGCTGCAGAAAAAACTATCCCCTACGAAGACAGTATGGTGAGAGCTGAATTGTTATCTTAAGTAAAACAGCATGCACCTAAACACAGTGCTAACGTAATCGACGAATTAACACAGGAAAGCAACAGAACTGTTCTGAGATTGCCACCTTACCATGCGACGTATATATAGTATGTTTGTATGTAATTTCTTTGTTTTATTGTAAAAAATATTTATTATATATTATAATATGTATAAACACATAGATAGCACTCGCGAACTTTTCATGGCTTTTTTATTAAATTAATAAAATGCAATTTTTTAAAATGTATGGTTATTATTTATCCTAGTATAAATTTCTCTAAGTGACATCATTTATAACGAATTAACAATTCATATACAAAAATGTTCTATTGTAAATTTAACTTTCACATAAAACCAATCAGAACAATCTGTGCTGCCTTGATTTTTTTTTAACTATATCTGTTCAGTGTCCGGAGTATAGTATCAGTCAAGCTTGACCGATCAAATTTCCAAAAATTTGACCAGTCAAATTTCTGTAGGTATATAAGGTTAGATTTTAGATTAGTTTTTTTCAGTGTCCGCTGAAGATGATAGCCTAGCTGTTGAAACATGTACCCAAAGTAATTAAAAGTGTGTATTGTGAGGGTGAAGTACAGTTTTAGTGTATTTATGCCATACTTATAGAACTGTGCATCTTTGGTTCTCATACTTTTTGATATATTGGATTTGTTCTATGTTTTCTTTCCATTTCAACTTGCTTAACTCTTGCATACCCAGCACTTCCCAGTAACACAATTGCATTTGATGACCACCACAAAAATGACTTCATTTCATTATACCAATATGTTGCTAATACAGTTTGAACACAAGCTTTTGCCGTTCCAGAAATGTTATGTGTTAATGCAGAAGTATACTGAAAAAAAAATAGTAAAAATATTAATAGTTATTCTTCTGATTCTTTTCTTATTTTATCATTTGTGAACGAATTTTATATTTAAAAAATCAATCAAAATCAACTGTTTAAAAAATTGCATTTGTGAATGAATGCAAGCAGAAATGAATCAGGTTTTCAGTTCTTATTCTTGTACTACTTATAGTTCTTACTACTCTGCAGTTTTATTTATATAAAATCATTAACCAACTTCATACAATACCAGTAAGCTGTCCGACACAGACAATTTAATTTAACCAAATATATTAACTATGTTAATGAAACAAATACTACTTCCACTTGTTTAGAGTGTGAGAAGAATTTAAAAGGAAATCTATTAACTCGAAATATTAGCTGGCATTATGCTAATGTACATAATGAATTAAAATTTCTTAATGCAAACAAATACAGTAGGACTCCATAATCCAAACACACTGTATTCCGCACATCCAGTAATCCGAACAGCAACATTCACAAGCTATAATCCGAACAAACCTCTTTAATCAGAAATTCTCTTTAATTCGAACAAATCTCTTTAATCCGAAGAAGAAAATTCTATGTAGTACATACTAAAATTGAATATGTAGCGTTCTTGGAAGGTGAATATTAATTATAAATGATATTATAACAGATTACTGATGCAGTTTTTGGCTGATACTGTTACAACCCAACGGGTGTAAACAAATTCTACGAAGATCAACAAACGCTTTTGTTATTAATATAAAGAGTAATAAAAATCCTGAAGGCTACAGATGTAATAAATAAGCTATAAATATAGTAATCATACCATCACAGCGTCTTAAATGTTTTGACGTTGCTGTTTTGCCGCAATTGTTTGTATAATGACATCATCTACCTTAAAACTTCTTTCTCACAATTTTGTTAATACACAATTTGTATTCGTGGCGTTCAAAATTTAATTAAAAAATGTCAAAACGTAAACACATATTAAAACTATCAGAGAAATTATTCAGCAATTAACTGTTGGGTTAGTGTTCAACGATTGGTTTAAACATGATGTTGATAAATAGACAGTCAGCAATATAAAGAAAAACAAAACTAAAGTCCTAGAATATGTCTCATCTACTGACAAAGGTGCAGGAAATAGAGAAATACTGAAATTAAGACCATAAAATGAGAGCACAACGCTATAAAAAAAAGAGAAAACTTAAAGCAAGAAATTACTGATTTTCTTAATTAGAAATAAAAGTTTTGTAATAAAATTAGTAAATTACATAAGTTAAATCCTTTATAATAAAGTACCATGGCATAAAGCAATATTTATTTTCGTACATCCTGTAATCCGAATTCCTCGTTAATATGAATTAGCCTTACATTTATAAGTTCGGATTAAAGATTTCTACTGTAAATCCAAAACAAGGTATCAATTAATTAAGAATTATCAAACAAGATTCCACAGCCCACATACAGCGCCATACGAGTTTGCTCTCCGTGTATTAATAAAATTGCATCTTTACATATTAAATAACCTGCGTTGTTATTTAACTCCCGAAATTTGTGAACGATAAATAAAATCAACTCTCAACAAATATGATTTGCTTTGGAACAAAAATTTAATTTATACCAGAGAATTAAAAAATAAAATTCGTGAACGAATGAAAAATTAAATTCTTATAAGAATTATTCGTTTGCGAGCAAATCAAATTTTTTCGTTCTTCCTACCCTGAAGTAAAGTCCTTTCTTAATGGCTCAGACCTTATGGAACAGCAGTCTCGATTTGTTAATTAATGAAATTTCATTACACCTATAAACATACAATATTTCTTTCCTTACCAGCTTAATTTTAATAAAAATTAAATGATTTATGATGACTTTAACATTTGTCAAATATTATGTTCTGCAATCAATATGTTATTATCAAACATACATAAACATGTTTTATTGCCGCAGGCATTACTTTGTGAAACTTTATATATTTATGTATGTACCTGACAATTGCTACAATACAATTATCATTATCTTACACATTAACTTTTGATAATGATACTATACTCCAGATCCTGTAAGTTCCAATGCACGTCACATCCTACGTCATAACCTCAAATGACGTCATTAAATTAGTATGTTTACATTATTTGCATGAGTGGAATGACTACTTATGTGTATCCAACCAATTTAGCACATGTATATAGGATGTTATGGCACTTGAATCATTAATTGAAATGGCAAATAGTGCAAAGAAAAATAAGCCATTTTCATTATACAAGAGAGAAAAATGAATAATAAACGCGAAAAAGGCTTTTCGTATAATTTACAAAAGCTTATTGGGTGTCACTGGAATTAGGATAGGTTAAGATTAAATAGGCATTTCCAAGAATTATTTGTCTGTTTTGCTAAAGTACGTACCTTACCATGAACTAACAAAACGCCAGATGTGTTTAAGTTTGTAAATAATAATTGTAAATAACGATAAAATAAAGCGATTAAAACAAAATAAAAAGATTTTTTGAACATAAGTAACTGAACTAAGTAGGTATATAGCATATTGTGAAAATACTTAAAATAACACAACTACATAATTTTATTTAATTTCTACAAAGACAAATAAGATACAGTATAATAATAAACAAACAATATACAGAAATATACATTTATTCTAAAATATACAAAAATACATTTAAATTCTAACTGTCTTCACCACCATCGCCGTAGCAGCTGCTGTCATCGTTCGAATCCCCGACATGTATTATAAGGGGTTGAGTATCAATATCAAATCGAACTTCCTTCTCCCATTGCTTGTTTATTGTTTGTTCGTCTTTGTTAATATATTGTTTTCGATTGGTTTGTAGATGCAGTGATATGGTGGAAGGAAGAGTACTCTGTGACCATATTGCAAAGTCAGCCTTTTTGCAGCGAAGATTAATATTATGTATTAGATATAATTAACTAAAACATAAACTTAAAGCTACCGTAATATGAAGCAATTCTGCCTTAAGTAAGATTTTGCTTTTTTATTGTCCTTATTGGGCGGCTTGTTTTCAATACATCGGTTATAACTGGTGTTATAAAGTAATTATTAAAAGCTCTTCTAAATTCTTTAGCAGTTGGTGCTTAAACCACTTCAAGAAGTTATTTTTGTTCATTTCATCATGACAATCGACATACCTAGCTCATCTTCCAAAGAAGTCTTTGGCGATTATCTCGAAAACTACTGTTCCCCCCTTGCAACTTTACTATGAACACTATTCTTTAGCTCTATGAGACGCATCGAGTGAAATGTAGCATGTACGGCTGCGGGTGGCGAACTTGAACTGGAGAACAGTCAAATTATTTATACGAACGTTTCTGATGCATCTCATAAACAACATTACAGATAGCTACTTGGTCAAAATTGTTTATGTTTCTAACAAGATTCATGCGTATTCTTTTCCGTTTAGGACTTCTCACAAGTTGATTGTTTCTTGATGCTTTAGAAATACCACTTATTGTGCAAATGTTGATGTTAAGAGCATTTGCAGCTCTGTAAACAACCATTTAAATTATAATTGAATTACATGGATACACATATCCATTGTATAACATTCTTATACGTACCTGCCTCTCTTACTGCAGTGAGTGGTAAGATTGGGGCACCATTATTACGTTCTTCCTCAAAATAATTTACTAAGGATAATATTAGCTACTTTGACTGTCAAAAAAGCGGGGGGGGTGTCATTCTAACCTCACTTTAATATTCGTGCAAATCGAAGAAATTACACAAGATAACGAATTATTTAGTTTTGAAAAACGGTTTTTAATAGTTATGCAACATGTAGACACGTGTACAAACTATCTCGCGAAGCACAGTCGCAAAAATATAACCATCGACCTCAACCTTATGACCACAACCAACAAACGCCAAAACACAAATGAAAACAATGAAAATAAAAATCGTTTGTAGACCGATATGTAAACGAGCAAACGAGAAACAGCAGGATTACCAAAGTTGAAAGACAAATATGAAAGTCATACGCAGTTAATTCCTTTACAGTTTTTATTTCGACTATATAAATTCAAAATATAATAGATGGGAATAAATAAGATGATTTTACTGGATTGCAGTAAAATTTATATGTGCAAAATAATAACTCAAAACACTTTTAAAAACAAGCACTCCTATATTTATTTTTTTCAAGTTTACAACAAAAAACCGCCCTTAAAGAATTTGAAAAAATTATTGATGACGTGCATCGGAACTTACAGGGTCTGGAGTATACTTAGTATCAAAACAATTGTCAGGTATATAAATATTAATAAATATTGTGAAACTTTTAATAATTATTTTATTTTAAAAATAGGCATACTGTTTAGTTTGTTTTATCTTTTTGCCTAGGGATATTAAGTGACACTTACACTGCATGTACAGTTGCGATCATTCGCTAAGGAACAATAAGAAAATCGTGGTAGCTGGTTTTTTAGTTTTTTGTACAATCTAAATGTGAATTTAAAAAAAGTTACATATGTTTGGTTATGTATTAATTTAAACAAATAATAATAAAATAATATATAAACTTTCGTAAAGTTATTACTGTTATTTAATATTTAATCGCAGCACTATATGCTAAAATTACTTTTTGCAGGCGAGACCTCATTGATAATACTGTACAATAATTTATAACATCCTAATCCAAATTTCGCTATTCAATTTCTATTACTTTTCATAATTCTTCAGCATTACAAGGTTTAAGTCGTTTTAATGGTAAACCGTTCACGATAATTGCCCAGATATTTTCAATTGGATTAAGATCTGGACTTTGCGCTGGAAATGGTAACACTTCCACATCATTTCCATTGAGAATTTACAAATGGTAATATTAAATTTTGTATTTTCCCATTTATTTTCAACTAAAAATTCAAACTATGACGATTTTATTTGTATTAAATATTATGGTATTAAATTAAATTATTTATACTGGGTTTTCATAGAAACTTACTGTGATTAATGCAATTAGCACCTCGAACTTGTTCTATATCGTTATATATTTTAATCTTGCATGTAATAAAGGTACCTTATATATTTATTTGTTTTGTGTGATATTTGAGAATTTGTTGTTTGGATAATTAAATGAAAGTAAATGGCAATTGGCTTTTCTTTGTAGTACCTACTACTTATTTTACAGGAAGTCATTGGCCAATAATAATCAGGTTATATAAGTTCCAGGAAATAAAATTATTGCAATCAGAGCTAGTCGGAGGGCTTTTATCCCTGCAGAGAATTTTGTATTTACGACTCCCGTCGCTCAGTGCTCATTTTTTTAATTCGGTCTCTGCTGCAAGCAACTACTTTAACGGTTTCTATAAATTATTTATGAATGGAAGTAGGGAACTGCTATGATTTAACTTATAACGAACAGTAACAGCAACAAGTTTATAAATAGCCCTATAATGTTGAAATGTAACATAAAAGTAACAGAAATTGCTCTTGTTTTACCTGTGAATAAATTCTAATTACAAAGGACTAATTCATTTAATTCTTGGCAGTTATACCATACAATTTTCTTTCAGTATTCTTCATGCATTTTAAAACAATTTTTGATTAGACATGGTATTCGATAAAATCATCATTGGTAGAGTTGACTTTTTTAAATAGAATATACACCGTTTAGTCTAAGTTTATGTTCACGTCATAGATATAAAAGTAGTGACGTAAGAGTACAACCAACTGTGCAAATAATAACTTTCAAAATTGAATTTTATGAAGAAAGATCATTTGCTTTATCGAAAATAATAAAATTTAATTTTCATATATTTAGTAATACATTTATTTATAGAATAAATACAAATACGTTTTTAAACCAAAATGTAATTTGTTATTTTAATGAGAAAATACACATTTATTTCAATAGAAAAACAGGTTGGTACACCTGTGTAAGCGACACGCTGTATTGTCAAATTTATTTCTTGTGTTTTCTAAGTTCAGTTTACAATAGTTTGTTACTTATTTCGTATCTACAATTGCATTAACTGAATAGAATTCTAGAGAGTTTCTCAAGCACTGAGAATGTATCTTAAGACTGTTTCCAACATTTCATCTGTGGAAGAAGTTTCCAGTCCAAAGAGGAAACGAAATCGAAAACAAACTACAGAGATTGATCCTCTGTAGAGACAAATATTAGCAATGAAATTTATGAAATACATATATAAGAACAGTAAGTACCTGATGTTATGTGTGTGGCTGTGCTCTTCAATTGATATACCACATTTGGATACAGGAGAACATGTACCACTTAATATTTTGTCAAAAAAATTGAAATTCAAGTTCATGTATGAAGGAAGTAGAAGTTATTTATCCATTGTCTTACGACAAATTGGATTCGTATACTATAAGAATGACCATCCAAGACAAAGGATGATGGGGGTATGGATGGGGATGAACAAAGTCATATTGTTCATAAGAGAACAATTCTTTTAAAAACGTACACTGAAAATATGCAGCAAAGGTGTTGGATCAAACAAGGAATATCCAATTCCATATGGCAACAGCGCATAGTCTGACGTCATAATTTAGTAATGACGTGAACGTAAACTTATACTAAATAATGTATAGCTTGTATATTTTCATCTCACATGATTTCTTCGCAGATGTTGATTACAATCATACCTACTATGCAGATATGGGCCGCAGTATAAATAGTATTGGTCTTTACTGCCAGTCATAATTAATTAGTTGCAAATTTATAATTTTTGCTCTACCACGATTTCTTAATCGAAACGACAGACTATCTCCAGTGCATGCCTAAGTTAAGGTGACAAACTTTAAAATTGTACATTTTCTAGACCAGCTGTGTCATCAATTTTTCATAACTAACATTATTACTATTTAATAACTAAAAAACATATATACTAAAATACTAACCTTTATCTGAAGTGCTGTAAAAACTCCAATAACAAAACCACATATACCTCCAACGGTCATAATAAACCAGAAATCAAAAGCAAACAGTTGTTTGTACCTATACAATACTGCAAATTCTCCATTAAATGTCATAAGTGGAATAAATAGTATACTTGAATATATGTTGTTATAGTAAGCTAATAACCATATATCTTGATTAATCTTCGGAAGGACATGTTTTGTGAGGATGGAATACAGTGATAATGCCAGAGATGCCAGTACACCAAATATCGTACCACTTACTGACAAACTACCTAAAAATATAAACAAATCTTAATGTAAATAGAGTACTGTGAGGTCATAATTTGACAAAAGGATATATAAGTTGCTTCACCCTCTAACAAGAGGATGACGGGTTTTCGGTAATGGTATGATAAGTAATAAAAAATGTCGCAGGCCATAATTTCTTATTTATTACATTATTTATGCTCGATGAAATCAATGAATAAAAAATCCAACTAATGATTCACCAACTACTCAAAGTGGCTAAGGGTGTGATTTTTTTAAACCTCAACTTCAATGACTAACGATAGTCAACTTTTTTCTTAAAATGGGTTGTTACGTGCTAATTTCGTAGCACCCTGTATAGCTATGCTTTTGTTAGTTTGCATAGCGTTTAGGGATTTTCGCATTCTCTCTCCTTTTGTTGCCATTTTGTTTGGAACTAACTTCCTGTTGTTGATAAGAGATTTTGTCACTTCGTTTTGATCGTTCGTATTCTTTATAGAATATTTTAGTGGCATCGCCGTTAAATTAATTTTCTCTTTATTGTTGTGAAGTGGGAATTGCATTTGTGCAGATCGATAATTAATTTTTGGTGTGATTTCCAATTTTATTGGTACCGTAAGGGATTTACCACTAGTTCTTTTTTTGAAGGTTAGGAGCACATTCTCGTAAATTTGTAGATTAGCTTTTCTTTACTTTCAGTCTCTTATACTGTAATTCTTTGACAGGATTCGATATATAACCGACGTTAGCCGCATTTGGGAGCGGTATAACTCTTTCAGAAGGTCACTTTTTATCTAAGGTATTTATTCAATGTTTGCTTGGTGCATTCTGGTAATTGATTTTATTTGTTACAGACCTTTTTCTTTCTATTTTATATAATACTTTTATTTTACCTCAACTTCATACACTTTGTTGTATATTTGGGTTGTTAAAACACCACTACGTTGAGCTTACCGACATACAGTTACTTGGTTGCTGTTGCCTCATTGGATCACACTACGTTCGACCAGGTTGGTGATGTTCTTCTTCAGTTCGAAGAACACGCACCTGTATTGTGAGTCAATTATATTGTAGCGACTATTTACAACAACATAACGTTTGACAACCCTTATTGTATATAAAGATTACTGTATATTTGTATATTATAATTTTATGTGTTAAATGGTTTTTCCCCAGTGTGCATGTAGCACTTAGATCTATGTATCTATTGCATATACCTATATTATATTATCAGTTTACCTTGTTAGGAATTTTTGCGAGTGTGTATATGTATAATCTTTGCTCCGTATGTGTTAAACAATTAAAATCTGACGATTAATGATTGCACAATCTCTATATCACAGGTATTCGCGTTAATTTACCGTGTCAGTTACATTTTTGAAACTTGAACTGTTAGTCAGATCTAGAGTAAATAGTCCCACTCGCATTAATTCTCCCTCTGTTCAAATTTGTACAGTGGTACCTTGGTTTGCGAGCATAATTCGTTCCGGACATGTGCTCGTAATTCAAATCACTCGTATATCAAAGCAAACTTTTCCATAAGAAATAGTTGAAACTTGGATGATTCGTTCCACAACTATTTACTATTCATATAAAAATGATACAAAAATACATACATACGTATATGTAAAAATATAACAAACACTAACCCGCACTCTGAAAAAAATGTGAAGTAGCGTTATCGGTAGAACGATTTTCACTTAGAACGATCACCCACACGTGGTCACAATGCTATAGTGAACAGTTCAAACATAGAGAAGTTCAACAAGTAAATGAAGAATCTGTGTCACAGAAATCACAAGGGAGAAAATGCATCACAGATCACGCGCTCGCCTCTGTAATTTAACTGATAAGATAAACAGCAGATGAGCTTGAAAGATTCAGTAGTCACAAATTGATTTTATTTAAGAAGAGCTAACATGATGCTTAACATGTACTATTCGATTAAATTGATTTCATTTTCCCTATTTTGTACTTCTAACAGGATATAACTAAAAATTTGCATAATTACTTTTCTTTAAATAGCGTCATTACACTAGAACACTTAAAACATAATCAAATTTTTAATTATAACCCGTTATTAAGGTGTATGTATTCATCGATGACAAATAAAATGTTAAAATGTAAAATCTGCTAACATTTTTAACAGTTGAGGTAACATCAGATGCTGTTTACACTCTTATCTTATCGTAAATGTTTACACAGATGTTGATGACGCGTTGACCCAGATTCTTCAATTTATTGTTAAGGATAAACAGTTGTGATGACGTGATGCTCGGCAGACAAAGCATATACGTATTAAAAATTTTACTCGTATTGCAAGACATTGCTTGTTTATCAAGTTAAAATTCATTAAAAATTTTTCTCGTCTTGCAAAACACTCACAAATCAAGTTACTCGCAATCCATGGTTTTACTGTATATGAAAAATCAATAACCTACATTTAATCTCTGCCAAGGCTATTTGTCCTTGATTAAAATACATATAACATAATTAAAATACGATATTGCGCATGTGATTAAAAATGTAAAGTATTTATTATTTGCTGATGACATAAAGATTTACACTGCAGTGAATACACCTGAAGATGCTATCGCATTACAAAATGATGTTAATAATATGTATGAGTGGAGTTTAATGAACAAATTATATTTTAATACAAGTAAATGCTCTACAATCACGTTTACAAATAGCCTAAATCCAGTCAAAAGTGACTATTTCATGAACAATGTAAAGTTAAAAAGATTAAGTACAATTGATGACCTCGGTGTTACCTTAGACACAAAATTAACTTTTAATGATCATATACAGAAAATTACCAACGCTGCTAGAATGGCATTGGGTTATGTCATACGAAATTCATTTAATTTTAAGCATATTACAACTATTAAAGCCTTGTATTTTGCATTAGTTCGTTCAAAGCTCGAGTATTGTTCTATTATTTGGAATCCGCATACTATTAAAAACATTAAGCTTATTGAAAAAATACAAAATAGATTCTTAAGGTATCTCTACTTTAAGCAATTTGGAACCTATCCTGATTATAACATAGTAAGATCTAATCATCTCAGGAACTCTTATAAAACTATGACTTTATCTAACCGAAGGCAATTAATGTTTGGATTTAAAATATTAAATGGTTTGACAGATTGCCCAGACATCCTTTGTCTTTTTAGATTTAAAGTGCAGGGACGGTTGCTTAGAAATCCTGTATTATTTAAGGTGCCGCCTGCTGTTCGAGCACTTCATTCGCCGATGATCACTATGCTCAAATTAATCAATTACATTCTGTCTCTGTTAAATTTTGATATTTTTTTAATAAAATTTAGTAATTATAAAAAGCTTATAGTATATGAATACTTTCAAAATCATTAACATCCTCAAATATTTTGGTAATATTATATTATATAGGTATAAAGTAACCTAAAATTATAGTAATTAACAAAGCAATATGTTCAAACTCAATGTAATTTATGCACATCTTATATTATTTAAAATTTAAATTTATTGTATATTAGTTCATGCGATTCTTACGATTCTTCAATTTCTGATAATTAGTCTTTAAGTTTATTAAATTTCATATTATAATTATAATTTATGTAATTCCATGTAATTAGGCTTTATGCCTGTTTGGAATAAATAAATAAATAACCATACTTGATTGATTTATTTTAATTCATCTACCTGATAATTTGTTTAGTTGTTAATAAAGCACTGTACATCCCTTACTTGACAACTTATTATTTATATGTTTGGTATTTGGGGTTTATATTTTCAGCTACCGAGGAGCCAATATTGGGAAAAGTCGACCACATTGGTAGTAGTCGCAAATGTGTTGTTCTTTTCAGATTTTGTCGGCAAATACTAGAGCTATTTTAGACGATTCTTGGCGCCCATTACAGAAGATCTCTTGTGAGACTCACGACATCAGACTAGTTAGCTGGCAGCCGACAGATTTAACTGCGGTTAAAGGTTGTTACTGTTTCCCAATTAGTGATCCCCATTTTGTGGGGAACAGGGTCCCTAAGGTACTTTTAATTTTTTTTAATAGAAAATCTTTTATGAATACAATTACGTCATCACAATTTATTTTTGGTCCAGTAATCAGTTGAGAATAAAATAAGATGGGCTATTTTACAAAATCTTCAAGATCATGCTGGATGTTAAAGGGCACTAACTATGCTCAGAGATGGAAGGTGTTAATAAACACCTCCATGTGGCAATCATTGACAGGAAAAATCCTTGGGGCAAACTCACAAGTACCCAAACTGAAACTCTGCAAAAAAAGAGCTGGAAAAGGTGCTGGACAGTTACCTGTTCTCCCTTCCTGAAGGCTCAAACCCACCAACCTTCAAGAATCAGGTGTTCTCAGGTGAGATTCTAAGAATCACATGTGAAGACAACCACTCTCTTGAATGGCTAACACAAAGATGCTCGGTAACCTCCTACCTTTGTGGAATGCTGCATGTCTAGAGGTGATTCAGATGGGGTGGTTTGGCTGAACCGAAAGACATGGATGTCGTCTAAAGGAAGCTGAGAGTTCTGAACCCATGGAAGTACATCTTGAAATAGTGTATCTTTCATACCGCCACTCGTGACAGCGTCAGGGGAAGCTGATCATGTTTGGTGTGGGGAAGACACCAGTTGATTCCTTTTTGAAAAACTTTTTGGGAAACTGAATTACAAGTTCAGCTCTTTAAACATAAAAATTCAGAAGGCTGCTGAAAAGTCAGCAGATGCAGATGGATAAGATCAGAAACCTGTCATCCCTGCTCCATGTCTATGAAACTGGTTTGAAGAGCTAGGAAATGTGACCTGGCCGAGTCCAATGATGAATAAAGTTAGTCCCAAACTAAGCTAAAATTCTAAGCAAATAAACCTAAAACTCCGGGTGGCTGTAGTTACTTCATGCAGACACCTCGGTAGCATGCCGGATATTGAATGAATCTTCTTTATTTCAATAGAGTCCTAATATACACGATATTTTAAAACACTCGAGCCCAGATTCTTTATCAAATTAGATTTTCTATTTCTTCTGTTTTAGACTCTATTCTTGATGTTATTTAATGGTTTACATTGTTGCTAGTTATTTGGTCTAGCCTATGTAGACTCTTCTTATCCAAGTAAACAATGATCAGTATGTAATGTAAACGTGACCATAGGATAACTGCACTGTTATCGGTCTAAAGGCAATAAAGCATTAAAAGTACTGGGGGAAAAATCTTAACAGGGTTGTAATCAGTACGCACGTGCATTTCTGTTCATTGCATTGCATATAACGTTATATTGTTGATTTGAGTCTTTTTTGTTGTTACTGTGATGACTGAAAGACATTGTATAATATTTTTCTATTATTTAAATAATACAAATGAACATTTGTTTATTTTCTGTAGTTTTGTATAATTTCTTAAAGTTGAACTAATTGAAATTTTATAAGTTACTTATTTATTACTTATCCTGTAGATTCAATTTGTTTTAGTTTTTAAATTAAACACTTTCTTAAAAGGACCTTATAAATTCTTATGTGGTAGGTTCAGTTATTTATAACTACTAAACTAAATTATATACAGATTCTGAAGTATTCAGCATGTACATACAGCGAATGGCTTGTTTAAGCTGCACCCTGCCGACCTGGCATCTCGACGGGTCACTTGCTCGCTTCGTCTGTAGTATGTACGTACTGAACACTTCAGGATTTGTAGTTCTGAATGCGACCTAGTTCATGTGTTCACGTGCTTCTCGCATGCATTTGTTTACATGCTCTGCATCTTGCAAATGAATCGAGTTTAGTTTAAAATTATCAAAAATAATAAAACATAATATCTGTCACTCATATACCAGAAAAGCTTCTCCAAACACTGTAATAAGATGATGTTTCATAAAATACACTAATAAAGCACACTGCATCCTCATATATTGTATAGTTTTAGAGTTTTGCTGCTCTCTCTACTTATGCCACTGAAAATTAAAAAATATATTTGGTTTTCAAAACTTGCAGAAATCCCTATGATGCCCCTCCCACCCATACCTGATGTGTATGGAATGAAAATATATCTAAAGGGGAGAATAAGTGTCCGTAGTCCAATTTTAGAAATTGTAGTTTTCTTTTATATGCATAGAATGTTATCTATCATGCTCAAAAATAAAGATTTAGCTAAAAAATGATTTTTCAAAATTGGCAAATTTAATTTAATTTATCTTTTATTACTTATCTGGCTATTTTCAACCTTGTTATATGATACATTGATATGAACATGTCTGGCTTCTAAAATCTATGTGTTTATGAAAAACGGATTGTAATAAGTGACCTTAATATTGATATATCCAATAAAACACTTAACGTACCTGCTAAGCTTTCTTGATCAACTCCTAAAAAGAATCCAAATATAATAACACAACAGAAGAATATACATTTCTTTGATGTCTTTTCGCCTAATATCAAATATGTAAATAACACATTAAAAATAGTAGTTAATGATCGTCCAACATAATAAAATGCTACAGATACATATTTAAGGCAGAGATTGTTCATGGCTATCATAATTGTAAATAATAAAGATACTGGCGCCACCTAAAATAAAAATACTTATAAATACAATTCAAGTATTATAAAATTTCTATAGTATTCCTTACATCTTTTATAGTTTGAATTTCAAATGGAGTTGCATCTGCATATGTAATCCATCTTGGAAACATCTTACTTAACACAATCATTGAAAAACATATTAAAGCTGACATCAGTGTTTGAAAAAGTGCTATAAACATTGGTGCATCTAAGTCAATTTGACTTAATAGTGTTTTATTTACAAAGACTGTTGATATTGAAATTATCCTACAACAAAATTAGGCCTTAAATATATAATTTTAACGATTTCATGAGGAATTCAATATCTGTATCCCAAAACCAAACCATGATAAGTCCAAATTATAATGTTTGTCATGTAATTTGGCATATACGTATAATATTTCATTTTCACAGACTCATCATGGTTTGCTTTTGGGATACAGATGTTATTTAAACAGGCTTTGGGCAAAAGAATGTTTTCAGTTTGGCAGTTTTATAGTCCCAATGGAATCAATGAATTAGTACATATTTATTATAGTGAAAAATTACAATAAGCAGGTTACTTTTGAAATGCAGACACACCTCGACTTACGCCTATCCAACATACAAGCATTCAAAGTTACAACAAAACTCCCTCGAAGCATGCACACTGTATAGTGCAGGACAGTACATGTGGCCAAATTTGCTTGTTACTATAGAGAAACTCGGTCACTGTAAGAGATAGAGGAAAATGGGTTGCACATTCTCGATGTCTTTTTTCGAAACAAACTCAATGCTTAAAGCCTGAAATATAGCCTTTTTTTACCTTTTTAATGATATGTAGGGTCAATTTTCTTATTTTTATTACTATCTTTTAAAAACTTGTTGGTTGAATAACAGATTAGAAAAATTGAAATGACAAATGGAAAAATAATGCTCATATTGTCTATAAGAAGATAAAATTATTGAATAGTTAAAACGCGGCAAAGACAAGAGGCTTCAAGAATAAAAATGAAATAAGCATTGTACGAAGATAAAGAAGTGAAAACTGTATAAAAAGAATATTACAAAACACTCTTAACTCTAAAGAAAGAACAAGAAGAACACCAAACAATACAAGAAAACAATGAAGAAGAAAGAAAGAACAAAGAAGAAATAGAGCCACCAAGCTTTCAGTAAGTACAGGATGTACTAAAGAAAACCAAGCAGTGTAGGACTGGGCCGCCAGGCAAATGTCCAGTAGGCCCCACCGCAGACATAAAAGTAGCCCCCAAAAACAATTTGCAAAATAAAGTGGAACTCCAGAGAAAAACGTGTTTTGTTAAATTTATTTATTTAATTACGATATTTTTTTTATAATCTTACTGGGGTTTATTTTGCTGACGCATGTAGAAATTTATGTACTTTCTTAACATGAAATCAATAACCTGCACAGCCCTGTCTGCAACGGCAGAGATCGGGGAGTGCCAGATGAGAGTGGGAATTTCCCGACAGGTCATTTACTCAATCAAAAACGCCAGTTGCGCGCTAAATAGTTATTCCTATTGTCAAATGAAATATTAAACATATTATTTTAAAGTAAGTAACTATTAACTTTCTTATATTATTAGAGTTACTTTACAAAAAAAGAACTGTCTGTTTCATGTAGTTCAGCCAGGTAAGATATGCTTAGCCTTTTTATGCAGACAGCAGGGCCCATATAAGGTGGTCCAATAAAAAAAATTAATGGTTGCTCAGCTATTAAAAAATTGATTTTTTTAAGGTAATAACACTGCTATTGCAGTAGTTCAAAATTACCATTATTTTGCCTTGGCGGCCATTTTTGTTTCAGCAAATGCAACGATTTTTGCTTTTTCAAGGGTTTACAAAATGCAGATATCTCATCTTCTATTTGTTCTATCTTAATGCACTAAAAAGCAGTTTTCTAGGAAAATTAAAGGATATAAAATAAGTTTGGGAGCATATTTACCTAATCTTAAGCTTTAAGGGTGGAAATAGTATATGTAGTACAAACATTTACGTTTATCTCAAACAAATATCCAGTTTCAAGGGTAATTTTTCAAAGAAAGGAGGTGAGTCAACATAATTATTTTTACTAACAAGTACAAACTGGTTGTTTTCACTCACCTAGTTTCAATCCTGAGATTTTATTCCTTTTTTGTAAAAAGAACTTTAAAAAGTGAAAATTTTCAGTTGTTTTTTTAGCCCATAATATTTTATCATAGTATTATACCACAAACATTCCAAGATCGAGATTTGACTACAAGCATAGTATATAAGGCAATGCAAAGTGGCACAAAAAAGCACCAGTTTTTTACTTACGTGCAAGCATCTGTTGTTGTGATCTGTATGTCAATTGGACTGAATAAGACTGGCGGAAAGTTTTGCTCTCCGATGAAACACACTTCTTAGTGCAAAGGAATCACTGATGGTCGTACGAAAGAGTGTGGGCGATACATTAACTGCAGCTCATATGATCCAGACGGTGAAACATCAAGTAAAAAAGATATTCTGTGGATACTTTTCATATATGGGAACTGGAGAGAATGATGAACAGTGAGAAGTACAAAGCAATGTTGGATGTTGGAAAAACATTTGGTCACAGAACTGGAAAAGGTTCAAGCAGCTGATGGACCGATCTTTCAACAAGACTCAATACCGTGTCACGTCTCCAAGATGATGGTGAAATATTTCAAGAAAAAAGGAGTAACCCTTCCAGACTGGCCTCGAAAATCACCAGACCACAATCCTATTAAGAACCTGTGGTTCATATGCAAGGCCAGATTACAAAAGATGTACTGTATGACTAAATCCAAAATGGTCGTAGCTGTGATTCAGGTGTTGTTTCAGGATAATAAGATGGTGAATTTCGAGAATCACTGAATAGATTTTAATGCCGTTTTCACCATTCAATAGCTTGTTCTTTGGAGAATGCTTTTTATATAAAGATTGCGCAAAAGGTCTTTCGAAAGTCAAATAATGAGCAAAATGCAAAAGAAATAATCAGGAAGATTGGCAAAACAAACACAAAATGCCTTACACTGCAAAAACGGTAACAAATAAAGACAAGCAAACAAATTGTAGGTCTCAAAAAGGTCTACAAAAAAGTCTGTGGCTGCATATATGTATTTCTTTCAGATTTCTCACAATCAAGATTCTTCTAATGTTCCCTTGAATGTTGTCTTCCTCTGCCCTTGGATAAAACTCCACTAATCTCTGTATTTCTTTACCTTTAGAATTGCTTCAAGTATAATTTGTGAAAAGATTATACTCCCCCTGCAACCCCCTTGGGTTTTTAGGATTAAAAATATACTCATGCACCCCTTTGGAGTAAGGCCCATCTGCCTGTAAAATTTCAGCTTACTAAGTCTTCTACTTTTCCAGATATTGTTCGGTGTACATCGGAACTGGCTATAATTATATGTTTGATGAGCCATCGCCCAGTGTGCCGATCATATATGGGCTCCCTAAGTTACAGATAGAAATTGTTATTTGGTAATAACAAAAAATATTGCTAATAATTAATTTGATTAATTAAAAAATAGTAATAATCAATAATAAATAATATCGAGTGTTTTTTTAAATTTGACATCAACGTAGGCTGTGAATAGTCGATTGTGAATTATTTAAACACGTGAGTAATTTGAACGTTTTTACAATGACATTTATTAATACGATCAAGATCCGTTCACAATCAACTACCCATAGCCGCCTTCGACGTCAAATTTAAAAAAACACTTGATATTACATTTGTTAAATAAAGACGATTTATTATTATTATTATATTATAAATAATAATAATAATAAAATATTACATATAAAGATGTGACTGACCTCAATTTGAAATGATTAATTAAAATGTTATGAAAATTATTATTTAGAAGGTAGGAAGTGGGAAAAGAGATTATTTGATGACTCTCATCCCGAGTAGCAAAATCTGTCTATACCAAATGCAGACTGCGTGTACGTGCTTACATTTCATCAATAACATCACATATATTTTTATTCGCACGTGTGCGCAATCTTTTCCTGGTATAGACAAATTTTGCTACTCGGGATCTGAAGGGCTTCAATATGATTTTTGGTCCAGGGACCCCCTATGTGGTAAAGCAGTTCCCATCTAAACCTGGAGCACCATAACTCTTCGGGGGTTATAAGGTCAGAAAGAAGAAGAATTCAATCCAAGTTATTTTCGAATGCATGTTATTTTTATAAATCCAACAATGTGTTGATCTTAACAAATATCCGATGTAAGTGCAGCATCAGATCACAAATGAACGAAATCACATGACACACACAACTTTAACTTGCTATACTTTTATTTGCTAAAAGAACACCATACAATACATAAGAGGGCGATTTAAACAAACGAGAAATGTAGATGTCAAATAAAGATCTGGATACCTGCAACAGACTTCCTCACAAGGAGATTTGAGCTTTATGCAGAATTATTACAAAAAACAAATGAGAAATGACCGCATAATGAGACAACTGGAGAAACATGGGAAAATCATATGAGAAAAATTGTATTGATTAATGACATACATAAGGAGAAAGTCAAGTCACTTTAAAAGTGACGTGATTAAAAAAATAAAACTAGTATTTACTTTTTCCTAAACTACCTCTAAGCAGTGCCCAATAGTGCAGAAGAGTAAAGTGGATAAAGCAAAACTGAATTATACACTTGAACATTGTATATACAGGGTTGGATTAAAGTATGGAATATTAAAAAAAAAAGCGAACTCAACCGGTTTTTTTAAAAACACTGAAACACGTCGATTTTGTTTTTTAAAAATACACATTAATATGTGCGATTCACCTTTCGACTTTCATTTGTTCCTAAGTTATGACGTCATCACAAAAAAAATTAAATGACAATATAGATTTTTAATAGTGGAATCCGATAGTGATTTTTCTTCCTTTTATGATCATTCAAATAAATCATAAGGTTGCATAACAAAAATTCTGAGTATAATGGAGCTGAACTTTATAAATGTTTGTTAGTTATGACGTCATCACAAAAAATTTAAATGACAATATAGATTTTTAGTAGTGAAATCCGATAGTGATTTCTCTTCGCTTTATGTGCATGCAAATAAATCATAAGGTTGCATAACAAAAATTCCGAGAAAAATCGATCCGATATATTGATACCATAATATCAATAACATTAAATGTTCAGATTTATTTGCATGAACATAAAGGGAAGAGAAATCACTATCGGATTCCACTACTAAAAATCTATATTGTCATTTAAATTTTTTGTGATGACGTCATAACTAACAAACATTTACAAAGTTCAGCTCAATTTCTCTCAGAAGTCGGAAGGTGAATCGCACATATTAATGTGTATTTTGAAAAAACAAAATCGACGTGTTTCAGCGTTTTTAAAAAACCGGTTGAGTTCACTTTTTTTTTTAATATTCCATACTTTAATCCCACCCTGTATATATTTTTTCATTAATGTCATGAAAACATGACTTATTATATTGATTCACAATATACAAATTTCAGTTTCTTTTTTAAGCATAAGACTATAAGCATATTTCGTACTTCTCGAACAAAGAGTTTGTGATTTTCTTATTTTGAAAGTTTCAGATTCAGAACTTCAAATTCAAATATTTTCCGCCTTTCTTGCACATTTATAAGTACAGCCAACATCAAAACATTCAACATTAAACGTCAACAACTACATAACCTCAAAACTCTATTAATAATTTTTCTACACACTAATTATATTAAATAAATTACAACTAACCAATATCCAGCAACTACAAAAAATATTTTTATATATTTAGATAATAAACTTTCCCTCTCTGAAGTCACCATTTTAACTTATATTGTAAAAAAATGTTCGCTTGAAAAGATCTATCAAATGATGAAAAATCACTTCCACTGAGATTTAAGATACGGATAAATTTGTTTTAAATTACTTCATGGTGTATTTATCACATATAAATATATTTATTATGCAGTCTTAAATTAAATCACACATTTTTTTGCTTGCATGCACGGTTTTCACCGGTTTCGTCAATTGTCCACGTTATCATTTTTTTAGTTTTATCTTGAGATAAAGGTAATGTATATGTAATTATTTAACTCAGGGTTATTTAAATATAATGTTATTCAAAATGCTCTAATAATAATAAATAATAAACATTGAGCAGTGAATTTTTAAAGTTACAAGTAATGTCTAACATAGCGCATGCTAGTTACTGTTCGGGAAGTTATATTACAACATTGGCGGTATGCTAGGCTTAACAATCATTAATACTATTGGAACGCGCCAATAATAGTTATTTATGGTACAAGTGAGTTAAGTAAGATATTATAAGTAAGTAAGTAATTTTTCTGAGTGGATAATATCCTTAACTCACGCGTGCCATACAAAATTTTATCCAACCCTTTTTATTTAAGTTTAAACATCGAATTTGCAATGTATAGTTAGTCTGTAGTTTTGACGGCAATACTCTAGCACGATGACTGGATTTTAATAATATTAAGTAACGCAAGCTGGTGATTGGTTGTTATCTTTGAAGGAGTGAGTTTTTTAAAAATAACCCACGTTGCTAGGGGCAACGTAGGTTATAATATAACATAAGAGTAAACAATCACTTTCCTTATTTAAAATGACCATAGTAAACATGGTATTTATATAGAGGTGTTGGATAAAATAATATAGACCGCTGCACAACATTAAAATGCATAGATATACTAAACAAGATCACGACCTTCTACAAAGTCTCTAGACTTCGTCTCGCGAAATCTAAAAGGTCGCGTTTATTACAAATAGAGAAACTCGCAATAGTACAATGTGGTTTTTGTTTTTGGCTTGCTATTTTTAAGAATTGTTTGAATCAAGTAGCCATGTAACAATTGACTTAAATTAGCGTTAGAATTATGACTGTTCTTGTAGTGGAGGAGTGTTAGGCTAAAAACGTGCGTTATCTCGGAACCGGTTAAAACTACTCGGATTGTTATGATTCTTATTTTAAATCTTGTAGATATAAAATACTAAAACCTTTATAAATTAGAAATTGACGCTCAGATCGGGAAATGCGATGAAACTCTAATAACCTAAAAAAATTCCAAGTAGTCCAGTACTAGTTGCTCGACCATCTCAGAACAGGATAATTTTTTGTGTGTTATCACACATATGTATTGGTAGTTCGAAACCGCTATTAATTTATTTTTGTTACTTTTGGTTTAAACATGGCAGCCATATTTGTTTCGTGATACACGACGTTTCTTGCAGTTTTCTATGTAAACGAAAATCTTGATATCTCAAGAACGGATGGTCGTAGGGACGTGTGGTAAAAATCGTTGTATTGTTCACACTCCGAGCTACATTTCTTATTCTAAACATAAGTTTTGTAACATGCTTCTTTATGGGTGCAATTTAAGCCTGAAGTTTAACAACTTTTTTTGCAAAATTTCCGCTTTTTAGAGTGCCATATTTCCAGGAAAAGGTAAGGTTTCAGGGTTCATTCATGACTGTGCTCTTTAATTGATATACCACATTTGGTTACAGAAGAACATGTATCACTTAATATTTTGTCAAAAAAATTGAAATCCAAGTTCAGGTATGAAGGAAGTAGAAGTTCTTTATCCATTGTCTTACGACAAATTGAATTCGTATATAAGAATGACCAGAGGCTGATGGATGGGGATGAACAAAGTCATATTGTTCATAAGAGAATAATTCTTTTAAAAACGTACACTGAAAATATGCAGCAGAGGTGTTGGACCAAACAAGGATTATCCAATTCCATATGGCAACAGCACATGATTTAACGTCATAATTTAGTAATGACGCAGTGGCGGCTCCTCATAAAGAGCCAAGGGGCCATGGCCCTACCATTACAAATTATGGCAACAATATCACAAATTAATCATTGACAAGTCTTAGTTTTTCAAAAACAAAACGAACAAAGTAGAACATAGAACATACATTTAGTAGAATGTTCCTCATTTATTGCTAAAACTACAGTGAAAATTTCAATCCGATTGACTAAGTCGTTTAAAAGTTATTGCAATTTAAAGTAACTGTAATTTTACATGTGATCTTATGGAGATTCGCTCACATAATAGAATAAAATTAGGTACTTCAATTACAGGAAAAAAAGCTACCAAGCGTCCCAAATTTTCCAATTACGTAACTTGAACTCCATAGAACCGATTTTGCATAGTTTTATAAACATTCACTAAACGGTTGTTGAGAAAAGAAATATAAACAAACCGAAAATCTGGTTTTTATTTTTCCATATTATTTGTATATTTGTTATTTTCTATTTCAGTCAAAATTATTAGTAAAAATTCCTCTTTTTTTAAATAATATATTCTTTTTTAGCATTGTAACTATTAATTTACTACGTAAAACGAAGATATTCATGAATTTCTAATTTCCCGTACTGTTACCTCCGAGTGCCGGGCCAGTTCTATCTGGCCCGGCACAATGCAGACGGTGCGCTGGTCTTTACGGGTGTCTGGAAGCAAGCGGAAACGATCAGAAATACGCGCGATTACCAACACGTTCGGGCCAAGCATGTGAAGGCACGGCGTTCGTATTTCTTGCCAGTGTTATTACTGTTATTAGTTTTGCGGGGTGCATGCGTTTACGTTTCGTTGACAGTTGTAGTTTTTAAACTTTCATGTACTGTTTTTACTGTATCGAGTTATTGTGTTCTTGAGTGTATTTTTTTGTGTTACCAAAAATGAACAGCATCAGACCAGATGGAATTTTTATTCTCGAGGAAGTTAACACTGTTTATGAATACAGAAAAGAACTGATAGATGTCATGGAAACATTAGAAAACAGTGAACATATTAAGTTTGATTCCACAATTGAACAAGCTGGTGCCTACAAACTTCGACTGCAGAACAAAGACTTTATTTTTTGGTTAACAGTTTTTCATAAAATAATGCCACATGTGGAAATAATTTTTAAACAATTGCAGAAAAAAAAATACCGATTCAGTTAAAGTTAAACAAGATTTTCAACATTTTGAAAATGAAATTCAAAAAATACGAGATCAAATGGACCAGATCATTGAAAATATTGATTTAGAGTTTTCATTCAATGAAACACTTCCCCGAAAGAAATCCGCACTCTTGTACCGTTTTCGTTAGAGAAAAAAAGAGAAGCAATTGAAATATGCGATGTTATTATACAACAAATAAGAACTAGATTTAGTTTTACTGGGCATCTGTTAGCAACAAATTTATTTTTATTAGAGAAGTTTGGAGATTACGGCAAAAAATTTCCCGAAAAACATTTTTTCAAGTAGTCGGTGGTTATTTTTTTTGTAAAACATAGGTTAAAAACTGAACTTCAGATTATTTACGAAAAAGAAGAACTGCAGTGTGTTTCAGGGACTCTTTCTCTTTTATCATTCATTTCGCAAGAAGAAATGAGTGATACTTTTCAAGAAACGCGTAAACTTTTGGAAGTATTAATAACAACGCCAATGTCAACGGCCGAAGCAGAAAGATGTTTCTCGATGTTAAAGCGAATCAAGACATTTCTACGAAATTCGATGAAAGAAGAGCGATTAAGTGCATTAGGAATGCTATCGGAAGAAAAAGCTTTCATAAATAATATTGAAAATTTCAATCAACAAATTATTGGCCGATTTGCAAATCGAAAATAACGGAGAATGGACTTTAATTATAGTGCCACGTAACTTTTTATTTAAAACTTTAGGTATTTGGCATACGTAACAGTTTTAGTTTATAAGTTTTTAATACTTTAACATTCATGTTTTTGTGTGCGTGCTATTTAAAACTGAATTTGTGCAATTCCGACGAAAATACAAAACTACCTGCCACCTAACTTCAGACTTTGGTGAGTTTAATGAAATTTTTACTTTTAATTGAAAAGGGGTGGGGAATATTAGGACGTTGGGCCGAGGTTGGCCCTACCACTCAACATTGGCACGAGCCGCCACTGTAATGACGTGAACGTAAACTTACACTAAATAACGTATAGAACGATATAGAGCACAGAAATCATCAAGCGTAAAAGTTATGGATAACCTTAAAGAGCGACTTATCTCATTATTTATCAATCATTATTATCTCATCATTTGCATGAGAACTTGTGTACGTTTGCACAGATTGAAGATCTGACCAGAAGCTATCTATAATTACATGTAAATGTATTAAATTTCCATTTTTATACTAACTATAAAGAATTATAATTATATTAACCTACCTTTAACGTGATGTTGCGCTTGTATATGCCTAGTAGTTTCATTTTTATTAAAACTTTGTACTTTACATTCGAAACATTTAAATAATATTCCCGGAATATCCATTACTAAACATTTTAGAAGCCTTTGAGATATATAAACACAAACTCAGGGTACCTTTAATGAATGAACAACTTGAGCTCAGTAATTCTCCGTTACTGGAAGTGTTAGATATTTAATTCTAATTATTATTATTTAGTTACCTATTTTTGTTGTTTATTGTTTCCAGCCTTACTTTGTGGAACTACATAATCATGAAATAAATAAAGATTATTAAAAAGTTTCACAGTATTTATTAAAATATAACCTGACAATATTGTTTCGACAGCTAAGCTGTCATTATCAAAGGTTATATAAATATAAACAAACACGTCGCTAAGGTAGATACAAAAATAGGTAACTAGATAAAAATAATAATAATCAGAATTAAATATTTAACACTTCCAGTAACGGAGAATTACTGAGCTCAAGTTGTTCATTCACTAAAGGTACCCTGAGTTTGTGTTTGTATATCTCAAAGGCTCTAAAATGTCTAATTTTCGTTTGTTATTACAAAAATGTAGGAATTTAATATTATTTTGAGGAGTCATTGTGTGATTTTATTCTAAAAGGTGTTTGGCATAATTAGATTTTTCAGGATTTTATTTTTGTAATGACGTACGTGTTCTTTATATCTTATGTCAAAATTTCGAAGTGTTTGCCCAATATATACCGAATTACAAAAAGAACAATTTAAACGGTAATTGCCCGATTTCATGATAGAATGTGTTATGTCTTTAGCATTACATAAAAATGAAAAAGTGTTAGTTAAATTATTTGACCTTTGTATAAGTCAAAATTATTTCACTTTTAACACCATAATTTATTTACAAAAAGATGGTTTACCTATGGGTAATTCTCTAATAAGTCCTCTATTAGCTAACATATTTATGGACAAGTTAGAAAATTTTCCTGATGGTTTTTTACAAATATCAATGATGATGACTTATTGCAGTGGTTCTTAACCGGTGCTCCGCGAGCTTGTTGCAAGTGCTCCTCGAAATTATGAAAGCCGAAATTTAATTTTGGCTCATCTACTGTATGTGATTTGAGTTGCACAAATAATGGCTAGATGGCAGCATCTTTGCAAAGAGAAGGGAAGTCGTGCGCTCGCTCCTTCGTCGCTCGCCCCATAAACTTTCCAGCTCGCCCATAAATATTAATTTACAAAGCTTGGCACGTAAATAACTATTAGTAGCTACTCAAGCATCGTGACGAGTGCATAAAAATGTTGCAGATAACGAAAATTGAGTACCGCGCGGTCATTAGATTTTTAACAAAAGAAGGGCACACGCCTAATCAAATCAAACAACGTTTAGACGGCGTTTATGGTGATTTATTTCCTTCATATTCCATTGTAAAAAAGTGGTCAAAATGTTTCCGTTTGGGGCAAGAATCTCTTGAAGATGATGAGCGCACCGGTCGGCCAATTCAAGCGATAATGTCTCAAAAAGTTGCAATCATTGAAGAAATGGTATTAGAAGATCGCCGATTGAAAGTTAAGGAGTTAGCAGTGACGTCTGGCATTTCGGAAACAAGTGTTCGCCGAATTCTTCATGACCATTTGGGTATGAATAAAATTAGTGCAAGATGGGTGAGGGGTCTTCTTTCTGCTGTTCATCGTCAACGTCGCGTCGAATGTGCGCGCTCGTTTCTAAACTTGTGTGGAGACGACCCAAAGCCGATTTTAGAGTCCAATGTCACTGGAGATGAAACAATGGTTCTGTATTATGATCCTCTATCCAAAAGGGAATCGATGGAATGGCGGCAACACGATGAACCACGTCCCAAAAAGGGAAAGTCGTTCAATCGACAAAGAAAGTTATGGCAACAATATTCTGGGATTGTGACGGCATTTTACAGATTGATTTTAAAGAACGCAAAAGAACTGTTAACAGTACATATTATGCGTCTTTATTGCATAAATTGAAAAACAATATTCGTGAAAAACGTCGAGGAAATCGAAAAATGTTCGATTATTACACGACAATGCACCCGTTCATACTGCCGCAATTTTACAAGCTGCCATTCACGAATGCGATTTTGAGGCATTGGATCATCCGCCGTACAGTCCGGATATGGCTCTTAGTGACTATTATTTATTTTTCAATTTAAAAAAAGACCTTAGGGGACGTCGTTTTAAGGACGAGAACGAGTTGCAAGCAGCTGTAATTGAACATTTTAAAGGAAAAACTTCAAATTATTTTTACAAGAGCATTGAATTATTAATTCCACGTTGTAATAAGTGTACTGACATTAGGGCAGATTATATTGAAAAATAAAAATTATTATATTTTACCAAGTTGATTTTTTCTATATCAGGCCGAGAATTTATGGCGCTACATCGTATATATTTTTATATATTTTTTTAATTAATGTTATTTTTAACTGTTATGTCTGATGTTTTTTGACTCTTTGATTTTGGTGTTCGGCGAATTTTTCTTATGATCAAAAGTGCTCCCTGACTTCAAAAAGGTTAAGAATCACTGACTTATTGGATAAAACCTTCTTCTCAGTGAAGCTTGGTTTACACTTCAAGGTTTCATCAATTCTCAGAACTTCCGTATGTGGAGTGTTCCGATAACCCTCCTTTCTATCGAGAGGCCCCATTGCAGCCACAAAAAGTCGGTGTGTGGTTAGGCTGCAGTCGTCGTAGATTAATTGGACCAATTTTCTTCGATGGTACTCTTACAGGGCAAAGATATCGTCAAGAAATTCTAGAACCATCTGTAAATTCTTTACATGAAGATGAGCTCCAAGAAGGATATTTCCAGTAGGACGCGGCCCCAGCTCACACTGCATATGAAACTACTGCACTACTACAAGAACATTTTGCTGAGCGTCTGATTAGTCAAAGAACACAAACTCCTTTTCCCTCACGTCCTTGTGATTTGACAGTTTTAGATTTTTTCGTTTGGTTCTACCTAGAAAATAGCATATTTGTAACGCCAATAAACACAATTGAAGAACTGCGAGAACGAATTGTTTTAAAGGTTGAAGAGTTAATACACCACAAATTTTGCACCATGTCTTTGATGGTTTAAAACGAAGATTGCGAATTTGTATTCAGCAAGATGGTCATCACATCCAACATTTGTTGTAATAGTCGGGGAGCAGGGTGCCTAAATTCGACATGGTCGTCCGGACTCGATGACACACGCATTTTGAAAACTGATTTGTATGTAGATTTTCCTGCTGAATCCGAATCCGGATCGCGCGCGTTGATTTGGAATGGCCTTGACCCTTAAAATGTCAATTTTACGTAAAATTTTGAAAAATCAAAAACGCACTTCTTTTCTGTTTGCATGCTCCCAAAATGCTCCCAGAGTTGTAGACTGCAACGTACTACTTAAAATTCAGTTTTGAGAAAAAAGAATCTGAGAAAATTACTATTTTGTTATACTGTGTCATATTTGTGCACTAAAATTTTCACCAATCGAAAAACTTTTTTATTACAAGAGATAGAGGCCTATATAATCGAGACTATAATTATTAAAAAGCCCCATAAAGTTTTTGGTGAAAATATTATATCGTTGCAGGGCCGGATTTAGACTTGATGAGGCCCTAAGCTATTTGAGATATGGGAAACCTTTATAAGTCCAGATATTATATATCAGTGCCAAATATGATTTTCGGATACCCAGAGGGTTAAACTGAAATACAATTAAGAAAAGTATATAGATAGTGAAATAATAAATCTTGTACGCGGGCGACTAGTGCTATATAAATCTTATTATTTGATTGTATGACATTTGCCTTCGCATAGACAAGATATTCTACACTGTAAACCATTCTAAAAACATCTGCAAGCTCTTAATAATAATAATAATAATGTTTATTCACTAAAAATAAGAATAAGAAATTTATACACATAACACATAAAAACAGTAACAATAAAAACTAGGGTACATAACAAGATACTTAAAAATACAAATTACGTGAATAAACAAAGGAAATGCACAGAAGTAGTAAGTAACTACTTGTATATGTGCAAGATAAATAAAAATAAGTACATAAAAACAAATTATTGTAATGTAGACATAGCCGTGTAAAAAAAGGAAAAAACCGTGAGTAGTGATCATAGCCTGTTTAAAATATATATCAAAGGATCGTAATAACGACATAGTAGAGAGTCACATCAAGTTATATCAAGTTCGTGTCTTCGTGAAGACATAATAAGATATATGTAAGTATAATATATAGGAAATATTTATCTTAGACAACAAATGATACTTGTACATATACTTTGATTTGCATAAAATGTCTGCATTTTAAGAAAATCTGGTTGAGATGCTAAAGACGACGTAATAGGTGCTATTGTTCCATCTGCATCCATAGCCCATCCAAATTATAATATTTCGGGGAAATTAGCATTAACATTCACAGTAGTCTTATAAATAGATGTTTGATAATATGCCCTTCGAATGTTGTATAAAAAAGCATCGTCTGTTGGAGGCAAATGACGGTAAATATAAGTAAAGTTGGTTATGAATGTTATGATGTTTATAAAAACGTAGATCAACATGTTCTTACCGAATGTCTGTTTTACAAGTCGGGGACAAATAAGCACGGAGTTCATCTAGTAAACCAGCGAACTCGAAACGTCCGTATAAATCCTTAAAGAATACCAACCAGTATTTTCCACTAATAGGTTCTCCAAAATCTTTCAGATTAGCCAGTTTTACCCTATTTTTCATTATAACTTTCAGGGCAGTTCTTTTTCCTTTTCGAAAAGGATAGCCGACACAGTCATTGCCAGAAATGCAGTAAACCGCTAGAAGAATGCAAGCAAGATTTTTTGGATCATCCCGAATCTTGCCTGTCAGTTCTTCAACGTGGGTCTGACACGGAACAAAGCCTTCTTTGCGATGTAACGATATGGAAATTAACAAAGCTACTGAATAATACATTGATAGTAGGAAAACATCAGTATCATTGGAATAAATCAGAACCATGCTATTTTCTCTTTAAAAAAACTGAAGCAATGCAAACATTCTGGTGTCTGCTTCCTCATGTTCTGTAAAACGATGATTTTCCAAAATATCCACTTTATTATTTGTGCATACCATTGTTTTATCTTCTACAATCATGCCAGATAGAACTTTTTTTATATCATCTTTTATAAAAACACGTTGCTCTTGTATTTTGCAAACTATGAGATTGAGCAAGCTACTCTTATTAAGTTGATTATCAATAAATGATTTCCATTCTGGTATTGTTATCGTATCACTGACCTCGTAAATATTTTCAGTAAATCTGGATCATCTTTTCCGTTCCGCACCCTTAGCACTTTTAGGAAAATCGTACCTGTTCCCCACAAGAATAACATAGAAGCAATTAGAGGGCTTCATTTGAAAAATCGAGTTAACATATTTCTTAAATAATCTACTGAATGTGGTACAACGTACAACCGTAGTTTTGAAACCGTTGTACAAAACACATCATATCAATGACGTAGATAGTATTGAAATTATCCCGCAGAAAAGTTACATTCTGAGATATTAAAATATATTTCTTTATTTATTGCACTGAAAAAATCACATTTATTTCCTTTTCCCATTATACATCTCCCAGGCGTTTTTCAAAACTGTTAGAATCTATGCAACTGTGTTAATGCTAATTTCTCCGAATGACTAGAATTTGGATAGGTTAGGAATGCAGATGGAACAATAGCGGCTAACTATTACAACGTCTTTAGCACCTCAACAGATTTTCTTAAACTACAATGCAAATCAAGTATACTATGTACAAGAGCATGATGAATGATGTACAGCGTACAATATCTTGTCTATGTAAATGCAAATGCTCTACAATAAACTAATGAGGTTTACATATCACAGCTTATTTGTTACACTTACATAATTACGCGTTTAGCTGCTTTGTTGAAGCGCGGGAGTCATAGCCGTCCTCGTAGACGATATTGTAATAGGGAAGACGCAAGTATTTTTTTTAATTTTTGTATTCGTTCATCTTGGTTAGAAAAATATTTCCAGATAAGCGAAATTTCTAAAAACGCTCAATTTATATGAAAAAATTAAATTTAAAAATTCTCCTCATTTAAAACCAAATTTGGCCTTCAGCAACTTCCCTCAAAGCTATTTGATGTAAAAAAGTAGGTACCGCTGTGAATGAGAAAAAGCAACATTGACGATCTACTCACCGTTAGATGGCACTGATGACAACCAATAAACTGAATTTTGAATTAATATTACCAGAAATATTTTACACCACTTTAATTATGGCAGTTAATTACACAACAGCATAACGTACATTATTATATTAATTACTCGTTAAAAAGTAGACGATATTTGAACTTGAAAATAAACGATTTTTCAAATTGACGGGTAATACAGGACTCTTAACTGTTTCATTAGCATCAACAGTGGGTCGTCTTTGGAACTGTAAGATGTAACAAAGTTTCATCTATTATAGGACACCAGTATTGCATTTTAAATTTATTTAAATTTTCAAGGTTTTCAAAAATTAATTACTTAAAATTGGTAATTGTTTAATGCATTTATAACTGATATTCTAACTAATTTGTAATGACGTTTATGAAAATGCAAGAATCTTCTCAATTGACGACATATGCGTCTTCCCTATTGCAATAATTTCGTCAGTATAACAGACAGCGATATAATTTTTTCACCAAAAACTTTTTTGGGCTTTTTACTAATTATAGTCTCGATTATATAGGCGTCTATCTCTTGTAATAAAAAAGTTTTTCGATTGGTGAAAATTTTAATGCACAAATATGACATACTATAACAAAATAGTAATTTTCTCAGATTCTTTGTTCTCAAAACTGATTTTAAGTAATACGTTGCAGTCTACAACTCTGGGAGAATTTTTCAAAATAAAAATTAACTTTCTAGCTCCATCCAGGAGAAAGTTATGACGATGCAAACAGAAAAGAAGCGCGTTTTTGATTTTTCAAAATTTTACGTAAAAATGTTTTCAAAAAGCGTGTGTCATAGAGTCCGGGCCAACTCTTTAAATAAGCGCTTTTTGAGATGCCTGCTCCCCGACTATAAACTTAGTAGTTTTATTGTTAATAATGAAATATTGACCCTTCCTTTTTTGTCGAAAGCTGCGTTCGGTTTTACGTTCCAGCAACACTTTTAACGCCAAACCGTTCTTTTATTAGAATTGGAGCAAACAGAGCATGAACTCCTACGTTCGTTTATTATAGCGAGGAGCATAGAGAGTATACTCCTTTAGCTGCAGCAGAGATGGTGGTGTAAAGAGAGCAAATAACAACATAACCTAAAATTTATGATTGCAATTTTTGTGGAAATCATTTTTGGTAATACTTAGTAATGGATATTCCTGGAATAATATTTAAATGTTCCGAATGTAAAGTACAAAGTTTTAATAAAAATGAAATTACGAGGCATATACAAACGCAACATCACGTTAAAGGCAGGTTAATATAAGTATAATTCTTTATAGTTAGTATAAATATGAAAATTTAATACATTTATATGTAATTATAGATAGCTTTTGGTCAGATTTTTAATCTGTGCAAACGTACACAATTTCTCAAGTAAATGATGAGATAATAATAATAATAAATAATCAGATAAGTCGCTCTTTAAGGTTATCCATAACTTTTACGCTTGACGATTTCTGTGCTCTATATCGTTCTAGATAATATTTTGCACTGCATATACTCGCAGGTCACGTGACTACATGATCTACTCTTCTTACTCTGCTCTTGAAATGTAAAACCGAACGCACCTGAAATAAACGCTGCCAATTTACTTTTTACTTCTGGGTAAAGCGCAGATCTACGTTTAATTTTCAACACCTACTCTAATCTGAAATTTAAATGATCACTCGTTACTCTCTATACTCCTCGCTATAATAAACGAACATTGGGTTAATCTACTGATCCAGTTCTATATGATCAGGTCATCTTAAGATCAGTTCATAATAATTTGCCAATGGAACAACTTTAGATCACAATCTTGACAGATTATAAAACCTAACCTATAGCAACAAAACAAGTAACTTTTTCAGCTATTATAAGAGTTAAACTTTGTTGCAGTTATGAATAACGTAAATAAATGAGGGAAAAAATACATTAGACATTGTTGTATTAAAGGTTTCTTACAGAAAAATATAATGTTTCTAACATCAGCACTTGCATCAGATGATAGCAGCAGCAGCAACGAATCCAGCAACAGTGATTTGGAAAATAATTTAATAAAAAAACTCCAACCTATCCCAAAAATTGAAGGATATATTGTGCTAATTGTTAAGGAGTATAGCGATATAACTTCAAAGTCATTTTAGAATTACAAGGACTACAGCTGAAATATTAATTGGTTAGCATTACAGCATCTGTAGAATGGTAAATGTTAACCATTTTCATTATTATTCAGGTCGTTTAGCATCAAGTAATTTCATACCTACTGGTGAGCATGGAGGAAGAGAAAAGATTTCCGCTGAAGAATCATTGCTTCTCACTTTATGGTATTTGGTCAATAATGAAACATTAAGGCAAATTTCTGATAGATTTAACGTTTACTCAAGTTCAGCTCACAGAGTACTATTGAGGGTTTTAAATTTTATTTTGTCCTTAAGGACACAATATATTCGATGGCCAACTAATGAACGAGTTGCAACCACTGTTAGTGCATTCCAGAAACGGAAAGACATAAACAATGTTCTGGAAGCAATCGATCGATGTCATCTTCCAATTGAAAGACGAAATGTTTATAACAATTTGTTATTTGAAATATATATTCTAAAAACAATATTTTTTTAACTTCATCCATGTTATCAATTAAAAAATAATTGTAATCACCAATAAAAAATATATATCAGATATAGAATTTATTTATTAAAAAACAGGTTAAGTAACAAGTTATTAAAACAGATAAGTAAAAAAAATGTTTAACTCGTAGTAGTGTAGTACTACAATGGCCAACCAGAGAGAGATGATCCATTATATAATCCACTTCTTATACTGGTTCAAACGTCCTCTAGCTAAATACTACTTATTCAATACTAAATACTAATGGAGAAATCTAGTGCTTCTTTAGGAATTCTTGATGATCACCAATGGTCTATAAAAAGAAAACAAAATGATTTATTTTGATAATGAGAGCATCTTATCTATATTACCTTAAAGCGTTTTTCTGCGCTCTTAAACTCCTAAGTCGAAACTTCTAACATATTGTGTAACATTCTGTTTGTCTAGTTACCTAGGTTTCTCTAATAAAAAAACTTAGAATCACAGTGTTTTTGGAAAAACAAAGGCTTTTTGACTTTTTATAAAAAAATACTTTTTGAATTTAAAGTAATTATTTTCCGTTTTGACTGGAATTATATTAAGTTTGTCGATTTTGACGTGGTATATCTTATCCCTTCTGGAAAGGTAGTATTTTCAGGTAATATTTGTTTGATATATTCATGTCCGTTCTTCTAGGGATTTACGGAGGGATTTATTTAGTGATTGGCATTGGATTCATCAAACATCTATTGTAAGATTTGCGGCAAGATTCTTCTATCGAATATTTAGTGGTTTAGACCTACTAATCCTTTTGTGTGCTTGTGGAAGACCTTTTTCTGGCCAGAAGATTAGTTAACATATGGCGATCTATTAGTACCGTACCTTTCCGTCATATGCAATGTATCTACCGTCCCATTCAAGTTTCATTGCTGCCATCCTATCCAATGAATTAAGAAACCAACCTGCTATAAGATTAGAAGGAGTTCCTGAAAATATCGCTCCATTATAAAAGACAGATAAGTGAAATTTTTGGACTATAATAAAAACTAATGTGCTCACTTTGATTTTTCTTACTGTATAAGAACTGCCATACTTAATTTGCTCTCAAATTATCGAGGTATATAAAAATAAATAAATGTATATTTTTTGTACATAACATATAGAGATCTCTATACACCAATTCGAATCCATGTCTTTGTAACCAACATATATTAATTTTAATTTCGTTTGGCTTAACCAAGTAATGCTAGTTCAAATACATCTTTAATACAGTATTGTTAAACTTATTTTAATAAACACTGAGTACTGTTATAAATCCTAATGTTCTTTTATTGATGACTGATTGTTCAATTGATAATTATTTGCCTCGACATTCAGAGTAAACCGGTTTTCAATATTTTCCGCAATAAATATTGTGGCGCCCTGTATATAGCATTCTCAATATTGTTGTTGAACCATACCCACACCCTCAAGAGCAGTCCGAGGCTACAATTGTTGAAAAAAATACTGCATCTCAAATCTGAAAATTAAAATAACATTGGTTTAATTTAACTCGTTTAAAGCAGAAAACGGTATAATTTATCAAGCTACTGCACAACTGGATGTGCTTAATGGTAAATAGGTTTTGTATAAGAAAACACACAGAGAAGTAACTCCGATCATAAAACTCATTCCTAAAAATTTTCGTAATGGGTATTGCATTCTTTTACACGATATTAAATATTTTAATGTTATTTTAATTAATACTTACCATTCTGAGCTCTGTTGAAATCTTCCTCATTTACAAGAAGCCGATAATGGCAATTAGTTGCTGGTGCAAACAAATCTAAAGAAACTCATCCTGGTATTGCAATTGGGAACAGCAATCTTTAATTACAACAGTTCTAAATAGTACAAAAAACAATCTGAATTAATATAATTTCCAGTGGCGTGCGGTCCATGGAAGCAATGCTTCCCTTGAGAATTTATTGAAAATAAAAACCAATACTAACAAAAATATTTTTATAAAATTATGGCTATCGTTTATTTAAACTTGTAATATTTAATCAACTTAAATCTCAATATCAATTCCGTACAGCAAAAAATATACTTTTTTAGAGTACTATTTTAAATTAGGCTCATTAAAATTGCACCGAAAGATAATACCGATTCAAATGTATGACATACACTGCGTATAAGCACTGATTTCGTTGCTTATAACTGCTCTTCTCCTAGCCTTGGCGTGGATAAGCTGGCGTGGTGACACAGACGATGCTGTTAGCGTTGTTTGGCCGTTATTTTCAGTGTGCTTCATGCCCAAATGTTTATTATAATTTGGTTATTTGTTCGATTTAGTGAGTGTTAAATTTAATTAAATTTAGTCACTTAAGTAATGTAAATCTTCGAATGAGACTGTATTTTGTCACATTTAATTATTTCAATTTATATAAGTTGGATTTTTTGAAAGACAAATAATTCTATTTAGTTTGCCTGTATGAAAATTTAAAATTGCATTATCGTCATGACTGCAAATTCAGCTGCTTCGGTGGAAGGTTCGAGTACCTCCGATACATCCGAATCGGGACGATTTTTTGTTCAGTTGGTAAACTATTAATAAAGAAATTTCTGCATACAGCTTTGGAGAGAAATTACAAATTATTAAGAAAGGCAGAACAAAACCAGAACTTTCAAATTTAATAACAAAGATTAAAACCTGCATCGGTATTTTGCTAAGACCGGAAAATCGAGTTAAAGTATAAATACACAGCAGTAGTTTTTTAAAATAAAGAATAATAGTCAAAAAATTCCATAAGTGTATAAGTTCTTCTTTGAAAAACTTTTAAGCTTAATAATTATAACACTGTTTTTTATTGTACCTGTATTTTTATAGCAGCGGCGGATCCAGAGAATTATTTTGAGGGGGAAACTTTTGGAAAAATAATTGTTTTAAGAAATAATAATTAAACAAGCATTATTTGTTTTTATTCTATGACTACTTATTTCTAAATTTGGGGGGCGGAATTATCCCCCCGTGAATCCGCGCCTGCACCTAGGTATATTAAAATTAAAATCGTGGTTGCTTCCCTAGCCCAAATTCTCACCGCACGCCACTGATAATTTCTTTGTTGAGTTTATTAACTAACTACCTAAGTACTGTAGCGATGTTAACACTGTGGTGAAGTGTTAGGGCTACATTCATTAATTCTTGTAAAAGGAAATAAAACGCAGGTTTACTTCTACGAATTATTTATTTGACTCTACTAGTTTATTGGTACGCGTTGCCTAGTACCATTTCGTATCTATGTAAAAATATATGAGTTGTGAGTCGTTCACAACATTACCCCGCCCGGTCTGAAACTTGGGTAATATATACATGAAAAAGAAAAGATACGGAATGGTATTTTGGAGAAAAAATGGAGTATTTTAAAGTAACTTGAACAAAGTTGTAAAATTCTCCAGCTACATATGTAGCGGAGTTAATAAGTTATATTTGGCTAGTTCATCGTTGATCAGCATACGAGTAAAGTATCTTTCTACCAAAATAAAATACAGGTCGATATCGTTACTCGTAAAAACTGGAAATGGAACTTTGACAGTCGCCATTTTAAATATTAATTAAGTAAATAAAATGATTTGAAACTTATCGGATATGAGAAGGAACACTAGTTCTTTTTCCAACGGTCACCTTCAGCCAGCCACGACAAGTGAAGCAATAGCAGGATCTTCCGACGACAGAAGTCGAGTAGCAGCTGATGACAGATGACGAAGGGATAACTAGATGTGGTTCACCTGGAGAATTCAATGCAGCAGGCAAAGACCAATACTGCCAGATTCTTCTTCAGGAACGTCGGGATCACCATATGTAGCGATGATAACACTGTGGTGAAGTGTTAGGGCTACATTCATTAATTCTTGTAGAAGGAAATAAAACGCAGGTTTACTTCTATGAATTATTTATTTGACTCTACTAGTTTATTGATACGCGTTGCCTAGTACCATTTCGTATCTATGTAAAAATATATGAGTTGTGAGTCGTTCACAACAGTACCTACCAACTACCAACCATAATAATAGGTGCTTTCCATTGGGTTGATTTACTGATCTGGTGTTACCGTAGGGTCATCTGGGTTACTTATTTGTTGTTCCATTGGCCCTGGTTCATGATGATCCAAGCTGATCTGTATTACTTCCCCCGTTGCCCTTCAGGTACCTAGTTTTTGAAGTGTGTATAGCGATCTGTGGAGGGAAATAATATCAGCTGATTGTGGTTTTTAAAATAATCTCTTAACAATCTGAGAGATTTTTCATTTTCATTTGAAACATATTATTATGGTTGGTAGGTACTTAGGTAGTTAGTTAATAAACTCAACAAAGAAATTATATTAATTCAGATTGTTTTTTTGTACTATTTAGAACTGTTGTAATTAAAGATTGCTGTTCCCAATTGCAATACCAGGATGAGTTTCTCATTAGATTTGTTTGCACCAGCAACTAATTGCCATTATCAGCTTCTTGTAGATGAGGAAGATTTCAACAGAGCTCAGAATGGTAAGTATTAATTAAAATAACATTCAAATATTTAATATCGTGTAAAAGAATGCAATATCCATTACGAAAATTTTTAGGAATGAGTTGTATGATCGGAGTTACTTCTCTGTGTGTTTCCTTATACAAAACCTATTTACTATTAAGCACATCCAGTTGTGCAGTAGCTTGATAAATTATACCGTTTTCTGCTTTAAACGAGTTAAATTAAACCAATGTTATTTTAATTTTCAGATTTGAGATGCAGTATTTTTTCAACTTGAATTATCAACAAAATTCTCAACATGTTAGAAGTTTCGACTTAAGAGTTTAAGAGCGCAGAAAAACGCTTTATGGTAATATAGATAACATGCTCTCATTATCAAAATAAATCATTTTGTTTTCTTTTTATACACCATTGGTGATCATCAAGAATTCCTAAAGAAGCACTAGATTTCTCCATTAGTATTTAGTATTAAATAAGTAGTATTTAACTAGAGGACGTTTGAACCAGTCTAAGAAGTGGTTTATATAATGATCATCTCTCTCTGGTTGGGCATTGTAGTACTGTAGTACTACACTACTATGAATTAAACATTTCTTTACTTATCTGTTTTAATAACTTGTTACCTTGTTAACCTGTTTTTTAATAAATAAATTCTAAATCTGAAATATTTTTTTTTATTGGTGATTACAATTATTTTTTAATTGATAATATTGCATGAATGAATGAAGTTAAAAAAATATTGTTTTTAGAATATATATTTCAAATAAAAAATTGTTATAAACATTTGGTCTTTCAATTCGAAGATGACATCCATCGATTGCTCCCAAAACATTATGGCTTTCCGTTTCTGGAATGCACTAACAGTGGTTGCAACTCGTTCATTATTTGGCCATCGAATATATTATGTCCTTAGGGACAATATAAAATTTAAAACCCTTAAAAGTACTCTGTGACCTGAACTTGAGGAAACGTTAAATCTCTCAGAAATTTGCCGAATGTTTCATTATTGACCAAATACCATAAAGTGAGAAGCAATGATTCTTCAGCAGAAATCTTTTCTCTTCCTCCATGCTCACCAATAAGTATGAAATTACTTGATGCTAAATGACCTAATAATAATGAAAATGGTTAACATTTATCATTCTACAGATGCTGTAATACTAACAAATTAATATTTCAGCCGAAGTCCTTGTCATTTTAAAATGACTTTGAAGTTATATCGCTATACTCCTTAACAACTAGCACAATATATCCTTCAAATTTTGGGATAGGTTGGAGTTTTTTTATTATATTATATTAGTTTTCAAATCACTGTCGCTAGATTCGTTGCTGCTGCTGCTATCATCTGATGCGAGTGCTGATGTTAGAAACATTATATTTTCCTGTAAGAAACCTTTAATATAACAGAGTCTAATGTATATTTTCCCTCATTTATTTACGTTATTCATAACTGCAACAAAGTTTCACTCTTATAATAGCAATGAAAAAGTTACTTGTTTTGTTGCTATAGGTTAGGTTTTATAATCTGTCAAGATTGTGATCTAAAGTTGTTCCATTGGCAAATTATTATGAACTGATCTTAAGATGACCTGATCGTATAGAACTGGATCAGTAGATTAACCCAATGGAAAGCACCTCAGATCACCGAGTACTATATTAAAATAAATTATGGTTAAAATCCGCGACATTTATTTAAAAAGGTGGCACGTTTCGCATGAAATGCCCCATATGTTTCAAATAACTATTTCTTATTATAAATAACCGGGAAATTGATGGGTTATCGTGTAACAAAAGAGTAAACAATCACTCTCCTTATTTATAATGGCCACAGTAAACATGGTGTTTATAAAGACTCCGTTATGGCGCTACTTAATATTTTATATTCACGTGCAAATCTCCACAATATTGTAACGAATAGTAAACCCACTTATGACGTCATCAAACATTCTAGATGTATGAGTCATCAACTGTATGACTCATCAATCAACACGTGCAAGTATGACTCATCGACACGCCTCATTGACGTCACCGACAGCTGAGTGTATGACTCAACACGTCATCGAATATTCTAGATGTATGAGTCATCGTATGAATATAAATTGATTCGCGGGTAGAAGGAGGCAGTTAATGTTTAACCGGCGTCGTGTTGAAATGTACTCTGAATAAATAAATGTTAATAATTATTGTAATACATAAATAGTTAGTTTTTATATAAATAGTCCTCATATAAATTTGTAAATACCCTAGCATTTAAATAGTTTGTTAAATAGTTTATAGTTATAGTGTTTTTAATTAAGTGCATTGTAAATAATCTTCTCTTTATTAATAGACGAATTTAAACAGCATTTTGATTATTATTTTAAAAAGAACGTTACAATATCAAAACTATTTTCTATAATCTTTATTCCTATTTGTGCGGCAAATTTGACGAAACAATTTGGTTTTATGCCGCCTCCTTGCAATGGAGCTAAAACGAACGATGCGAAATCTCTAGGTAAGGAATCAAAAAATTTAAATAAATCTGCCATCTTAAATATCGAATTTGCAGTGTATAGTTAGTCTGTAGTTTTGACAGTAAAGGACATGACACTATTTAAGTGTGATTTGGCCCTCTGTAAGTTTTTCTGCAATTTTGATATGTTGTGACTGATACCAAAAGAAGACTTTTTATCATTGCGCCAAAGTTCTATGTCTACCGGGTTTACTCGAAAAGTGAGGTCAAAGTTTCAAAAACAGACGTTATTGAATAATGATTTTTCGAACTATTCTATACGTATGTCGATGTTACAATTTATTGTTCTGGTAAATTAATGACACAGCGATAACACTACATTTTACGACCTCCTGCATTATGTCTATCAGCAATAGAGTTCAGTTAAGTATTTTTGTCTGAGTGTAATATCGGCTTACGTAGAATAGTTTAAAAAAATCATTATTCAATAATGTCCGTTTTTGAAACTTTGACCTCACTTTTCGAGCACACCCGGTAGACATAGAACTTTGGCGCAATGATAAAAAAGTCTTCTTTTGGTATCAGCTACAACACATCAAAATTGCAGAAAAATTTACAGAGGGCCAAATTAGACTTAAATAGTGCCATGTCCTTTAATTCTCTAGCGCGATGACTGGATTTTAATGATATTATGCAATGTAAGCTGTTGATTGGTTGCTACCTATAATAGCAGCCAATCACCATTCTAAAGTGGGTTAACAATCTTTTTCTACCCACAAGTGAGTAAACTTCAACTTTAGTTGCTTACAAACATCAAGACTTAGCCTTCTTTATTTAGAGGTTTTGGATAAAATAGTTATTTATGGTACAAGTGAGTTAAGTAAGATATTATCCACGAACGAAAAATTTACCCTCGAGGGCCGGCAGGCCCGAGAGGGTTAATTTTTCTGAGTGGATAATATCCTTAACTCACGCGTGCCATACAAAATTTTATCCAACGCCTCTTTATTTAAGTTTAAACATCAAATTTGCAATTTATAGTTAGTCTGAAGTTTTGACAGTAATAAATTTAATACTCTAACACGATGACTGGATTTTAATAATATTATGCAATGTAAGCTGGTGATTGGTTGTTATCTTTGAAGGAGTGAGTTTTTTAAAAATAACCCACGTTGCTAGGGGCAACCTAGGTTATAATGTAACATAAGAGTAAACAATCACTTTCCTTATTTAAAATGACCATAGTAAACATGGTATTTATATAGAGGTGTTGGATAAAATTGTATCCAACACCTCTATATAAATACCATGTTTACTATTGTAATGAGCGCGGTCAGCCCTTTGAACTTCACCGTCGAATGTTCGAGAATGCGTGTGACTCACCCGCGTGCGTCATCGACGGCGCGAAAAATCAATAGACCTAGAAGAATCTACAGTATTTTCTAGAAGAATGTACTGTATATAAAAGCCGGCTAGCGCCGAAGGGAATTCAATTAGTGAACCGCGAGCAATTAGACGTGTTAGTAGACGCAAGTGGTAATAGATAAATATCTGAGTGTGTACGAAATAAATATTGTGATTGAATATAAATAATAGTTAATAGTTAGTTTATAATTGTGTTTTGTAAATTAGTTAAGATTGAATTAGTGTGTGTTAAGTGTGAATGTTTTCTCTTTATTAATAGATGATTTAAACAGCATTTTGTTATTATTTAAAAAGAACGTTGCACTATGGTCATTTTAAATAAGGAAAGTGATTGTTTACTCTTATGTTACAACCTACGTTGCCGCTAGCAACGTAGGTTATTTTTAAAAAACTCACTCCTTCAAAGATAACCAATCACCAGCTTACGTTACTTAATATTATTAAAATCCAGTCATCCTGCTAGAGTATTAAATTTTGTTACTGTCAAAACTACAGACTAACTATACATTGCAAATTCGATGTTTAAACTTAAATAGAGAGGTGTTGGATAAAATTTTGTATGGCACGCGTGAGTTAAGGAAATTATCCACTCAGAAAAATTAACCCTCTCGAGCCTGCCGGCCCTCGAGGTAAATTTTTCGTTCGTGGATAATATCTTACTTAACTCACTTGTACCATAATAGTATATTAAAGAACAAGTTTTATAAGGGTTGATTTGGCGCACGAATCCCAAGTTAGAAAACGAGCCGCAGGCGAGTTTTTCTATGGGATGAGGGCGCCAATATTTTTTCTAATTTGCGCCCCTTTTTTCTTATTTTAATACAAAAAAAATATTTTGGTCGTCTAGAGAATTTTGTGTTAGTTGGTAACAGTTGGTAACACTCGGCGCCCACTTGAGTTTTTGAATGATTTGTCATCATCCGTCACTTCAAATAAATTAGTTATTACTTTTGTTACTTTATTAGTGTTACAAATAAATAAAATATGAGCGAAGACAACTTAATTTGCACTCCGCCCGAAATTCGCGAAAAAAAGCAAAGATGATTAAATCGATGATACGTGTCTTGTTTATAGTACCATAAAATTACAAACATGAATTGGACTTACTGATTTGTCCAAGCAGATTTGATGTAGGTACGAGACTTGTTTATGTTACTAATTAGGGATATCCAAAACCTAACCTTCTTTCCAAGTAAAAATAGACCATAACTTCAAGTGAAATTTCATGTAAGTAACAATCAACAAACAGCGAACCAATTCAACGATATTAATTAAAAATTTATTGGAGGTTGACAATTTTGACAGATACTTGCAGTTTGAAGTTGTCACATTCCACGCATTACCCATCCAACCCTTAAAAACTAAATAACCCTATAATTCATTAAAGTACAGTGTACTTTTATAGATAGCCATAAACGACTCCTACTGATAGACGTTAATAAACGTATTACAAACGCAAATTAGAAAAATAACTATTATCCAACACCTCTAAATAAAGAGGGCTAAAACTTGATGTTTGCAAGCAATTAAAGTTGAAGTTTACTCACTTGTGGCTAGAAAAACATTGTTGTACTTACATTAGAATGGTGATTGGCTGCTATTATAGGTAGCAACCAATCACCAGCTTACATTGCATAATATTATTAAAATCCAGTCATCGCGCTAGAGTATTGATATTTAAACTTAAATAAAGAGGCGTTGGATAAAATTTTGTATGGCACACGTGAGTTAAGGATATTATATCCACTCAGAAGAATTAACCCTCTCTGAAAAGGGTAATAAAATTTGCAAACTGCTATGTGTAAGTAGCAGATATGACAACAGTGGTTGATGCATCAGCTTTGATATCAATTTTCATCATTACGCATTATCATGTGAAAACAAAACGTCAGGCGTACCATCAGCTCGCTGGCGGTCAGCGTGCATGTGAAACGGAACTTAGGGTTTGATGCGATCGTGCGATCCTTAATTACAGTTTATTCATTGTGAATTGTGATTTGGGTAATTATTCCATATCCAAACCCGTATTCGATTACACTTTAAACACGAGCGCTAAGGGTTTTCGTTGGAAAAACGTCACCACGAGGGTTCCTAATAAGGCGGTCAGCCGGGCGTAAGCTCGGGCCCCCGCAGCGAGCTAACTTATTTTAATCAACACCTTTTTATTTACTGGGGGCCCCATTCGATATTTGTGCTCGGGGCCTCAAAATCCAAAGGGCGTTGCTGAACGTCACAAAAACAGGTAACACTCCTAAAATCCTCTTGTCATATGACACAAAGTGGACACAAACAATACTATTTTTACGCCATTCTCAATTAAATACAGCCAACTCTTTTACTAACATTGTAACATTCTAACCTCAAAATAGCCACTTTAGCGTTGTTTTTCTTATTAATTATGGGCGAGGGTCACGATCTTTTTTCAAATTATTGTTGTTCGAGTTATCCCCTACAACCTAGCATAATTGGTTTAGCTGGGTTCAGTGGGGGCGGACGATCAAATAATTAATGAAATTTCTCTTTTAGAACTTCTTTGGAACCAGGGTATTAGAACCATTCTGAATAAAGAGCTGATCGATGGAGATGCGATGTTGTGTGTGTGCGTGTGTGTAATAGAGGTGGTGGCTTAGGGATTTCAACTGTCCTGAAGTAAAGGATTGACTGTGGTGTCATTGCTCTGAATACGCTGGTTGGTGGCTTTCCGATTGTATAAAATCCAACCAAAAGTTTGGGAAATGGTTTGAAGTGGTGCTTGCTTGACACAATACCGAGATTTTTCTTCTCTGATTTAGATAACCTTGAGAGTAAAGAAAAGTTAACATATTTAACAGTGAATTTCAGTCATGAACTTCAAACTAATTCATGTTACCTATTTAAAACTAGTCTGAATTTATAGTTTAATGAGTACCTATCAATTAATATTATAAATTTCTTTGAATGATTATTCGATAACAGAGTTAAAATTATTTAACATATTAATATAAGTATGTGTATTTGTGTAACATTATTTTATGGTATACTGACTCGTGAACATCTATTAATTGAGCTCTGGCTACTTGGGTAAAGATTCTTTTTACGGGCTAGCCCGTTATGAAGCTCGTAATAGTTATTTACCTACCAAGCTTTGTAAGTTAATCTTTACAGGTGAGCTGGAAAGTTTATGTGAAAGTTTAGTTCCATAATCCAGTGAGCCCAGTAAAGATTAATTGCAAAGCGTGTTGCGTACAAAGTTTTATTCCACCTTCACCAGCGGTTTTTTTATGAATTGTATATTTTTTATAAAAAGACATTTTGTAATCAAAGGCGGTGGAACAATTTATAGCTAGGCGTTGTCATGGTGTTGTGGTTAAGCAATTAAGTAGTTTCCATAGATTTTTGTTGAGTTTTAATGAGCATTGTAGAATTTTACAGGTCTTTCTTAGGAGACCGTTAAGTTTTACAGGGCTGTAGTTGTAACTACTCATTTATGTACTTAGTTACCATAAATGCCTGTAAAGTGTCATTTATATAGAAAGTGAAAATAAAAATTATTGCGGGCTCGTTATCATCAATACACCATACCAACATACATATTTATTTAAACCATTGATATATATCTTATATATAGCAGGTATTGTGCTGGACTGCTTCACTAAATGAAAGAATTATTTATTAAAAATTTACGAGTCAGTATACCATAAAACGTTGTACAATGCTCCACCGTTATACAAACCCTACATGCTTGCACAGATGACAAGCTTGCTGATCGCTCGCTTGTTAGGTACTGTGCTCTCACGTAAAGTTCTAAATAACGGTCTTGCAATGTAAATAACAATAAAATCTATTTATAATTGTTGATTGCTACTGTTATGTGATGTTTATTATTTAGAGATTTATTTATACAAATATAACTGTGGTTTATTGTTTCTTATATTAGTCTATCAATTCGATGGAGTGAGCCTTTCCTCTTGAATCTGGGGAAACGAAATCTATAAGGTGGTCGAAGTAGGCCGACTTCCAGAAGCACGCTATCTTTGTCCTTGTTGTACCCTTCAATATTGCTTGGTTGCAAACCGGTGTTGGGTATACTGATACCCCTGAGAGGATCAGTGGGTCGACAGGTCAATTTATTATAAACACAGGCAATACCTCGACTTCTACTTCAAATTCTACATTACCCATATTTAAACTTGGATTTCTAAAGTTAACCATTTTCTTAATTCTTCTTTTCTCACTTCAGGACACATCCATTCGATGGAGTGAGCCTTTCCTCTTGGATCTGGGGTAACGGAATCTATAAGGTGGTCGAAGTAGTCCGACTTCCAGAATCACGGTATCTTTGTCCTCGTTGTACCCTTCGATATCACTTGGTTGCATTGCAAACTAGTGTTGGGTATACTGATACCACTGAGAGGATCAGTGGATCGACTGGTCAATTTATTATAAACGCAGGCAGTACCTCGACTTCTACTTCAAATTCCCCATTACCCATGTTTAAACTTGGATTTTTAAAGTTAACCATTTTCTTAAATCTTCTTTTCTCACTTCAGGACACATCCATTCGATGGAGTGAGCCTTTCCTCTTGGATCTGGGGTAACGGAATCTATAAGGTGGTCGAAGTAGACCAACTTCCAGAATCACATTATCTTTGTCCTCGTTGTACCCTTCGATATCACTTGGTTGCATTGCAAACCAGTGTTGGGTATACTGATACCACTGAGAGGATCAGTGGATCGACAGGTCGATTTATTATAAACTCAGGCAGTACCTCGACTTCTACTTCAAATTCCCCATTACCCATGTTTAAACTAGGATTTTTAAAGTTAACCATTTTCTTAAATCTTCTTTTCTCACTTCAGGACCCTTACCAATTCGATGAAGTGAGCCTTTCCTCTTGAATCTGAGGACACGGAATCTCTAAGTTGGTCAAAGTAGGCCGATTTCCAGAATCACGGTATCTTTGTCCTCGTTGTACCCTTCGATATCACTTGGTTGCATTGCAAACCAGTGTTGGGTATACTGATACCACTGAGAGGATCAGTGGATTGACTGGTCAATTTATTATAAACGCAGGCAGTACCTCGACTTCTACTTCAAATTCCCCATTACCCATGTTTAAACTTGGATTTCTAAAGTTAACCATTTTCTTAAATCTTCTTTTCTCACTTCAGGACACATCCATTCGATGGAGTGAGCCTTTCCTCTTGGATCTGGGGTAACGGAATCTATAAGGTGGTCGAAGTAGACCAACTTCCAGAATCACATTATCTTTGTCCTCGTTGTACCCTTCGATATCACTTGGTTGCATTGCAAACCAGTGTTGGGTATACTGATACCACTGAGAGGATCAGTGGATCGACAGGTCGATTGATTATAAACTCAGGCAGTACCTCGACTTCTACTTCAAATTCCCCATTACCCATGTTTAAACTTGGATTTTTAAAGTTAACCATTTTCTTAAATCTTCTTTTCTCACTTCAGGACACATCCATTCGATGGAGTGAGCCTTTCCTCTTGGATCTGGGGTAACAGAATCTATAAGGTGGTCGAAGTAGACCGACTTCCAGAATCACGGTATCTTTGTCCTCGTTGTACCCTTCGATATCACTTGGTTGCATTGCAAACTAGTGTTGGGTATACTGATACCACTGAGAAGATCAGTGGATCGACAGGTCGATTTATTATAAACTCAGGCAGTACCTCGACTTCTACTTCAAATTCCCCATTACCCATGTTTAAACTAGGATTTTTAAAGTTAACCATTTTCTTAAATCTTCTTTTCTCACTTCAGGACACTTATCCATTCGATGAAGTGATCCTTTCCTCTTGAATCTGAGGAAACGGAATATCTAAGGTGGTCAAAGTAGGCCGACTTCCAGAATCACGGTATCTTTGTCCTAATTGTACCCTTCGATATCACTTGGTTGCATTGCAAACCAGTGTTGGGTATACTGATACCACTGAGAGGATCAGTGGATCGACAGGTCGATTTATTATAAACTCAGGCAGTACCTCGACTTCTACTTCAAATTCCCCATTACCCATGTTTAAACTAGGATTTTTAAAGTTAACCATTTTCTTAAATCTTCTTTTCTCACTTCAGGACCCTTACCAATTCGATGAAGTGAGCCTTTCCTCTTGAATCTGAGGAAACGGAATCTCTAAGGTGGTCAAAGTAGGCCGACTTCCAGAATCATGGTATCTTTGTCCTCGTTGTACCCTTCGATATCACTTGGTTGCATTGCAAACCAGTGTTGGGTATACTGATACCACTAAGAGGATCATTGGATCGATAGGTCGATTTATTATAAACTCAGGCAGAACCTCGACTTCTACTTCAAATTCCCCATTACCCATGTTTAAACTTGGATTTCTAAAGTTAACCATTTTCTTAAATCTTCTTTTCTCACTTCAGGACACATCCATTCGATGGAGTGAGCCTTTCCTCTTGGATCTGGGGTAACGGAATCTATAAGGTGGTCGAAGTAGACCAACTTCCAGAATCACGGTATCTTTGTCCTCGTACCCTTCGATACCACTTGGTTGCATTGCAAACCAGTGTTGGGTATACTGATACCACTGAGAGGATCAGTGGATCGACAGGTCGATTTATTATAAACTCAGGCAGTACCTCGACTTCTACTTCAAATTCCCCATTACCCATGTTTAAACTTGGATTTTTAAAGTTAACCATTTTCTTAAATCTTCTTTTCTCACTTCAGGACCCTTACCAATTCGATGAAGTGAGCCTTTCCTCTTGAATCTGAGGAAACGGAATCTCTAAGGTGGTCAAAGTAGGCCGACTTCCAGAATCACGGTATCTTTGTCCTCGTTGTACCCTTCGATATCACTTGGTTTCATTGCAAACCAGTGTTGGGTATACTGATACCACTGGGAGGATCAGTGGATTGACAGGTCGATTTATTATAAACTCAGGCAGTACCTCGACTTCTACTTCAAATTCCCCATTACCCATGTTTAAACTTGGATTTTTAAAGTTAACCATTTTCTTAAATCTTCTTTTCTCACTTCAGGACCCTTACCAATTCGATGAAGTGAGCCTTTCCTCTTGAATCTGAGGAAACGGAATCTCTAAGGTGGTCAAAGTAGGCCGACTTCCAGAATCACGGTATCTTTGTCCTCGTTGTACCCTTCGATATCACTTGGTTGCATTGCAAACTAGTGTTGGGTATACTGATACCACTGAGAGGATCAGTGGATCGACAGGTCGATTTATTATAAACTCAGGCAGTACCTCGACTTCTACTTCAAATTCCCCATTACCCATGTTTAAACTAGGATTTTTAAAGTTAACCATTTTCTTAAATCTTCTTTTCTCACTTCAGGACCCTTACCAATTCGATGAAGTGAGCCTTTCCTCTTGAATCTGAGGAAACGGAATCTCTAAGGTGGTCAAAGTAGGCCGACTTCCAGAATCACGGTATCTTTGTCCTCGTTGTACCCTTCGATATCACTTGGTTGCATTGCAAACCAGTGTTGGGTATACAGATACCACTAAGAGGATCATTGGATCGATAGGTCGATTTATTATAAACTCAGGCAGAACCTCGACTTCTACTTCAAATTCCCCATTACCCATGTTTAAACTTGGATTTCTAAAGTTAACCATTTTCTTAAATCTTCTTTTCTCACTTCAGGACACATCCATTCGATGGAGTGAGCCTTTCCTCTTGAATCTGGGGTAATGGAATCTATAAGGTGGTCGAAGTAAACCGACTTCCAGAATCACGGTATCTTTGTCCTCGTTGTACCCTTCGATATCACTTGGTTGCATTTCAAACCAGTGTTGGGTATACTGATACCACTGAGAGGATCAGTGGATCGACAGGTCGATTTATTATAAACTCAGGCAGTACCTCGACTTCTACTTCAAATTCCCCATTACCCATGTTTAAACTTGGATTTTTAAAGTTAACCATTTTCTTAAATCTTCTTTTCTCACTTCAGGACACATCCATTCGATGGAGTGAGCCTTTCCTCTTGGATCTGGGGTAACAGAATCTATAAGGTGGTCGAAGTAGACCGACTTCCAGAATCACGGTATCTTTGTCCTCGTTGTACCCTTCGATATCACTTGGTTGCATTGCACACCAGTGTTGGGTATACTGATACCACTGAGAGGATCAGTGGATCGATAGGTCGATTTATTATAAACTCAGGCAGTACCTCGACTTCTACTTCAATTTCCCCATTACCCATGTTTAAACTTGGATTTCTAAAGTTAACAATTTTCTTAAATCTTCTTTTCTCACTTCAGGACACATCCATTCGATGGAGTGAGCCTTTCCTCTTGGATCTGGGGTAACAGAATCTATAAGGTGGTCGAAGTAGACCGACTTCCAGAATCACGGTATCTTTGTCCTCGTTGTACCCTTCGATATCACTTGGTTGCATTGCAAACCAGTGTTGGGTATACTGATACTACTGTGAGGACCAGTGGATCGACAGGTCGATTTATTATAAACTCAGGTAGTACCTCGACTTCTTTTTCAAATTCCTCATTACGCATGTTTAAACTTGGATTTTTAAGTTAATCATTTTCTTAAATCTTCTTTTCTCACTTCAGGACCCTTATCAATTCGATGAAGTGAGTCTTTCCTCTTGAATCTGGGGAAACGGAATCTATAAGGTGGTTGAAGTAGGCCGACTTCCAGAATCACGGTATCTTGGTCCTCGTTGTACCCTTCGATATCACTTGTTTGCATTGCAAACCAGTGTTAGGTATACTGATACCACTGAGAGGATCAGTGGATCGATAGGTCGATTTATTATAAACTCAGGCAGTACCTCGACTTCTACTTCAAATTCCCCATTACCCATGTTTAAACTTGGATTTCTAAAGTTAACCATTTTCTTAAATTTTCTTTTCTCACTTCAGGACACATCTATTCGATGGAGTGAGCCTTTCCTCTTGGATCTGGGGTAATGGAATCTATAAGGTGGTCGAAGTAGACCGACTTCCAGAATCACGGTATCTTTGTCCTCGTTGTACCCTTCGATATCACTTGGTTGCATTGCAAACCAGTGTTGGGTATACTGATACTACTGTGAGGACCAGTGGATCGACAGGTCGATTTATTATAAACTCAGGTAGTACTTCAACTTCTTTTTCAAATTCCTCATTACGCATGTTTAAACTTGGATTTTTAAAGTTAACCATTTTCTTAAATCTTCTTTTCTCACTTCCGGACTCTTATCAATTCGATGAAGTGAGTCTTTCCTCTTGAATCTGGGGAAACGGAATCTATAAGGTGGTTGAAGTAGGCCGACTTCCAGAATCACGGTATCTTTGTACTCGTTGTACCCTTCGATATCACTTGGTTGCATTGCAAACCAGTGTTGGGTATACTGATACCACTAAGAGGATCAGTGGATCGACTGGTCAATTTATTATAAACTCAGGCAGTACCTCGATTTCTACTTCAAATTCCCCATTACCCATGTTTAAACTTGGATTTCTAAAGTTAACCATTTTCTTAAATTTTCTTTTCTCACTTCAGGACACATCTATTCGATGGAGTGAGCCTTTCCTCTTGGATCTGGGGTAACAGAATCTATAAGGTGGTTGAAGTAGACCGACTTCCAGAATCACGGTATCTTTGTCCTCATTGTACCCTTCGATATCACTTGGTTGCATTGCAAACCAGTGTTGGGTATACTGATACTACCGTGAGGACCAGTGGATCGACAGGTCGATTGATTATAAACTCAGGTAGTACGTCGACTTCTTTTTCAAATTCCCCATTACGCATGTTTAAACTTGGATTTTTAAAGTTAACCATTTTGTTAAATCTTCTTTTCTCACTTCAGGACCCTTACCAATTCGATGAAGTGAGCGTTTCCTCTTGAATCTGGGGAAACGGAATCTATAAGGTGGTTGAAGTAGGCCGACGTCCAGAATCACGGTATCTTTGTCCTCGTTGTACCCTTCGATATCGCTTGGTTCCATTGCAAACCAGTGTTGGGTATACTGATACTACCGAGAGGATCAGTGGATCGACAGGTCGATTTATTATAAACTCAGGTAGTACTTTGACTTCTACATCAAATTCTCCATTACCCATGTTTAAACTTAGATTTTTAAAGTTAACCGTTTTGTTGATCTTTCTGCGCAACTGTTGAGATTCATACAAATTTTCTTTTGTGTCCATCTAGTCATCAGTGATTTTCTTATTAGACAAGAGAATGTTTTTACATGTAACTGTCCAGTGCAGTGGAATTTGGAAAATCTGAAGTCGAAAGTTGCAAAAGCAAGTCGCACTCGTAGTCAAAGGTGCTAGATTTTTTTAATTCTGAAGTACCTCCGAGTTTACTTTCGACTATGTCGAGTACTACCCTGTATTAGAGGCTAGAATTACCCTTGATGCCATTGTATGTCGAATGTCAAAAGTCTGTTAAGCAGAAGCCATTGAACTGTGTATTTAAATGAATACATGTAAACAATTAAATGAGGGGCGCATTATTAGACAAAATATAGCATATAGGTACTTTTTTAAATACTAAAAGTACATATGTAGCTGTTGTAAGTAGACAGTTAAGTAATATTGTAAATAAACAGATAAATATTTTTAATGGTCAAATTAAATATGTATTTATGTAGTTAAATATTGTAAATAATAGTAGATAATGTCAAGTGTAAAAACTACAGTATATTTCTGAAATGTTAAAAAATATAGGAGTCAGGTTAAAAACAATAAACGTATTTAAAATAAGCGTATTTATTTATTTATTTCAGCCAATATAGTACATAATTACACAGTATTTGCATATGCATACGCATAATTAGAAAAATAAGTGTACATATTCAACAATATAACAAGTGTTTATTTTCTGCTCTTCATTTAAAGCGGAAATTTTTATAATAATATATTGAATTAATTCATAAATTTCATATCATTGTGTAGCTGATTTGAAGTAGCAATTATTAGTTAAATTTGTTTCTTCGGATCTTCATTGGTTTGATAAAAATTAATGAAAATAGTAAATAAATTTACTGTGTTAAGGGTAAATATAAAAATTTTATTTTGTTTGGTGTATTATAGGTGATAAACATTGAAAGAGATAAAACTTCAAATGGCAGCAAAAACTTGTATTAATGTAAAGTGGATTTCGATTTTGAATCTAATCAAATCTTTTCATGTGATAGCTGTAAAAATTTATATGTGCAGACTAGTGATCTAACAAGCTCTGAAATTAAATGCCTTCAATTAAAAACAAAAAAACAGCGTTTAATCTTTCTGTGTACTGATTGCGAAAATGGATTTTGGATTGTACCCCAATTATCACAGCAGCTTAAGGATCTACAAAACAGTTTTGAAAAATTCTTAAAAGATAATGCAAATGTAAAAACTCAAATAAATGTCAATAGTGTTCAAAGTGATGATCAATATGAGTCAATAATAATGGATCAAAAAATCGTGAATCTAATATAATTAAAGAATCTCAAGCCTTAACAGGTCAACAACGTCAAGCAGATGACTTAAAAGGAATAACTAATGCTATTAAAGATTGTAACGTTGATACCTCTGACATGAAATTCTTCAGATTAAGTAAGCCAATACCAAATAATCACCGTTTATTAAAGATAATTTTTAAAAATAAGAATAGTGCACTGCAAGCATTGAAAAATAAATCTAAAGTATTACCTGGCATTAAGATTTTTGGTGATCAAACTCAAAAACAAAGATTATTGTAAGTGGAAGCTATGAAGAAAAATGGAGATTTAACAAAATCTATTAAATTCAAAAATGGTATTCCTACTATTATTGATAAAACAGAAAATACATAAAAAAATTAGTAGAAGGTCCTAATATACCTCTACACGTTGATATTATATATGGCAACATATGTAGTATGATAGCTAATAAGTCTGAATTCATTATTAAATATTTGTGTTACAAACCTTCTTTAATATTACTAAGCGAAACTCGCCAAACTAATGATATTGAGGATGCTGAACTACAGTTAGATGAATATAATCTCATACGATGTGATTCTGAATCACGTCATACAGGAGGAGTTTTATTACCGTATTTACTCGAAAATAAGACCCCCTTTTTTTCTTAGATTTTTGCTCTAAAATGTGGGAGGGTCTTATATTCGAGGCGGGTCTTATAATCGAGTATAAAAAGATATTCAATAAAATGTGAAAACAATGAGTGTAACTGAGTAATGTTTACAGTATTTATAACAAAAATTGCATTACAATACAATAACATCTAAAATAGCGTTCTGTTGTTTAATAATATAACATCTCGCCCGGTTGTCTGCATTTTAGCCGATATTGATGCACGTAAACCTATGCCACCATTGTGAAACCCGCGATAAGCAAAGTTTATTGACTGCAACAACTACAGTAATTACGAAAATTATGAAATCATATACAATTATTGTTAGCTTAGCACCTAGTCAGAATCGCCGTTGTCTTCATCACCCTCTGTAAGATCGTTATTAACCTTTATAATATATATTTTTTATAACAATGGTTTTACAAATTAAGCTTGACAACTGACAGGGTCGATTAGTGAAAAAAACTCAGTGATGGCAAAAACATTTCTAAGAAATTCATTTAAGCCTTTCATAGTACCGATGGAAGAATTGTAATCTCTTAAGTACCTCCCTAATTGTTAACAATAGTAGCACCTTAATCTTTCCAGTAAGTGTGCAAAATCTTATTATCTATTGGAGTCACATCTGACCATTTTTGAATGAACTGCCTACAATTTTAGAAGTTTTCCTGGAATTCAGGTAAACTGCTTCCACAAAGGCATTGTTTCCACGAAGACATAAAGGGTAGATTTTTTTCCATGGACATAACTAACGGAATTTGTTAACAAAAAAAACTGAAAAATGTTCAATATCTTATATTACTTATATTTTTAGGGGTCCAATATTCGCATACAAAAGCTTTTTTTAAAAATTCGCTCCAAAATATAGGGGGGGGGGTCTTATTTTCGAGTAAATACAGTATATGTTACGAAGAATATATCGTATTCCCTTTATAAAACTTACATGTTTGGAGTTAATTATTGGTGCAAGATAATCAAAATCAATATAAATGGTTGGAATGTTGCTGTTGGTGTTCTTTATCACTCCCCTAATCAAAGTCATGCCTACTTCATTGAAAATTTTGAAAACATCTGTGAAGATATTTTCACCGGCAATAATAAGACTATCCTGATAGGTGACGTAAACATAGACTTTTTAGGTAATGATTTCTATTCTAATAAGTTAAAAAATGTACTTAATATCTTTGGAATCAAACAAAATGTGCAGGAGTATACCCGCATCACAAATACAAGTTCAACTTTAGTGGATTATGTTCTTACTAATTTTGATGTTGAAACGAATGTTCACCACACTCCTAAAATAACAGATCATTCTTTTGTATCTGTGAATTTCTTATCTAATAAAAAAACTTCTCAAACAAATGCTATAGAAAGATTTAGAAACTTAAATATAAATAATTTACACATTATTAATTTGGAATTAATTGATACTGCTTTTCTGTTGAATTGTGTTGATGTTGATATGTTTTATTCAGATTTTAGGAATAAATGTGAAGCTATTGTGAACAGGATTGCTCCTGTGAAACATTATGTTTTAAATGAGAATAGTTTACCATGGTGTGACTATGAATTAGAAGTTAAAGGAATAAATAAAAATGAAACCTATAAAATATTTATAAATGATAAGACTGAAGCCAATTGGAATGCTTTTAAATCTGAACGAAACGAATATGTCAATTTACTGAAAGATAAAAAAAAACAATATTATTTGAATCAGATAGATTTACACAAAGGTAACCCTCGTGAGATGTGGAAAACATTAAAAACATTAATAGATACTAAAAATTCAGGATCTTGTTTTGCTAATTGTATTGAATTCGAAATCAATGATCAAATTAAATTAATTTCAAACTTAAGTGATATTGCAAATGCATTAAATCATTATTTTGTTGATAGTATTGAGACTATAGTTAATTCTATCGGACCAGGTTCAGGATTATGGGTATTTAAGAAATGATGTTGAATGGTCGGAATTTCATCCAATTGAACTATCACATCTTTCTAAAATAATCAATAAAATTCCAAATAAATCCTCCAGTGAAATAATGGATAGTAGGTTTATTAAAAATGTTTTTGGTAATATTGGCCATTTACTATTGCATTTAATTATCACATCGTTAACTAGTGGTAAATTTCCTAAACAGTTAAAAACTAGTATTATTGTACCTATCCAAAAAGTTTCCAATACAATCAAATCCTCAGAATTTCGTCCAATTAATACTCTTCCTTGTGTTGAGAAATTACTTGAATTAATAGTATATGATCAGTTGTTGAATTACTTAAATTAAAATAATATATTGATGTTAAATCAGTCAGGCTTCAGACCACAACATTCTTGTGAATCTGCATTGCAGCTTACAGTTTCTAGATGGAGAAATTCTATTGATGAAGGCAAATTTGTAGTTGCTGTATTTCTCGATTTAAAAAGAGCATTCGAGACTCTTGACAGAAACATACTTATTGGTAAATTGGAATCAATTGGTATTAAAGGCACGGTCTTGGCATGGTTTAAGGATTATCTTCATGAACGCCAACATATAACTAAGATTGATAATGTTTTCTCTACAGCAATTATTAATAATTATGGTGTGCCCCAAGGTAGTGTTTTGGGGCCCCTTTTATTTCTCATTTACATTAATGATGTGAATTACCATGACCAATATGATTTCATAAATCTTTTTGCTGACGACACACTATTATCAATTGCTAGCGATAATCTAGATGAAGCATTGACAACAATGGCTACCTCGAAACAATAGTATCATATTTTAATACAAACAAATTAAAACTCAATATTTACTATTATATTAATATTAACTGCAAACTTTAAATATAAGCAGGTTAACACTGACCAGTTAAATTTGATTGCTGATAATTGTAGAATTGAATTTGTGACGGAATTTAAGTACCTAGGATTTATGTTAGATTGCAATTTGACTTTTAATGCTCATTTTTCCTATATATCAAAAAAGATTTAAAAAAAACTACTTTTTTTCTAGAATATCATTACATCTATCCGAATATAGTAAGGTTACACTTTATAATACTATAATTCAACCACACTTTGATTACTGTGCAACTTTATTATACTCTTTTAGTCTTGATAAAATTTCCGCATTACAAAAATTGCAGAATCGTGGTATGAGAGTCATTTTGAGATGTAACAGATACACAAGCATATCCAGTATGCTTGATTGCTTACAATGGTTACCTGTAAATAATAGACTGTATTTGTTTGCTATGATATTTGTTTTTAAAATATTAAATAATTTACTACCAGTATACTTTGATAATTTTATTATATACCAGAGACAAATTCACAACTATAATAGCAGAAACATAAATACTTTATGTCTTCCAAGGTGTAATCTATCTAGTTCAATGAAGCCACTATTTCATAAAGGTTTATATGAATTTAACAAATTACCTCAATATATAAAAAATTCTAAAACTTTAAATGAATTTAAATGCAACATGATCTTGTATATTAGAAATCGTACATAGCATTTCTGTTACATAATTCCTGATGACTATTGATTATATATAGCATACAATGTGTAAACTGTTTATAAAAAAAAGTAATAATATTTTTTCTTATATAAAATTTGTATTGTTATAAACTATTTCAAAAATATTGTTTTGTATCTGTATTTGTTATATGTTTTTAAAATATTGTGTATATTAGGACTCTATTGAAAATAAAGGTTCATTCATAAATAATGTCCTATTCGCTATGTGCGTCGGCTTGGGGGGGATGGGATAATCGCCCGAAGCGCGCTAGGTGGACCAATAGAGCAATAACGACGGACGCTTTCGGTAAACTTTGCAAATATAATGGGTGGGAATACTTGTTGCGTAGTGAATTGCAAGAATAATGGTTCAAATAGCAAGTGCAAGTTTATATCATTTTTTACCATTTATTTAATTTTCAAATGTGCATAAATGGATATAACCTCAAAAAGTCAAATACTAACATGAAAATATGTATATTAAATACAATTTACTTACATGCTTATTCTTCTCAATCGCATAAAAATAAATACTGTACACGCTCATGTAGAAAGTAAACAAAAAATAGTCTTTATATTTGATTTTTTTCACACTTTCGATATCCGTCCATAAACGTCAATGTTATGGTTTCCGTCCTTATTTTTCAGTCTACGACCAGAGGTCGCCACGAGTCGCCATGCACATAGCGAATAGAGACACACGGAGGAGTCTGTACATAGGTTGGCTATATTTAATGCTAACGCATGAAAATAATGATAATTAAATAATAATAAATTATTATGTAATTATTATGCATATCGTCAGCTTCACATGAAAAATGCATAAGTCCAAAAGACCGTTTACAGGAAATTTAATACTTTTCATATTGCCGACAATGCTTATGCACTTGAGCATGATTCTATTTTTACTATTTAAGCGACATCTACTAATTATTTTTGGAATTTCTCACATTTTATAGAAAAAGTACTATTTTTTTATAGTTAGAGCCTGCACACATGAAGGCGTTTGACGCGCGTTACCAAAAACCCTCGAGCGTACACATGTAAGTGCTAAACGCGACGTTTTAAGTGTCAATGTATCATGATTCATTATTACAGATTAATTATGTCAGTAGCACAATGGAATTCGAAGAAGTAACTTGTCTTATAATCTTGTATCGCCTTTATAAACAGTATAAAAAACAGAAAATATTGGGTGCATCCTATTTTAAGGGATAAATTAATTAATGGCATGTTCATAACCCTCTATCTCAAATTTAAAGAATATGAATTGAAATTTTTCGATTATTTTAGAATGTCCATTAAATCTTTTGACGATTTGTTGAAATTACTATGACTACAAACGCTATGAGGATAGCATTTCAGCAGAAGAAAAACTAGTAATAGACATTACATAACATTTTTTATTCAGATAATAATACTATCACGTAATAAATTTATAATGATTTATAACACCACAAGTATATAAATGGAAATAATAATTTACAGGTGTGATTCGGGATAAGTGATTTACATGTACTGACTTTTGTTTTATTAAAATTTTAAACAAATACAAACTTACATAAAAAATTTGCTTGAATAGATCAATTGAACTAGTTTAGTTAATCAAATCACCACTAGGTGCGCACAGTCGGAGTTAGGTATTTAAAGTTTGACGGCAACGTTCCGTTTATGTATGTCGTGTGTTGTATGTGAATTTTAAGTAATTAAAAGACTAAAAATAGACTTAAATTGTTTACGCAACGAATTAAAAAAGCTAAGAGCAAAAACAACAGGTTCCAAGGAGGTTTTAAAGCGTCGGTAAGTTAATATATTTTAATTTAAGTTCTATTTTGAACTATAACCTACCAATTGTAGATTGTCCATTTGGAAGGAAAACAATTTCACAAAATTCTCTTATTAAACGCGAAAGTGGTTCCAGTTACAGAAGTTTTCCTAATGATGCTTATTTTAAACCATTGAAAAAGTCACAAAAACATATTTTGAAGGCAACAGATGTTATATCGATATCAAATCAATATTATATAAAGTTACAATGATTCTATTGAAGAAATCAAAGCAATTGTACTTGTTCTTGCCCTGCCACTACAGACTGGTCAGCAGCATGTAAGCATATTGGAGCATTGTGTTATTCTCTTGAATATTTTACACTGGCAGATGAGCAGTTTTCTTTATTTTGTTGATACACAAAATTTAAATATTGTTTGCTATAGGCAAAGTGCAAGAATATGTTTTGTGCACTTCACAGCCAGTAGTTCGGAACAAAAGAAAAGCTTATTATCCTACGGAGCCCTACTACAGGAAAATAGTTTGAACAGAAGCGTTTGCTTTTTGTTTGGAAAGTTCAGCAGGAAATTATCAATTATGATATTTCTAGCAATGTCCAAGTCGATAGTTGCAGCTTTTTCGTTACTACTGTTTTGTCTTTAATAATAATAATCTTTAATAGCAATCACTGCTATACATAAAAAAGAACAGCTTAAAATTGTAGAGACCAATAAATTAATTAATTTTGTATTGGGTAGTATTAAATCGTTCTCTGATGTGACCCTTGTCAAATTTTCTTACAGGTAAACATTGAGAGGAAACTGCAGTTCTGTAATTAAGAATTTTAACTAAAGCAGAGCTGTTCAAATCGGAGGCCTGATCAGCTCTCCTCTACTATCGCCGCCTCCAACTTAACTGAAAATAGACCGTTCATCCCTGTAAAATTAGAGGGATCAGAATTTACTGCATTACTGGATACTGGCTCCGCGATTTCCTTCATTGGTCCGAAAATAGCCGAGTTTTGCAGCCATAAACAAGTGCCCAGTCAAAATACCGAGTATCACAGTGCGACCGTAATTAATGGGACCGCAGTTCCTATTACTAAGGCATACACCTTGAAACTAAGCATACGAGATCAAGAGGCTACTCATGTGTTTCAGCACATACCTGATTTGATGTATGACGTCTTGCTGGGAATGGATATACTAAGCAATTTCGATTTACACATAAACCTTAAGAGACTGGTAATGTCTTCCATGAAAATAGTTTAGTTTCCGCTTCGAGAATGAAAAGTGTAGCATCTATAGACACTTTAATTCTACCCGAAGCAGGAGCTATTGAAGCAAGTGAGTGTGCCTGGTATAAGAAGAAGTTAACGGAAGTAGAAGAAAACCCAGACCAATTTCCTGATTACTGCATTAAAGAAGATAAATTATACCGCCACTTTCATAATTACAACCTTAAGGATGACGATTTTGGAGAACCTTGGAAATTATGTATTCCAAAACCGCTACGCTGACAGGTTCTAAAGGAAAACCATGAAAACCCAACCGCTGGTCATATGGGTATAACAAAAACAGTTGCTAGGATAGCCAATCTTTATTATTGGCCAGGAATGTTCCGAGATATATCTAACTACGTTCGAAAATGTCTTCAATGTCAGAAATATAAAATTTCTCAACGACAGACACCAGGTAAAATGCAACCTTCGCCAACAAGATATCCCTGGGAAACCGTTAGTACCGACTTGGTCGGACCGTTACCGCGTTCCAAAACGGGAAACTGTTACCTGCTGGTATTTCAAGATAGATTTACGAAGTGGATTCAATGTCGAGGGATTCGACGAGCTACAGCAGCCGTAGTCACACAAGCATTGTTTGAGGACGTAATCGCACGATTTGGAACTCCCAAAGTCGTTATAACGGACAACGGAACGCAATTCGTTAGTCGTACCTTCCGTGGATTATTAAAAGATTTTGGAATAACCCACAAGTGCACTCCGCCGTACACACCCCAGTCCAACCCAGTAGAGCGGGCCAACAAAACACTGAAAACTGTGATCGCTCAGTTTTGCGAGGAGGACCAACGGGGATGGGATCAACATTTATCGGATCTTATGATGGCGTTAAATAGCTCACAAAACGAGTCAACAGGTTTCACACCAGCATTTCTAAATTTTGGACGTGAAATAGAGCTTCCTAACACAGTGCGCCGCCAAGAGGAAAAAGCGGAAATAGATCTCAACAGTACGATGGGTATAGCGGATCACTGTAACCGCCTAAATAAAATGAACGATATTTTCCGTATAGTCCGTATAAATCTCAGCCGAGCCTTTGAGAAACAAAGACATCAGTATAATCTCCGTCGCCGGGATTGGAGACCTAAGCTGGGAGACCGGGTTATGAGGCGAGAGAATTACTTATCCTCGGCCGCTCAGGGTTTCGCAGCCAAACTAGCACCCAAATATTCCGGTCCTTATACCATTACCAAAGTACTATCCCCAGTAGTCTATAATCTGAGACATGATTCCGGAAAGAAGATCTCCTGTATCCACGTCAAAGACCTGAAACCGTTTATAAATGACCGATTGAAACGACTCTAAATAGCAGTCATCTTTACAGCCATGAAGTTGCAACATCCTCCCGCGACTGCGGTGAAAAACACAAGAGCCGCTCATCAAGCGGCTATTATCAAAATAGCCAAACGGCAGGCTCAGGAATTTACCAGAAGACGGCCTCCGAGCCGTCCTGTAAAACCAGACACCCCGTCAGAATTAGAACCAACAAGAAGGGCACCTACGCGCCCTAGACCATTGGCCTCCAGTCGGAAAGCCACCATTCTTCAAGATATCAGACTAGTAGGTCCCGGCAAACCAAACATACCTCCACCGGTCCCGGCCGTTCCACCCTCTCAGAAACCAGCCTCCAATCTGCTAGTTAGGCCGAGTACAGTATTAAAACATCGACCATCTGTCATTATGGAGGTACAAAAGGAGCTCGAAACCAGTCCAGTGTTAGTGCAACAGAATTTGGACCTGTTGGTATCTCGTCAGGTTAAGGACTTCTCCAGTTGGGACAGGGCAGTGCAAACGGCCGTTCAGGCCCTAATTCCTAAAACTTTTAGTAAGAGTCGTTTCCGGTATCATTGTCAAATCAATAGTAGATGGTATACCTTAAAAAAATTGTAATACTGTCGGGTTTTGTAATACAATGGCTGTTAGAATTAGTTTAGTTTTAGATATTTTGTGAGACCTTTTTTTTTGGATCTGCATAATAAATTTTTTTCTACATGGTCCGTTATTGTTTTTTTTCTGTACACAGCGTCAGAAAGAATACCCGAAAATGGGAAGCCCAACTCTGGAGGTAGACTCGTTCGACCTTTTGGCCGAGTTAGATGAGGCCATGGAGACTCCGAAATCACCTAAAGTTGAATTAACGCGTACGGTTGGCACCCAGACCGATTTTCCGGCCGACAAGAAGAGTTCGGGTAGGAGAACTGCTCGCTGTTGCCATAAGAGGGCTATGCAAGTAACAACCAGAAGAATACCAGTTTGCGGACCAGAAGTATACTGGAGGTGTGGGAAAATAGGCCCATATACGGTATGGTTGTACTGGCCCACGAATTTTGTTTTGTTCACGCTGTGGCAGGAGGGGGATTATGTCGAGGTCCTGTCCCTGTCCACTGCGTCTGAAAATAGGTCACCGTCGTTAGACCGGAACCTGACTGCGAGTGTATTAATTTTATTTTTTTTTGATTACTGTATGGGAAATTTTAAGTTTGATCCCCATACGGTGGGGAAACAGGAAAAAATTGTTTATTTTTTTATTAAAGAAGGAGGGGTGCGTAACGAAGTTACTTAATTTCTTATTTTATTTTTACTTAAACAAAGTTATTAATTTATTAGAACATTTCGTAATAATAATTATTATTGAAGAATATTATTTAATTTTAAAGTTTTCTATATTTACGCGCGACCTTGCCGTGAACCGAGTCCGGCTGCACCGACTCCCCCACCGTTGATCCCCCACTGTCTAGCCGCCCGCCTAGCGTGACGCGCGCACTCTTGTCGCCTATAAAAGCCGAGGTCGTGTTGCGGTTAAATCAGTTGGTAGTTCTCAACTACAAGTTGAAATAGTAAGTCAAAGTGAAGTGCCTAGTGAATAGTAACAACAACAGGACCGACCGAGAATACACAGGTGAGCTTAGCTTTAGTGTATTCACCGCTTTCCGCTACACCAGCCCGCTCTCCTTTACTGACTTCCGTCTCCCTCTTTCCGTTTCTTCTGCCGCACTACCGAGCTTGTCCGTGGTGCTGGTTCTCTTCTCTCTTTCTCTTCTTTCCTTTTCTTCTGCCGCACTACCGAGCTTGTCCGTGGTGCTGGTTCTTTATCTCTTTCTCTTCTTTCCTTTTCTTCTGCCGCACTACCGAGCTTGACCGTGGTGCTGGTTCTCTCTCTTTCTCTTCCTTCCTTTTCTTCTGCCGCACTACCGAGCTTGACCGTGGTGCTGGTTCTTTCTCTCTCTCTTTCCTTTCTTTTCTTCTGCCGCACTACTGCGCTTGACCGTGGTGCTGGTTCCTTCTCTCTCTCTTTCTCTTCCTTCCTTTTCTTTTGCCGCACTACTGCGCTTGACCGTGGTGCTGGTTCTTTCTCTCTCTCTCCCTTTCTCTCCTTCTGCCGCACTACCGAGCTGGATCGTGGTGCAGGTCTCCTCTTCCCTCATACCGTCCCGTCACCCCATCTAATTACCCTAACCCCGGTATCCTGGTACCCCTATCCTTCCTGCTGGTTTGGCTGGGGTTATCCAAGTATACCGAGGGTAGTATTAGAAGTCCGATTGCTTGCTTGGCTTATGCTTACCTGCATATAATATTATTGTACACCCTTGTAAGACCTCTGGAGTACCGTGTCTCCACTGCAAGTTACCTTGGCTCCGATAGGGTCAAATGGTACCCTATTGGGTTTGACAGAGAGTAAACTCTATAAAATCTGGCGCCCGAGAAAATTAGTACCTTATAGGACGGACGGACATAGCAGGAGTCCGGCCTCTCAGAACATCAGTCACCGAAGAGCGTCGCAAAACAATAAGAACACATATGTAGAAACAGTTTACAAGGTAGTAGATATAACGAAAGAGGCTAAAATCTGTTCAAAACTACATTATGTCTAGAAACTAGAAAATTAGAGAATTGTAGCATACGCTTGTTAAAGAGCCTGTAACAACTCATGCGACTTCGATGTAGCTGTTGTTGATACAGTAGTTGTACTATATTAATTTATGATATTTAGTTAATGATAAATGTTGATTCAAGTTAATAGATTGAATGTAATCATCTTATCCTCAAAGATACTATAAAAGCCTTATGCTTCATAATTATTATTTCCTAATGTGTAGTTTAGTATAAGATAAAGTTAGTCATATAACTCTGTATTTTAATTATAATTAAGTAAATATATTTAGTTTAATGTTTCTATGTTAATGATCGAATATAATATTTTTTGCCTGTAAGATATTACTAAAAGTCCTTACTTAGTCTTTATAATTAGTATTTCTTAATAGGTAGTTTACATCTAACTTATACAGATTAACACAGGGGTGAGTAATTGTCATTTAAAACAATAATTTATGCCGCTTTTAAGATGACGATCTCTTAATAAATTGTACCTATTCTTTTCTCTCCGTTTGTATAATATGAAATATATATTCCGCGTCAGACTGATTAGTATCGTCATATGTACCGATTGTTACCTTTCCGTGAATATTTGAGTTTTCACCAATACACAGGATAAATTTTTATCTCTAATTTTATATATGGCGTTTTATATAAAGCACGAGTCTAACGATAATTTATACATATATTGTCTTTGAATGCGTTAACAGAACTCCTGCATTAATATACATAACGTTTCATCGTGTTTTTCAAAACACATTTCATTGTAAAAGAATAAGAATAATTTCTCCAGGTTAAGTCTTCCGGGTTCTCATAACCGTAGATATTGCAAGAGGTAACTACCCTGTGTTTCGAAGTTATAAAGATGTATTACAAACATATGTTATAGACTTATATTTTGAAGATATCGAAAATGGTTACAGATTATTATTAATCATATGAGTTTACTATAGATACGATGAATATCCTACAAGAGTATATAGTATATTATTACATATCTGCGTATTTCGAAGCTATTGAAAATGTATGATATATTGTAAAATAAAGTTTAAATATGGCGACGAATGTCTATATGATGCATAAACAATAAGAACACATATGTAGAAACAGTTTACAAGGTAGTAGATATAACGAAAAGGCTAAAATCTGTTCAAAACTACATTATGTCTAGAAACTAGAAAATTAGAGAATTGTAGCATACGCTTGTTAACAACTCATGCCACTTCGATGTAGCTACGGTCTATGTACATTAATAATAATAGGAAAATGCTTTTGAATCCTAAAATTTATTTAAATAAAACTTAAAGAATAAAATTTAGAAAAATTCTATTGCTATATTATAAGGTATATAATCTCAGTAAACCTTTGTTGTCTAGTTAGAGTACTTGTACAGGATTTAGTTGATAGTTCTGTATGACATTCTGAGTCAGATGCTAATTCTATCAAGTTTTTCAGTTTGCTGATCTGAAGTTGTTGAAGCCTTTCACTTCTGCGGGGTAGGAGCATTCTAGATCTTGCTACCGTACGTGCTTTCATATACGATGAATACGTTTAACATAGAAATAGGTGAAAAACTATAATTTTGTTTTATCGTTTTATTTATAAAATTTTAATAATAATATGGAATGTTTGTATTGTACGATATGATGATGATAGGGTAAGTGAATTGTGAGCATTTAGCAGGCTTGAGTTTCTAACTGCAGATCTATAGGTTAGAAAAATCATAAAAGTATTAGCATTGTTCATTGAATAGACGCCCTGCTTCATTTCATAACTTATTTGTTTTAATAAATAGACATTAGTCAAACGATGGATATCCTCATGTCTTTACTCTACCTTTGATATATAATCTATTTATTTAAGATATCTAGTTAATGATATATGTTGTGATCCTGATTGAATGTAATCTTTTTTCCTGTAAGATGCTATAAAAGCTGTAATTAATATTTCTTAATATATAGTTTAGTTTAATCCGTATATGATAGCAATTAGATGATAACCGTTTCTTGTAAAACGCTAGACTTGATATTAATTTCAATATGGCTACTATCTTTTTAATAGCTTACACTAACAACGCGATTATGATATATAAAGCAAAAAAAGTTACACCTTCCTATAATGGTATCAGTGTAAAACATTAATCCCTACTTATATATTTCCTGTTAGTGATTCGTAGATAATCAAACTTTGTCTAATTATATATGTATTGGAATATGTTCATTTATGATATCTAGTTAATCCTATTACATATAACCGTATAAGGTTTTCATTAGATCAATTAAACAATCGCATATAAATATTTATAAACACTTTTTACATTATTATTCCAGTACACGTATCAAGCTTTGTAGCAATGTTTTAAGATATCTGCTGCTTAAAATTCCTTTGCTGTAAATTTTAAATAAATTTTTAACTAAACATGTGACTATATTGAAAGTAATTATATTTGCTTTCATAGTGATCATGTCGGGTTAATAGCTTCCCGAGAATTAATATAGATGCTTAAATAATTCGCTATAGATTTTTTTTATACCTCATCATCCTACTATATATAACCATATAAGGTTTTCATTAAATTAATTAAGCAATCGCGTATAAATATTCATAATCACTTTTACACTATTATTCCAGTACACGTATAAAGCTAGCAAATACGTTTTTAATTTAAACATTAATGATAAATATATGTTTTCATCCAAGTTGAAACTGACTCAGGGTTAATCCGTGTAGAACCTAACGATTATAATATTTACTGAAATATGTTTTGAATTTACAAAAGCATTACGCAATATCCCTTTTCTCTATAAATAAATAAATTATAGTTGTTTTAAACATAATGGACACCTTTCAAGAAATTTCAAAAGGAAGCTAATCGGTTAATAAATGTTTGTCGGTCGTTGTATGAAACAATACATTTGAGAGATGTCTAATTAGGGAAAATCTGCAAGCTGAATAATAAGATAGGATTTTTATATTACATAACAGGTTTCAATATGGAATATATTCATTTATGATAAAGAGTGTTAAAGAGATAATGAGATAAGGATGTAATCCGCATTCATTCCGAAGAAATACTAAGCAAGTGACTATATTGAAAGTAATTATATTTGCATTGTTTTGAACATAATGGTATGTTATGATAAGAAATATTTGACGGGCTTGATTGATGAAACAATACATTTTACTCGAGGTTTCTTGTTGGCGTACAGATAATCCTTATAGATCCGCTTCTGAGAACTGAGGTGAAATCAATAATGAGAAATGACAAGTTTCTACATATTAATTATGTTACACAGTTTAAATGTTATGACTAATAGATTTATATTTTAGGAATGTCTGTAGTTGAAAGATATTACAAAAGTTAGAGTGTACGACATGTAGTTAAACCTAAAAAGAGAAAAAATAGCGGTTAAATGCGGGCCTTGTTAGTCGTATTCTATTTAGAGTGTTTTCAGGAATTTATTCGAATTTATTATCAATATAAATGTTAATTAATTATTATTGGGATGAGATATGCATATGATACCGTGAATTAATTTAATTAGCAAAAATAATATGTACAAATGAAAGATGAGTTATGTAAACAATCATAATGTAATGTGTAGAGTTGATCTGTATATGTGGTAATATCGCATGCTGATCCGCGCTAATCCGACAGGTGATTGACGGTAACCTTTCGATGAAATCACGTTTAACGATGCCTGGGGCATCCTTGAAAGCATAGCATCATTTAAGAAGGATCTTAGTATGAGAGATGAGATATGCAAATGATATCGTGAATTAAATTAACTTAATTAATTAGATCAATATAAAATTGTTATGATCCCCCGGATGACTGCATCAATCATAATGTGATATGTAGAGTTGACCTGTATTCGTGGTATACGCTGGTCCGCGTATGTTAGTCAAAAGTAATATGTTAATAATAAAGAAAGGGAATGAAAATGATTCATAAACGTAGAAGCAGGGTGAGTATTAAGATATATTTACCCCTGACCTGATTTATAGCATTTAATTCAAACCCTCTTTCATATTTTTCTCTTGTACGCCCCTGTATGAGAATGGTAGCTGATTTTGAATTATAGCTATATATTAAGCTCATATGTATATATGGTTGACTACCCGAAATTCTTTGATTTTGTTATTTTTAATTTCAATCTTTGGTAATAACGTTAGGCGTTTTTAATTAGAACAAATAATTTAATAAATTTAATTAGGGTAATTAGATTTATGTAATTAATATATAATGTTATGCATTATATCGTAAAAATACTCACCCTGTATGAGAACGATAGCTGTATATTAGCCATATGTTAGCGTGTATATATGGTTGCCTACCCGAGGTGTGGAGATGTGGCGCCAGAACCGGCCATCTCCCTCTACTAACAGCATTGCTAGATCATTATGAAAACAATAGTACAAAACCCATTGAAAAGACCAACTGAATCTTAAATTTTTTTTGCAGCTGGAATTTATTAAAAAGTTTTGATAACAACGACGCTGATAAATTCTATCTTTTTCTTTAAGAAATGTGTTAAACGTCTTTGTTGCGCTATTAACCTTCATATTGCTATATTATATGGGAGGGGTGTTTGATGGTTAAATGAAGTTAATGAAATTGTTAAATTGATTTTAAAATTGAAAGTACAAACATATAAAACAGACTTCGGTAAAAGCACTGTGAAGACATATACAAAATATAAACCACCTACCTTTACCATAAAAGAAAAATTGCACCCTCTAAAATAAATTATTGTGAACCTAGACTCTAGTCACAACTGAGACTCTACCAGGCGAGTCGCTTCAATAGGGCAATAAATAAATATGGATCTACATATAAAACATAATTAAACCACACACAAAACAAAATAATAAACCAAGAGTTACTTTTAAAATTTAACAGACAAAATTTATTTAACCAAACACAATAAACAAATAAACAAAATTGAAATTCAAAAACTTAAAATAAAAAAAATGAAATTTGGGTATCTTGAATAAAAGAAAAATTAATTCTAAGACAGCTAATTCTTTTTATATTCAGAAGTAATATCCCTAGCATTCATATAATCTTAAAAACTAAATTAAAATTAAAATAAATACCTTAAAATATTTACAAATAATCAAACTTTTGGCGCCTGTTAAATTACCGACTGAAATTAGTAACAACGTGCAAATCCCCTTGCATCCATATGGTTTAATTACAAAAACGGTAGAAATGCACAAACCCACCTCTCTTCATTTAAAAAAAATCAAATAATTATATTTCAGAAATTATTAAAGACCAGCTGTCTTATAACGTTGAAATTCACAACCCATTATTTGTTTGATGGTCACTGTTTAAAACCAAGCTTCTCCGTTGTTTGGTTGTCACTGGTTTTCCCTTTCTTTCGGTTTATCGTGAAGTCGCTCCTGCGCGTTTGAACTCCCTGCTCAATAGTAGAGTGAAGTAACAAAATGGCTGGTTTTTGGTACTAGAAGTTGAATGGGCGAGATATATTAGAAATTGGTTTTAAATATTAATTCGCTTTAGCGGAATAAATCTCACATTCAACAGAACGATCGCTTGATTATTTATATGCGATCAATCGTCAAATTGGACGGATTACGTTCTGGTGCTAACCATTTTAGGTAACTTCTGTTCGTTAAAACCTCGTTGCGCTAAAAATCTTACAAATGTCTTTTTATTTTTAGGTAATATTTCCCTAGTAGTCACCTTGAGGGAATTGTTTTGTAAAAGACCTTTCAGTTTATAGAAAGGTAAAAATCTTCAAATATTTAAACTTAATACAATATACAGGGTGATTTTTTTTGTAGGTCTTTTTTTTTCTTTCTTTTGGGTTTTGTTGTTCGTTGTCGTATTTGTGTTCCTGCTCCCTGATCGTGGGTTCCATTTAGGAGGTCCGTACCTACATCTATACAGGTATCGGGACGGAATTAAACAACCAACATCGAAGGGTGAAGTGATAACCCTAAGCAGGGTTTTAAGCATACATCCGTGGATCTTCGAATGGTGGGACGTTTGTGAAAATTTGTATGTATTATATGTCTGTGTTTTAGTTATATATATATATATCTATATTTATTTAATGTATTTACAATTTCGTCATGCATGTTAATTTTAAGAAACGAGATCTCGACTAGTGGAATTGTAGGGTAGATTTAAGTACAACCAATTGTGATACAGATCACCATTCACCTTTTTTTCTCTCTATTAAGCATTAAAATTGCATTTAAAGTTAACTTTTAAAATCTGCCAATAGTTTAAATAAAGCCCTACTTAGAAAGTTTACATTTCACTACGTGTGTTTTATTTATTTATTATTCATTTGTTTGTGTGATTTTAATATTGCTTTTCAGTTCATCATTTGTAAGTATATATGTACGGTACGGCCAAAATTGTGGAAGTTGCCCATATTTTAGTAGAAGATCTATTTCTTCGTTTCCTGATAAGCTTGAAGCTTTAGTAATAAGCATTGTTTTTAAACGAAGTGGCGCTTGTTTTTTTTATCTTTTATATCTTGTATTACCCCGCCCCTCTCCGACTTATTGGGGGCTAGCTGGCAAAACTAAAGCAGTGTTATTTGGATCAAGCTGATACTTCCAGCACAGCTACATTTTGGTTGGTTAAGTATTTCTTTATATAAAAATAGCCTTTGTGTTTCTGTAGGTTATAGTAAATTAGCGCCCATGCGTGCGGCCTTTTGTTGAAATTCCACTTTGTTAAAACCATTTGTTGTTCTTGCATGTTAGGATATTTTTGGGGAATATATTTTGCCTGATAGATTAAGTATTTAGTAATTTAGGATAAAGAACCAACTCCAGGATTGTATTTTGTAATTTGTTGTATTCTTGTTACAAGTTATTTGATTAGTATTGATTATTAATCTTATTATAAATTGGTTATTTGTTTTGTTAGCCTTGATTATTAATTAGTTCATTACGGAACGGAAGATTCATATAGATAGGTTAAGTAAATCAGAACTATCTTATGAGTTAGCTATTAGAGGTCTTCCTGACTCTAATGTTGATAGTATGCGAAAGTCTCTTCGACAGTTAATGAAAATGGAACAAGATCAGTCCGTGCTTGAGTTACCAGCTCATCCGTTTACTTTTGAAGAAGATTCAGATGCTATTTCTACAGCTCTTATTGAACTTAATACGGCTTTGGAGTCATTTGATGATAGTGTGGATTCTAATCCGTATAAGAAATTGCAAAGTAGGTTAAGTCACCTATTAGGTAGGGCTGCGGCCATGAAAGCCAGAGATGAAGCTTCTGTATCAAAGCGGGCCGAGTTCATTCAATCCATTCTTGGATTAATGAGCGATATTCATGATAAAGCTTCAGTACCACAGGTAACTGATGAAGTAGCTATTCAGTTAGGTTTAGGTTTAAGCGTTGGGGAAGCTATTGTTAATTCTCCTGCGGGCAACCCAGCAGCTTCTTCTACACTTGCTGCTCCTGATCCTCAATGTGGTCAGCCGAAGTCTGTACCAGTCTTTAAATGGGGACTTGATAAATTTGCAGGACATGAATCTAAGATTTCTTTAAATGCTTTTTTGCAACAAGTGGATGAGTTGTCTATTGCTCGGAATGTATCAAAGACCCAGTTATTTGCATCTGCTTTGGATCTTTTTAAAGACCAAGCACTTTTGTTTTATAGGTCTAGAAGAAATGAAGTATCTGATTGGGACTCTTTGGTTAAACTTTTGAAAGAGGAATATCTCCCTTTAGATTATGATGATAAGCTTTTAGAAGAAATTCGTAGGAGGACTCAAGGTCCTAATGAACCCCTAGGGACTTATTTAGTGGCTATGGATAATTTATTTTCCCGATTATCAACAAAATTTTCTGAAGGGATTAAATTAAGATTACTGTTAAAGAACTTAGCTCCATTTTACCAATTTCATTTGTCGTTTAAAGAAATTAATTCTATCTCTGATTTACTACAATTTGGTAGGCAGCTTGAAGCTTCAAGGTTGAGGGCGGACAGTTATGTTCCTCTAACTAGAAGGAAAACCGACTTAGAGCCAGATTTAGCTTTTGTTGAGACTGCTAGTAATTCCAGTAGTGCTGCTTCAGATGTTTCATCACGGTTGTGTTTTAATTGTAGGAAAACAGGACACATGCGTTCTGCATGTTCTTCTCCCTTGATTAAACGTCGTTTTGGTTGTGGTGAGATGGGGGTCACTAAGACTTCTTGTAAGAAATGTTCTCCTAGGGATAATAATTCGGGAAACGGTCGAACTCGGCATTAATGGGTGGTGTTAGTACCGAGTCTTCTTTTCAAGCAACCACTGTATTATTAAATTTTATTCTTGCTCATGCCGAAGGAGATGAACGCCCGTATTTGTCGATAAAAGTTTTGGGTCATGATTTGTTAGGTCTTTTAGATTCCGGTGCTTCTCGGACTATAGTTGGTAAACCAGGTTGGTCGTTTTTATGTAGTTTAGGTTTTGGTGCTCTAAGTTTGGAGCGACTGATTGTCGTGTAGCAAATGGTCAAACTGTGAAGAGCATTGGTCAAGTTGATGTACCGATCCAACTTCAGGATCGAATGCATATTATTTCTATTTTGGTAGTTCCGGATCTTCCACAGACTTTGATTTTGGGTATTGACTTTTGGAACCTTATGGGTATTGTTCCCAATTTGAGACAAGGCAGTTGGCGATTTGTAAAAGATTCTGATAATTCGTCTGTTGAACTGGAATCTATTGAGGTTATGCCTCTTAGTAATTCTACACTTAGTTTTGAACAGAAATTGGAGTTAGAGAAAATTTTGAATGAGTCTAAAGCACTTCCAAGTGAGATGTTAGGTTGTACGTCTAGGGTTGAGCATGTTATTCGTACAAATTCTGAACCGATTAAGCAGAGATATTATCCGGTTAGTCCGTTTATGCAACGTCTTATCGATGAAGAACTTGATCGTATGTTGAGCTTAGGTGTCATTGAACCGTCTTCTAGTGGCTGGTCCAACCCCGTCCTAATGGTCAAAAAGAAAGATGGGACCTACAGATTTTGCATAGATTTTCGTCGTCTTAATCGTGTGACTGAGAAGGATGCTTATCCTATTCCCTATGTTAGTGCTACTTTGGATAAACTTCGAAATGCCAAATTTTTGTCATCGTTGGATGTTAAGTCTGCCTATTGGCAAATTCCTTTGTCTGAGGATTCCTGTAAATACACGGCTTTTACAATCCCCAATCGTGGCCTTTTCCTGTTTACTCGTATGCCTTTTGAGTTACATAATGCCCCTGCGACTTGGCAAAGGTTCATTGATAATGTTCTTGGTCCATCTTTGGAACCATATGTTTTGGTGTATCTGGACGATATAGTTATCGTGACAGATAGTTTTGAAAAACATATTGAAATATTAAGAGAGGTTTTTAATCGATTGTCTTTGGCTGGTATCACTTTAAGTTCGGATAAGTGCAAATTTTGTGTTCCTGAGCTACGATACTTAGGTTATGTAGTTAGTCAGAAGGGAATTCATGTGGATCCTGAGAAAGTTCAGGCCATTATGAATATTCAGCCTCCTCGGAATGTGACTGAAGTTAGAAGTCTGATAGGTTTGACTTCATGGTACCGTCGTTTTGTACCACAGTTTTCTGATATCATTCAGCCGTTGACAACCCTTCTTAAGAAAGGTGTCAAATTTTATTGGTCATCTGAGTGTGAATGTAGTTTGCGGACTTTGAAAGAAGCTTTGGTTAGGGCACCTATTTTACGTTGTCCAGATTTTGAGTTGCCATTTACTGTTCAAACCGATAGTAGTGGTTTTGGTTTAGGTGCTGTCTTGACGCAACAGATTGATGGTGAGGAAAGTGTAATATGTTACCTTAGTCGTTCTCTCACTCGTCAAGAGCGAAATTATTCTACGACTGAGAGGGAATGTTTAGGAGTTTTATGGGCCGTAGAAAAACTTAGACCATATTTAGAAGGCCGTCGTTTCACGGTGATCACCGATCACTATTCTTTGGTGTGGTTACATAATTTAAAAAACCCGACAGGTCGTTTAGCTAGGTGGTCTTTGAGACTCCAAGAATATGACTTTCAGGTGGTCCATCGTAAAGGTAAAGACCATTTGGTACCTGATGCGTTATCACGTTCCGTACCGATTCTTGACAGTATTGAGTCAGGTGATGAGCCTGTTATAGTTTCAACCGATAAGTGGTATAATAGTATGGTTGATAGGATTCGGGCTAAACCTGCTAAGTTTTCTCAATGGCGTATTGCTAATGAAGGTTTATATAAATCTATGAAAACCGAAAATGATTCTGATACCGTTTGGAAACTTGTTGTACCTAAAGAAAATAGACTTGCTATTCTTCGTCAGGCACATGATCATCCTACTTCCGGTCATGGTGGAGTATATAAAACCTATCATAGATTAACTCCCAAATATTATTGGCCAAAAATGCAAGCCGATGTAGCTCGATATATTAAAATTTGTCAAAAATGTAAACCAGATTTAAGACCTCCTGCTGGACTGTTAGTTCCGCAACCAATTGTTGATCGCCCTTGGCAGATGGTCAGTATAGATTTGATTGGTCCTCTCCCGAGGAGTACAAAAGGTTATTCATATGTCTTAGTCATCGTGGACTATTTTAGTAAATTTTGTTTGCTATTTCCTCTTAGGAATAGTTCATCTAAGATGGTTTGTTCGAGAATTGAAGATGAAGTCTTCTTAGTTTTTGGAGTACCTAGATTGGTGTTGGTAGACAATGGAGCCCAGTTTACTGGTCGTGAGTTTCGCACTCTTTGTAGTAACTATTCAGTAAAAATTCGTTTTAATGCGCATTATCACCCGCAATCAAATCCCACAGAAAGAGCGAACAGAAATGTTAAAACTATGATTCGTTCCTATGTTAAAGAGAATCAGCGTTCTTGGGCAGATGAATTAACAAAGATTGGGTGTGCCCTTAGAACTGGTCGTCACGAAACTACTGGTTATACTCCCTATTTCTTAACTTTTGGTAGGGAACATATTTTAAAAGGCACTGATCATAAAATATCTGATCAAGTTCAAGATCTGCAAGTTGATCGTTCGTCTGCTACTGTTATTCCTGATAAATTGCAGGGAGTTTTTGAGGTAGTGCGTAATAAAATAAAAACTTCTTTTGATCGCAATAAACGTTACTATGATCTCCGTAAGCGAGATACTCAATTTGTTATTGGTGATAAAGTTTTAAGGAAAAATTTTGCTCTTTCTGATGCGAGTAAATATTTTTCACATAAACTTGCTCCTCGTTATATTGGTCCTTTTACCATTCACAAAAAGGTGTCTCCTTGGACTTATATTTTAGCTGATGAACTTGGTAGGGAAGCCGGTAAATTTCATGCCAAAGATTTGAAAGAGTATGTTCCGAATCATGTCGGAGATTAGGGTCATTTGGTTGTTTTTTTTGGGGGAACCATTTGGTGGTTTGGGTTCCACAGAGTTCAGCGATGGTTGGGGCTGTCCTCATTTGGAGCGTTTAGTGATACGCTCAGTTCGACCTAATATCTGTCGACTTGTTAGGGCTTATTAGTTTTTATTTAGATCCTTGTTTTGCAGGTATCTATTTTTGGCTTTTATATCAAGATTCTTGATATAGCAATTTCGACTTTTGTTTTGGCTTAGCCAAACTATTTTTTTTGTATACCGGATTTGACAATTTCTCTTCTCCTTTTTACCTTCTCCTTTCTTATACCGATTTTGACTCCATATTTCCATAGCACGGCTTGGGCTGGATCCCCAAGACCGTGGTTCTTTTGGGTTTCTTTGGGCTGAACTCCCTTTTTAACCCCCGGTTTCTTCTTCTCTTGTTCTCTATCTCAAACGGTACGTGTGTGGTGTCCGGGTGGTTAGTGTTGCTGAGTAGTGCTTCCGAACCTCGGATGCGGGGGTTTGGCTCTGTTCAGTCTCCATGACGTTGGAACTGGCAGTGCCCCGCATCGTGTGTGAAGTTGTGCCCCTCGGTGGCTCTGCCATCTGCCCACTTTACATGTGTCCGGGCGAGCCCTTCTTTTTCACTCTGTTTTCTTTTTCTTCTTTTTTCCTCTATACTACCTTCTCTTGGGTGCGAGCAGAGAGTATGTCGGCGGCTCTCTGTTCAGTTCTTTTTGCTGGCCATGTTCAGTGGTTCGTGCTGGTAGGTTTTGTTGTGAGTCGTTGCCAAGCCTCGGGTACTGGGAGTTGCTCAGTGGCCCCTTCCCGACGTGGAATACCACTGTGCCCAGTACCGTGTGTGAAGCGCGTCTTTGCAGTGAACCCTGCTTGCCCGACCATTGTTCATGCTTCGGGGTGGAACCTTTTGTTCCTCTGTTCTTTCCTTACCTCCACCTCCAATTTGTGTTTGTCCTTTGTTGTTTTTTTTGGATCACCTTTCTGGTGTTAATTTTTGGTGCCATGTTTTTTTTTGTCATGGTATTTTTCATCCTGGTGGGTTGTTCTATCAATTTCTTTTGGGCAAGTTAGATTTTAGCAAGGCTAGGTTATGCTAAGCCGCGAAAGGGTTTTCGCGACTGGGAGTTGAGGGGGGAATTATAACGTTGAAATTCACAACCCATTATTTGTTTGATGGTCACTGTTTAAAACCAAGCTTCTCCGTTGTTTGGTTGTCACTGGTTTTCCCTTTTCGATCGCTTGATTATTTATATGCGATCAATCGTCAAATTGGACGGATTACGTTCTGGTGCTAACCATTTTAGGTAACTTCTGTTCGTTAAAACCTCGTTGCGCTAAAAATCTTACAAATGTCTTTTTATTTTTAGGTAATATTTCCCTAGTAGTCACCTTGAGGGAATTGTTTTGTAAAAGACCTTTCAGTTTATAGAAAGGTAAAAATCTTCAAATATTTAAACTTAATACAATATACAGGGTGATTTTTTTTGTAGGTCTTTTTTTTTCTTTCTTTTGGGTTTTGTTGTTCGTTGTCGTATTTGTGTTCCTGCTCCCTGATCGTGGGTTCCATTTAGGAGGTCCGTACCTACATCTATACAGGTATCGGGACGGAATTAAACAACCAACATCGAAGGGTGAAGTGATAACCCTAAGCAGGGTTTTAAGCATACATCCGTGGATCTTCGAATGGTGGGACGTTTGTGAAAATTTGTATGTATTATATGTCTGTGTTTTAGTTATATATATATATATATATATATATATATATATATATATATATATATATATATATATATATATATATATATATATATATATATATCTATATTTATTTAATGTATTTACAATTTCGTCATGCATGTTAATTTTAAGAAACGAGATCTCGACTAGTGGAATTGTAGGGTAGATTTAAGTACAACCAATTGTGATACAGATCACCATTCACCTTTTTTTCTCTCTATTAAGCATTAAAATTGCATTTAAAGTTAACTTTTAAAATCTGCCAATAGTTTAAATAAAGCCCTACTTAGAAAGTTTACATTTCACTACGTGTGTTTTATTTATTTATTATTCATTTGTTTGTGTGATTTTAATATTGCTTTTCAGTTCATCATTTGTAAGTATATATGTACGGTACGGCCAAAATTGTGGAAGTTGCCCATATTTTAGTAGAAGATCTATTTCTTCGTTTCCTGATAAGCTTGAAGCTTTAGTAATAAGCATTGTTTTTAAACGAAGTGGCGCTTGTTTTTTTTTATCTTTTATATCTTGTATTACCCCGCCCCTCTCCGACTTATTGGGGGCTAGCTGGCAAAACTAAAGCAGTGTTATTTGGATCAAGCTGATACTTCCAGCACAGCTACATTTTGGTTGGTTAAGTATTTCTTTATATAAAAATAGCCTTTGTGTTTCCGTAGGTTATAGTCTTCTTGAGATAAGGTAAGTTCAAAAAGGAAAATGTAATTACTAGAAAAATTCGCAGCACTGTTTATTAAGTTAATTAAAATTGTTTATTATTAAAACAACTAACTAAATTCAAAGAACTTTAACAAATATCAAATACTTTGACGTTTCATCATAACATAATCTAAACATTTGACGTTTGGACTTTGTTTACATTTTGAGGTCGTCACATAACCTTTAATTTTAACATTTTGCTCTGGGTATATGTGCGCTGCTTGAAACTACTAAATTTACAGAGAGAGAGAGAGAGAGAGAGAGTCACCAAATTGCCTGCTGTATTTATATCTTTTCAAAACCAAAACGCAAAATTGGTTATTTTTAGGGTAAAACAAATGCAAAAATAGAACTAAATTTACATAATTGTTTATAATTATTAATAATTGTTTAGACAAATTCTATAGTTAGATAGGAAAAATTCCTCTTTAAAAATACCAAACACTTGTACAAAAAAACAATAATAAAATGTCTATTAAATGTCAACTGAATCAATTTTCAAACGCATTCAATTATACAATAAAATATGAATGAAATAATTAATACCCTTGTTTTGCTTCTCTTTATGATTACAAAATACTTTCTTACATCCTATAGATTTATAGAACAATATTTACACAAATTTAGATATCCAAACTACAAAATAATAACTAAATCACATAATTTCAGATTATCAAGGTAAAAGGCAGAAATGTGTGTTTTTAAACCTATAGATCTTCTATAAGAAATCCCCACATTTATCTTTATGTCTCAGTTGTGTCCAAAGAACTACTTGACAACAACATAATGAAATATATAAGCTCACAGACTTTTTACTTTTGAAAAATAAGACATTCATAAAGAAACTTATTTATCTACAAAAATCAAGTAAGGATATACCATTGTTGTCTGTCTAACGGAATTTTATCAAGATAGACAGAAAAATGAACTTTAAAATTTAGCCTTTTTTTATTTAGTGTTATAGAGTGTTTCTTCAAGAAATAGAAACGTATTTCATTTCCCCTGGAAGTTATGCAACCCATCTAACATGTTTGTATTTAGGTAATCATGTCATAAAATTATGACAGTTGTAATTCATTTTTTTCACCGGGATGTAGTGTAGTGATCCCACTACATATCAGGAAGGCATTGAACTCAAAAGCAGGTTGCTATGCCAATTATAATAACTTTAATAAAACCATATTCAAGCTAAAGCGAGTCTTTTATTCTTCTGCTAAGATATAACGAATTTATCTATAAATATAGTGTTCATCTTTTCCAACAAGGCAAGAAACAATATAGTACTTAATGTAAATTTTCTTATACAATTTAAAATCAAAATGTCAGATTATTAAGATCATGTACTACTTGTCATTGAATCCAGCCACTTTAAAGTCCGACATCGTACACGTCCCAACTCTTTTTATTATTTATTATACCGTGATATCAAAAATTATCTTGGTCAAGGGTGGTTATGGAATATAAAACGGTTGTCTTAGTTTGAGTTTTTGCATCTTTATTAGTCAATTATCATTATTATTAAGTCAAACTAAGACAACCGTTTTATATTCCATAACCACCCTTGACCAAGATAATTTTTGATATCACGGTATTATACACTTATACAGGAACTCTGTCATTAGGGTAGTGCTATTTGAGATTTTAAGTTTATTGACTCTTTTTTGATATGTTTTATCTGTCAGCAAGAATTAATAAAAAATGTTAAAGCAATTATTTATTTATCTTTCTAGAGATTAAAAGCTTAGAAGCTATGAATTCCCTACTCTTTGTCCATTCCTTCTCCTTGTACTAACTATTTCTCACCGTTTCTTAAGTTGATTTTTGTCTTGATCTCTTGATTTTAAAATATAGTAAGCTTATTTTCATGCTGAAATTATTCAGCTTAGTGTTGAATGTTGCAAAGTATGCTAAGTTAGTGAACTGGGCTTGGTATCCTGTGTTTTCTATTTTATTTAACTACTATACAGGGTGTTTCACTTAAGATTCATATCCTCTGGACAGGTGATAGTAGTGATAAAATGCAACAAAAAAGCTTAATATCATTAGTACCTATCTTTCATAGTAACCGAAAAAAAAAGTTTTTGAAAGGTAGGTTGGTGGTCACTGGTTTAAGAATAGCAGTTGGAGCTGGATGTACCTAACTGCATTTCTAACTCGATAAATGATACATTGATGCAGCTAATTTATTGATGCAGCTAGATGATGTCACAGTTTGTTTTAACTATTATTTTCAGCAATTCCCAAAAGTTGACCTTTTTAGCAAATGTTTTTCGATGTGCGTAAAATCAAAAATGGCATAAGGATCTTTTGTTTCTTTTGACGAGTACTATCACCTGTCCATAGCAAACGAATCAAAATTGAAACACCCTGTGTATTCGCACTCATGCCTATACATGAAATCCAAACAGCTTTTTTATTCTTCAAATTTTTATTTTTCAAAGCATACCATTCAAATTAAACAATGTCTCTAAAGTACATGCATTTATTTATTCTATTGTACAAAAGCGGCCAAAAAAATGGAAACATCAGCATTAATCAGTTAACGCTATTTTATAATTTTACACACTCTAAGTGGGGTTAAGTACTATAAATTATTTAAAGGTTATTTAAATGTTAGAAACTTTTGATAAGAACTGACAAATATATTAAAGATATATCAATTTACAACAACAACAAATTGGTATTTCCGTTTTTTTGGCTGCGGTAGTACCTGCATACACCGGATTGTAAAACATATGTGTCACCGAACTTGGATTTGATTGGTTAACAGTAATTGTCTATAACTACGTAAAACAGTGAAAGTTAGTCGCTCCATAGTTAGAGATTACGGTAAGAAGAAGTTCTGTAAAAGTTTACAAAATAAATATGTATTATATCATCTACACTCACAAACGTGTATATTCTAAATATACACATAAAATTCAAATATAATTTAAATATAAATATAAGTCTGCTTCATTTTAATAGGTATCACTTTTAGGGAGATTTTATAATTTTTGTTGAAGAATTCCTAGTGTCCCTAGATTTAGTGATAGCTATTAGAATGGGAGGGACAGATATTTATAAACTTACAGCAGGGTTGTCATCGTAAAAACATTTATAGAACTCGTAAGCTGCTTCATTTTTCTCGCCGCTTTTCACTGAAAGTAATTAAAATTACGGAAATTGAGCAACATATTAGGCTTATTTACTTACTTGAATCCTTGCAATGTTCTACAGCAACCATTCCTGCGTCTACCCTGGATTCAGGTAAATTAGTGATTTGAGCTTTAAGGAAGTCGTAGTTTAGTTTTCCATCTTTTGCCTAAAGAGAAAGAATGTAGAATTTATCAGTGTCTTGGTTAATTTAGAACTTGCTAGAAAACATTCAACAATATGCCGGTAAAATTTTTAGTCATATGTGTATGATAACAAATAAAAACAAATTCTCTAGTTATTTTTAAGAAATAGCCAAAAATGTAACGAGGCTCAAAAAAAAGAGATCTAGTTACCTTTACTAGGATGTTTTGATAGTAATGTTAGGTAGAGTCTCTAAATATGACCTAAACTCTGTGTTATTTAATGTTAAGTTTAGCATGCCAAATTTTCCTAGTGACATTTCATATTATGAAACTATTTATTAGAAGGTTGGTAATCATGAAAAATAAACTGTCAATATGACAATTATATAAATCTGAAATTTGGTACAGTGGATAATACTTTATTAAAAGCTGTTGTAAATTATTAGATATAAAATTGATATAACTGTACTATAGTAGTTTTAAAGATTCTCTACAAACAGTAAATAAATAATAATGTACGCATTCAAAACCTTTACATGCATAAAAATAAACATGACATAAAGCATAACCTAAAATTTATAACTGACAGCTGCTGAATTTCTTCACTAAAGTAAAAAGAGACAAAAAATCAGACAGCTTAGTTTTGGCGGCCTAGAAAGAGATAGATTTGTCATTCGTGTCCTAACTCTAAAAGAACAAAATTAAAGTTTTCATTCAGGAACTCTATTGTAAGGCAGTGAAATAGTGACAAATGCGTTACAAATGACACTTGTTTAAAGTTTGTTATCTTAGAAAAAGTAACAGGGGGCACGTCATCAATTTTGCGCGAACATGTCAAGAAACATGGCACCTTAGAATATAAAACTGTAGGAAGGAGCGTAACTACCCGGCGCAATGGGCTTTAGGCTACTTTTACACGTGAATACTGTATGCCAGATAGGTACCGGTATCACGCCTATACCTTTTACGTTGCTTCTTATAGGAGCCTTTTAGACGGGCGACTTCTTGCATACAGTACCGGCATACTAAATATCAGTATCTTGCCAATCCCAGTCGCCGGGCGATTGTGACAACTTCGGGATACCGTTTGGCTATTGTTTTAAATGGAAGTTTATAGGGCGATACTTTTTAAGCAGCAACTTGTCAGTGTTGTTCGTGAAGTACTACGTGTGAGAATCCAGACGGAAAATCTTAATATCATTAAATGATTATATGGAACGTGCATAATATGAATGAATATTATGAACGAATAATGCATTTCATAACAATAAGTTTATTTCCTTAATAGAAGCACTCGCTTGTTTATGGGATACTTGTGAACATGATTATTCTATTAAAAACAAAACTGTACGCCGCTGTACTGAATTTACTTGCCGCAAAATTACCTCAACCGCGCAAGTCCAGAATAAGTGTGCCAACAGTCTTTGAGGAGTATCCGAACAGAATTCTTGCAGGAGATTGTATCTCGGATACAGTATCCGGCATACAGTATCCTCGTGTAAAAGTAATCAATTTAAAGCGATGGATATGACGTCACACTGGCCGCCATTAGACACCACCTAAACCTGCTTTTCTCTCAAACTCCGACAAATACGAAGTAGGGAATTACATTTCATAAGTAGGTATCAGTTTGTTTAAAATATTAAATATATAACATTTATATTCTAAGATTAACTTAAAATACCATGTTTTAAAATTGAGGTTATGTAGTTTATGTGCGCATTTTAAGACAGCCAGAACCGCCAATGGAAATATCTAATTACAAAACCTGAAACATATTGAGCCCTTCCGCCATATTGAGACCCCATCCCGGTCGCATGTGGTAGATGATTATGTTCTCTCCTGCAGTTTTATATTCTAAGTGGCAGACAGAGTTCAGCTGTTGCCAGTGAGGTATTAGCTTAAAATGTTCTCGAATGAATAATAAACGATTAAATATGCTAAAACTACTTATTAACTACTAAAGAGGTGCAAAGAATCAGAATTTAGCAAACACTGATTATAAACCATACGTGACGCATAGGTAAAAAATATAACTCCAACAAACGAAACTAGATTTATTTCAGCTGTTTAGAAATACCTTGTTGCTAGGCAACGAAAGTACACATTCACAAATTCGTTTGTACGCAATTACGCCTGATGGCGAGGTGTACCAATCTCTAAGGTAATGAACTTTGTGGTGACTAAAATGAAGCAATATATGTTATGTAATTAGGAGATCAAGCGATACTTTAAATCCAAGAAGATGTATTATAACATCTTCGAGGATTTAAAGAAGCTTGATCTCCGTATTGCATAAGTTGTTTTATTTTATTTCGTATTTCAATCCTAATTTCTTTTCAATTCTAATTTCTAAGCAAGTTGCCTTGTCTGTGTCATCATACGCGTAACCAAGGAGATAAAAAGCAGCATGCCACGTGTGGCTATAATGCAACATCAAATTATTTACGTTGCCAACAACAACAGAGATTGCCAACAAGAACGTCTTGAACTCCGGTGTCATTGACAACGGAGATCAAGATATACTTTATATTACTAATTGTGGTATATAACAACTGTTTGAAATACGAAATGAAATAAAATATATTTCTAATCATAAAAAGTTTCATAACTTAAACTATGACAACCGAAACTGCCCAGCAAACATTCAACCGACGGCCGAGCATTGGCCAACGACGGCTGACTAACGATACTTTATATATAATATATAGATAATTATACATTTTAAGTACTGTAAAGTGTATACAGTATGGGTACTAATCCGGTGCTGGACATTTTCTGAACGACTGCTGGCATTGCTGGCTATTCCTTGTCCTTGTACGATTTATTTAAAACCGAAGTAGTAGATTAATTTCCTGTAAAAATTTTCTACTATATTCCACTTCTGTTATTTTCATCATTCACAAGAGACGAATTTTTTTTATTAAAAGTATAAATAATAGCAGAAGAAAAACTAGTAGAATTTTATATTCCATTTTACGATGTCTGTTATAATATATCAGATAACATAAAAATAACCCTTTGTACTGTTTGAAATTTCACGCAGACAACATTACCCTCGTCTATTTAACGCAAATATATTGTTATAATTAATAAAAAATATTCTGACATTGTAAAATGGTAATACCTATAATCTTTTAATTTCCAACTTACATTATTACATGTGTAAAAGAAAGATAAGGTAATTAGATTTGCTAGAAGAGTTGAGAAATAAAAAATAATAACACATTTATTTGTAAATGACCAAACAAGATTTACGAACATCACTATAGAAATAAATAATAGATAATATATATTATGTAATTAGGAGATCAAGCGATACTTTAAATCCGAGAAGATGTATTATGACGCCGAGGCGCCAGCCGAGGCGTTATAACATCTTCGAGGATTTAAAGACGCTTGATCTCCGTATTGCATAAGTTGTTTTATTTTATTTCGTATTTCAATCATAATTTCTCCCTTTTAAAATTCATCTGAATTTATTGTATAAAGAAGCAAGTTACCTTGTCTGTGTCATCATACGCGTAACCAAGGAGATAAAAAGCAGCATGTCACGTGTAGCCGTTATGCAACATCAATTAATGATTTACGTTGCCAACAACAACGGAGATCAAGAACGTCTTGAACTCCGGTGTCATTGACAACGGAGATGATAAGGATGTACTTTATTTTACTAATTGTGGTATATAAACAATTGTTTGAAATACGAAATGAAATAAATTATGTTTATCTACGACGACTATAGAAAGTTACACATTCCCCACAATCTAGTAACCGTGAAAACGACCAATTGCAAACAATCTCCAAACTGAACGGTAAAGACCGTGAGGAAGGAGTTCTCAACAATCAGTAGTTCTATTAAAACTACATAGATGTCACCACTTGCAATATTTATAATATTAATTATTTGAAGTATAAAATGTTATACATTTTAGATAAAGGTTAACTTATTTTGTTTAATTAATATTTTACATTATAGTTATTTAAGTATTAAGGGCGGTAGGTACACTTTACCAGTCGAGGCTAATAGTGTGAAGACCGACGAGTAGCGGAGGTCTCCATATTAGTCGAGACTGGTATAGCGTACCTAACACCCGTAATGCTTACACTATTTTTTGCCCGATCGGATCTATGAGTGAATCTTAAATATATAGAGTAATCATTAAATCATCACACTGAAAATGTGATTTTCAGTCGGTTAATGTGCCTGGTTGTTATGGAGTTGAATAAACAAAAACAATTTTTGTCTCAATCCGAACGAATTTTAGAATGATAGTGAGTGTTTTTTGACTTAAATGACGAGGTACTTTATTACCGAGCCTTGGCCGGTAAGTTGAACTTACCGCCCTGAGAGCAGAGCTTGTAAATGAAGTAAAACGCCCGATCGGGCAAAAAATTATATTTTGAATGGAAATCCATCTAGAAAAAATATCAACAGCAGAGCGGGGAATTGAACTCCGGATCGCCTGTCTAGTAGTGGGAGCGTAAGCATTGAGCTACACAGACGCCTTTAAACGTCTAGGTTATTTCTCATTATATAAAGTTACAAAGATTGTTATTCAATTAAAACGTAAAATTGATTAATTTTTTACATTATTATATTCTTATTTTCTTATTGCTCTCTGGAGCAGATTGTAAATACTTCAGATAAGTAACAAAAAAGTATATATATATATATATATATATATATATATATATATATATATATATATATATATATATATATATATATATATATATATATATATATATATATAATTGTTAATGTAATATTATTTATTATTATTGTTAAATTACAATAAAAACATTGATAACATTTATAATTTGCTACATAATGCGAAAATATGTTGTCATTTCGAGGTAACGGGGTTAATAACCTTGACAGTTGAATTGTGATTGTTTGTATAAAATTATTTTTTGAAAACCAGTACATACGTATGACTATTTAACCGTAAGTACTTAATAATAGATTGACTGAAATTATACAGATTGTAAACGTATTATTACTATTGTCTTTACAAATTTAATGTTTACTTTTGTCGTTTTCAAAATTCTAGATGTATCACGAGTGAATCCGATAATGGGAAAATGGGGTGTACACTTGTACACCTCCAAACATCGTGGAAGCGGCTCACATTACATCTCTTAATTTATTGCCAGAGATTTAACGTAAAAAATATGAATGCGAGTATAAATTCTAGGTCAAGAAATTTTCTTAGCTGTTGGTGGTTTATTACTTTTTTTGTTGTCGTAAATAAAGTATAGTGTGTAACACGTGCAAAAACGTCAATTTCACACTCGTGTGATTGCGGCATTCGACTCCGTCTCATGCCGTAACATCTTCACTCTCGTGAGAAATTGGCACTTTTCTGCACTTGTAACACAATATACTATTTTATGAAATATAGTTAGTGTTGGATAAAACGTTGTATGGAACACCCGAATTAATGATATTATCCACTCAGAAAAAATTAACCAATTTTTCATTCGTGGATAATATCTTACTTAATTCACTAGTACCATAAATAACTATTGTTATTACATACAGTGAAATCAAAATTGAGTGAAGACGGGTCTAATTTTGCGCCTTAGGTTTTAGTGTATTTCACGTTGTTAGTGTAGCACTATTGAAATATGTTGTGTCAAATTACACAGTCAACTCGTCAGTTTCTCGTTTACATCGTTGTAGTTTGCTACGTTGTTCGGGTTTTCATTGAATTTTTGCTTTATTTCGCTTGTTTTGTTATTTTACAAAACATTTTTTTTTCAGGACTACGGTTTGCTACACGATTTTATTATCAAGTAAGCTTATTATTTAAAATTAACGAAGTTTAAAAGCTATATTATTTTTGAGATGCCGCTGAAAAATAAAAGAAGCAGAAAAGTATTCATGTTGCCAATGTGACAATAATTGAACGTGGCGGTATATTCAAATCGTCCTCATTCAATTTGGATCACCCTGTATGTTAAGACAGTCATAGTATTTTTCATTTTAAACTGAACTAGTTGATTTTTAGTGATGTTTCTATAATTTTTTTTTATTTACTTACAATTTGTCCTGTCCTCAAGATGCATTCCATATAAGCCTAAAATTTAAGATGCACTATTATTAAAAAAATAAATAAATATTTAATTACTTTTAAATATAAATCTTACCATGATTACTGGGTCTTTAGGCATCTGTCCTTCGTGTATCGATTTAATTTGATCTAAAATGTATTCATTCATTTATTTTATTAAATTAATATTTACGTACAGTTGCGATCATTCGCTAGGGAACGATGAAAAAATCATAACCACCGATTTTCCAGATTTTTGTACAATGTAAATGTAAATTTATTATATGATGTTCAAAGACACTTCATTTTTTAGTATTACAATTGATCAGTTTATAAATTAGGTTGAATTACAGCGTGCATTGTAAAAAAAACTGAAAAACCGGCGATCACTATTTTTTCATCGTTCCTTACCGAATGATCGCAACTGTACATAAGTTCTAGTAAGCATGAATAGGTTTATGATGAGACTGCGTCAGGTGAGATGGAAAATAAATACTTTTTTGCCAATTGGGTCATTCTACAGTGAATGATTTGAATTCACGATTTTGTCAAAATGTCACCCACTATCAGAGCCGCCGAGAACCGGACCGGGCATAAATCATGGGCCCCTTATAATGTTTTTCGAGGGATCGTCCACTAGCTAAAACTTTTACACCAAATGCCGATTTTGGCAGTATATGTATTGTATACTACATATTCCCTGAATACTGCCTGTAATGCTTATAATGCCTGTATATTGCCTGTAACGCTTATTATTATAAAATGTTTTTTTTTATTTTTCCAAACTACAAAAAAAAGAATATCTACTGAAATAAATTTAAAAATTAAAAAACCAAATAGCATTAATAAAGCTATAATAAAATATATTTGAAATCAAATGCTACAACGCAACAAGTAAATATGTACAATTGCTATTAGAAATAATAACTAAATGGTAATGGTGTTAAGGTTTACTCTTTCTCAACCTTATTTCGTGAAGCTCTAGAAGCATGAAATAAAATACATAATTAATAACAGTTTCACGATATTTATTGATATTTTTTACCTGACAATTGTCTCGACATGTAATGTCGTTATCGCATTTCGTTAAAGCATCAAAATGCTAAAGGCAGAACGCACGATTTCATAAACTCCGTTTACCGTTTGAATTGTTCTTTTTATAACTCGGTTTATATTGGACAAACACTGCGAAATCTAGCTCTAAGATACAAAGAACACGTACGCTGTTACAAAAATGAATACCCAGAAAAATCTAATTACGCTAAATACCTCTTGGAACGGAACCATATAGTGACACCTCAAAATAACATCAATACAACAACAAACACAAATTAGACATTTTAGAAGTTTTTTAAATATACAAACACAAACACACGGTACTACCTGTGAACAAGTCGAACTTAGTAATGCTCCATTACCGATAATATTAGATCACGACCAACTTCTATTAAATTTAAACATTATGGCCATCTCAAACGGTCCCTACCGTGGCGCCTCGGACGATAAATTTTCAAACTTACATTTTTTTATATACCGCCAAAATTCAAAGTATCAAACAGCTGCACAGGATATCGTACAATGTAGTCGTTAGACATACGATTTTCTTAAAATTTCGGGAAAATAGTTCAAATACTATGAAACTTAAGTGGTATTTTTTTAAAAAGAATTTTTTTCCAAAACAAGTTAGGTAAGCAAGTTTTAACATTCTTCGAGTATTAATTTAAAACCAAAGTTATCACATTATTATATTATATTATTGATGAAAAAACAACGATTATTAATCATTCATCATTAAGATTTATGTACCGTATTTGAGTGTCTAAATGGCCCCTTTGTATGATTTTTTTTTTAATTTCGTTTAGTTATTCATAATATAAGTAAATCCACTGTGATTTTGCTTAGAATTTTTTAAATGTACCTTAAAATTTCTTTTGTGTACACTTGGACCGTAATTAAATTATTTCACATTTTTTTTATGTGAAAAATTAATTTTAGAGAAACTATACATTCAAAGTTAACCAAATAAATATCACTTAAGTTTCATAGTATTTCAATTATTTTCCCAAAATTTTAAGAAAATTGTACCTATGTCTAGCGACTAAATTATTGTCAAAAACTTGCTTTTTACCAAAAAAACTGCTTTTTGGCTAAAAGCTTTTAAGTTGTTTTTAAACAACTGTGGTAATGCCTGCGAATAACGATTGTTTCTTTCTCCACCTTAAGGTTGTCCTGCACTGTAGTTAAAGGTACCCAGAAAATGTAATAGTTTTTGGGACTTGTTTTTATAAATTAAATTCTAGAAAATAAAGTAAAGGACTCTTATACAAATATACAGTAGGCAGTTTCTATATTTTATGAAAATTTGATTCACGTAGATAAAATAGGTTGATTTAGAAAAAAAAATTTATAATAGTTTTTCTCAACGGGTAATACAGCCAGCATTGTGGATTAAGTTTATTTTACCAACATGTTATTTTTTATACTAGGCTATTTTTATGAATTTGTTTAAAAGTTAATAGTTATTAAAATAAAAAATGAAAAATAGGCAATCCAATTAACAGAGCAGCTTCGAAATTATCCAATATTAGGGGATAACAACTTAAGTAATTCTCCGTTCTTTTAATCAGATAGCCAGGCGACATTCCGTCATGAAGGGAAATGCAATAAATACATTTTAAAAACTATAAAGAAATTGACTAGTAGTAAGAAATCATTTATAAATTTGTTTAATACGTATTACTTTATATTAAATATACCTCATGATATAAGTATTTATAAGTGTATGGTTTATTATAATTAATTTATAAACCTTGAGAACTAATTACTGTTCTTCTGCTATTATATATTTCGTAAGTTATAAATACTCGACAATAATACTTACAAAGGGATATTATTAATGCTTTTTTATTCGCATCGAGCGAATACAAATTAATAAATTTATAAAGAAAAAATAATTTAAATTACCGTAGTCAAATAAGAATTACAAAACTTATTTATGAAAATTAAACATATGTGTCCATTACAACACAAAGTATAAATTAATAAATATAGGCAGTATTACAGTCTGTTTGGTTTAAAGCACCCCGCTTTGTAGCATCTTTATTTTTGTTCAGAAATGGTATAAACCATATACAGTGTGGAAATAAAGTAGCGGATAAATTCGATAACTTCGTTAAAATTGTTTTTTTGGAAAAAAATCTCGAAGGAGTATAGCGATTTTAATTACTTGACGCTATACTGTGCCATTTTCAACTTGTTACGTGATTTGTTTTTAAAGTAATGACGTCATCGATATTTTTTTTAAATGACAACCTATATTTTGTATTGTCGATTTCGGTAGTACTTTTTATTCTCTTTTCAACTGTATACAATTTTCAATATGTTACATTTGAAAAAATTGAGAAAAACTGCCCTAAAGTTCGAATATTAAAAATTCTTTAAATTTGCAAAATGAATCTAGTCACTTCTTTCTATAGGGGTACTTAAAAAGTAAAGTGTATAAAAATCGACCAATTAATTTAAAAGACCTCAAGCAAAGAATTCGACATGAGATTAGATTAATATTATCTGAAACTCTTCAGAATGTGAGAAATGTATTGTCAGATGGTACAGGGTCGTCACTTTGAACATCTAGTGTAATAAAAACTGTTATTTATGTGCTTATTTTTGTAATTGATGTTATTGTTATTACAGTTTTTTTTGTTAATCAATTTAATTTCTTTTTAGTCTAATTAAAATTTTAGACTGTTTTTCTCAACTTTTTTAAACGTAACGTTTTTTATACGGTGACTTTTTTTTCATTTCTCACATTCTGAAGAGTTTCAGTTAATATTAAATCTAATCTCATGTCGAATTCTTTGCTTGAGGTCTTTGAAATTAATTGGTCGATTTTTATACACTTTACTTTTTAAGTACCCCCTATAGAAAGAAGTGACTAGATTCATTTTGCAAATTTAAAGAATTTTTAATATTCGAACTTTAGGGCAGTTTTTCTCAATTTTTTCAAATGTAACATATTGAAAATTGTATACAGTTGAAAAGAGAATAAAAAGTACTACCGAAGCGACAATAAAAAATATAGGTTGTCATAAAAAAAATATCGATGACGTTATTTCTTTAAAAACAAATAACATAACAAGTTGAAAATGGTACAGTATAGCCAACACCACCTATCTAACTAAGGCCTCACAACATATTGTAAACGTCATAGTGACGTCACATGCTAAAGGCAAAAACAAACGAAAAACAAAAGAAATAAACTATAATAGTATTATGTCAAATGTGTAATTGTGTTGACTGGTGCATTGTAATTTTTATATGTGTAGCATATTATTAGCTTGTATAATTAATATAATGTAGTACTAATAAAGTAAACAAGTGTTGTGTTATTGTGTACCCTGTGCAACGGTAATTACAATGAAAAACACAAAATGCACGTGTTTAAGTTCACAAGAAAGACAAAGACAAAGACAAATCACAAGAAAGTGGATTCATAAAAATTCATCGAGTTGTATGCTATCGAATTATTATGTAGTGAGTTATTAGTTTTTATTTGGTTTGCTTTTTACCTGTTTCGTAAGATGCTAACAAGTTTTATTAAAGAGTATAATCATTGTTTGATATAACTGTTTGTGCTCTGGCGTCAAAGAAATTATACCAAAGAAGGTTTAGTAAATTTAAAACACCCAAGATCCTCGCGACCAATGGGTTTTCTTTAAAAAAGCTTTGCAAAGATTTTCTGATTATTATTTACGCGTTATCACCGCCATTTGATTTAAGATTCGTATCCTCTGAGTTATTTTGCACATCCTATTACCATCGATTTAGCCTAACTAGTACAAACATTTTATTTTAAAGATATTTAATTGCAAATACATAATAAACACAAGTTAATATTTTATATTTACGGTAAAATTTTCATACGAAAATAGGTCGCTGTCAAATAAAAACAAATTCTTAATTAATATTATGGAAGATTTTTTATTTTTGGTGGAATAATAAGACAGTCTATTAGTTAAAATTTGAATGCAAAATGAGAAATAAAAGATTCGGGGATTGCCTCTTTGTCGTGACGTCACTATGTGGTTGGTAGACCTTGTTAAATAGGGGGAGTATAACATCAAGTAATTAAAATCGCTATACCACTTCGAGATTTTTTTCAAAAAACTAATTTTAACCGAAGTTATCAAAGGATCCCGCACCAACCTAATGGAAATTTGGATTTCGGTGGAATTGGCTGAATTTTTGATATGTTATAGCTGGTGGCTTTGTGATCAAAAGTCTTCATGGGCACAACCCTAAAAATTAACCGTTTGACCTCCACGAGGTCAAATTGGGAAAATACCGCACAAACCTTATGGAAATTGGATTTCGGTGGAATTGGCTAATTTTTTGATATGTTGTACCTAGTGTCTTTATGATCAAAAGTCTCTATGGGCACAACTCTAGAAATTAACCGTTTGTCCTCTAGGAGGTCAAATTGGGAAAAATTTACAGAAATAGTTACGCGACCAAACGTTGGCACGCATGTAAACAGTATTTGACTTAATTAAAAATCACGAAACAGTGGGTTGTGTATATAAAACATATTTAGCAGTCAAATTACATTATAATTAAAATGTCAAAATCAAAATATTATATCAAAAATAGTGTGATATAAAATGGTCAGACTCTAATTGAAGGGTCTCTAGCTAAAAATATAGCCCTTTTATTTTCAAATAGTAGCGACAACGGTTGATCCGATGAGCTGGCCTAGGTAGCTAGCTGCAGTGATTCTACTAAAAAGTAGAGTCACTGAATCTAGTCACCTAGGCCAGCTGGTCGATCAGAGTACCGCAAACCGCCGCCATATTGGCGCAAACGAACCACGAGATTGTTTATTATTTGTTCTGTATTGAAATTAATCAAATCCACGTTTACTTTAAAAGGTTTTTCTTATTCTGAAAGATCAAACCTCTAATATGTCAAACTCGTAAAACGTGGTTTTAATTTGCCCATAATTAAAAATCACCCTTATCTGCCCCAATATGGCGGCGGTTTGCGTTACTCTGTTCGACCAGCTGGCCTAGGTGACTAGATGCAGTGACTCTACTAAAAAGTTAGCAAGCACGCCATCTATAAATAATTTATGTACCCCTGAAAGAAGAAATTACTACATCCATGGTGTTGTGGAAACTCAATAAAAAGTTGTTGAAAAATTACAGTAGTATATATCATATTAATATGGTCGTTTTCACAGAACATATATGTCCATTATCAAATTAATGTTAAGTTGTGATTATTTTTGTGCATGATCAGTGGCGGCTCCTCATAAAGAGCCAAGGGGCCATGGCCCTACCATTACAAATTATGGCAACAATATCACAAATTAATCATTGACAAGTCTTAGTTTTTCAAAAACAAAACGAACAAAGTAGAACATAGAACATACATTTAGTAGAATGTTCCTCATTTATTGCTAAAACTACAGTGAAAATTTCAATCCGATTGACTAAGTCGTTTAAAAGTTATTGCAATTTAAAGTAACTGTAATTTTACATGTGATCTTATGGAGATTCGCTCACATAATAGAATAAAATTAGGTACTTCAATTACAGGAAAAAAAGCTACCAAGCGTCCCAAATTTTCCAATTACGTAACTTGAACTCCATAGAACCGATTTTGCATAGTTTTATAAACATTCACTAAACGGTTGTTGAGAAAAGAAATATAAACAAACCGAAAATCTGGTTTTTATTTTTCCATATTATTTGTATATTTGTTATTTTCTATTTCAGTCAAAATTATTAGTAAAAATTCCTCTTTTTTTAAATAATATATTCTTTTTTAGCATTGTAACTATTAATTTACTACGTAAAACGAAGATATTCATGAATTTCTAATTTCCCGTACTGTTACCTCCGAGTGCCGGGCCAGTTCTATCTGGCCCGGCACAATGCAGACGGTGCGCTGGTCTTTACGGGTGTCTGGAAGCAAGCGGAAACGATCAGAAATACGCGCGATTACCAACACGTTCGGGCCAAGCATGTGAAGGCACGGCGTTCGTATTTCTTGCCAGTGTTATTACTGTTATTAGTTTTGCGGGGTGCATGCGTTTACGTTTCGTTGACAGTTGTAGTTTTTAAACTTTCATGTACTGTTTTTACTGTATCGAGTTATTGTGTTCTTGAGTGTATTTTTTTGTGTTACCAAAAATGAACAGCATCAGACCAGATGGAATTTTTATTCTCGAGGAAGTTAACACTGTTTATGAATACAGAAAAGAACTGATAGATGTCATGGAAACATTAGAAAACAGTGAACATATTAAGTTTGATTCCACAATTGAACAAGCTGGTGCCTACAAACTTCGACTGCAGAACAAAGACTTTATTTTTTGGTTAACAGTTTTTCATAAAATAATGCCACATGTGGAAATAATTTTTAAACAATTGCAGAAAAAAAAATACCGATTCAGTTAAAGTTAAACAAGATTTTCAACATTTTGAAAATGAAATTCAAAAAATACGAGATCAAATGGACCAGATCATTGAAAATATTGATTTAGAGTTTTCATTCAATGAAACACTTCCCCGAAAGAAATCCGCACTCTTGTACCGTTTTCGTTAGAGAAAAAAAGAGAAGCAATTGAAATATGCGATGTTATTATACAACAAATAAGAACTAGATTTAGTTTTACTGGGCATCTGTTAGCAACAAATTTATTTTTATTAGAGAAGTTTGGAGATTACGGCAAAAAATTTCCCGAAAAACATTTTTTCAAGTAGTCGGTGGTTATTTTTTTTGTAAAACATAGGTTAAAAACTGAACTTCAGATTATTTACGAAAAAGAAGAACTGCAGTGTGTTTCAGGGACTCTTTCTCTTTTATCATTCATTTCGCAAGAAGAAATGAGTGATACTTTTCAAGAAACGCGTAAACTTTTGGAAGTATTAATAACAACGCCAATGTCAACGGCCGAAGCAGAAAGATGTTTCTCGATGTTAAAGCGAATCAAGACATTTCTACGAAATTCGATGAAAGAAGAGCGATTAAGTGCATTAGGAATGCTATCGGAAGAAAAAGCTTTCATAAATAATATTGAAAATTTCAATCAACAAATTATTGGCCGATTTGCAAATCGAAAATAACGGAGAATGGACTTTAATTATAGTGCCACGTAACTTTTTATTTAAAACTTTAGGTATTTGGCATACGTAACAGTTTTAGTTTATAAGTTTTTAATACTTTAACATTCATGTTTTTGTGTGCGTGCTATTTAAAACTGAATTTGTGCAATTCCGACGAAAATACAAAACTACCTGCCACCTAACTTCAGACTTTGGTGAGTTTAATGAAATTTTTACTTTTAATTGAAAAGGGGTGGGGAATATTAGGACGTTGGGCCGAGGTTGGCCCTACCACTCAACATTGGCACGAGCCGCCACTGTGCATGATTGATATTAAACCTAAGATTTATTGTAAGACGGAATGTCAAATCTAGCAATACTCATTGTGGCCAACATTGTTTTGGTGCTTTTGCTCCACCGACGAGATTAATCGTTGTCGCTACTATTTGAACATAAAGAGGCTACAGCTAAAAGTTGGCAAGCATGCTATCTATAAACAATTTTAGGTACTCATGTTGTGTTAAATGAACGATCTAATTATTCAGTTTCAAAAGCCGTTTTCGAAGTTAAAAAGAATAACTTCTATGTAATTTTAGCATATGTTGTAGGACGTTTAATGGAACTATTCCTAATAACTTTTGACACTAAAAAAGTTTCTGATTTACTAAAAATAATTGAAATTGTTTATTTGTTAGCTACTTTTGTGTTTCTAAGTTTGTGTCCTGACGCGAAGGGGAGGTAGACGATCACACAGAGTACTAAGATCTGTAATATTCCCCGTGTATAAAAACCATTTTTTTTTAAATCTAATAACCACTATAAAATATTGAAAAGAACTTGATAGTCATGCAACATGAGAAAAGCAAAATGAATTTTATACTAGCGGTCTAAACTACATATTTAACTTTTCCCTCGTAGATCCGGGCGACAAGTACTTTAGCCCCAACGAGAAAAATGTATCTTTTTAACAACTGACATTTCATATAGGTTATAGAAAAAAAGATTGTATTTCACGCTGTATTTAGTAATTTCTCAATAAATAAGAATGGGAAAAGTGTCATTTATGATAGAGATGACGTAGGAAAACTTTATTTGCGTATAAACCTGAATCGATTGTAGCAAATACGCTAATATAAGATAAAAAAGTTTTTTAAAGTTCAGTTATAAAAAGTAAATTTTATTGTTACTAATTAGTTAATTGCAATAAGGTTAAGCATAAATTTTAATTTACGTTTGATTTGTCTTACAATTAGCGGCAATTATTTAACCCCATTGCGATAAGAAGTTTTTTTTTGCAAATAATAATCAATATGACTAACTAAAATATTGAAAACGTAGTGCGCGAATGCAGTATTCTATATTTGATTAAAATCAAAATTTAGTACCTAACACAAATTAAACACTACGTATACAAATATTTCTATATTTCTATAAAGATGACCAGTTATCAATTAATCACTGTTTGCCTAAAATAAAAATTTGCAGCTTAAAAAAGAAATAAACATTTAATAAAAATGTAGTAGTAGGTAGTTAATATAATCACACAAAAAATATTTGTCTAATAAGCAAGAATTAAACCACGTGTTTATATATTTATCTTATATCCAAGCATGTTTTGGTAACTTAATGAGATAACAGCTATCCGGTACAAAAACATCCATCCCATAATACGTTTTCGACTGCGTTACGTCAGGAGAAATTAAAATTAAAAAAATATAACAAAAATGTTTTTATCCTTCTTAGAACTTTATTAACTCTCTCGTAAAAAAAACTCGGGAGGCCTGCAGGACACCCTTAACCTGTTTCTTGTAGCAGTCTTTACTTTTATACATATTATATATCGTGGGCTTACAAGAAAAACGCACTAAGTCAATTGTACCTCTCTCATGAAGTTTCACATTCTGTTGACTGCAAGAACGCATTAAGTCCTATATTCAATATTAAGGGACTTACATACATGTACCAAAGGCATTAGATTTATTTCATGAATAATTATGAAAGGCTCACAAACATTAAAATGCGATTTACTCAAAACTGTATTTTCTGACTTAGTGTCTTCTGCTTGTAAGCCCACGATATATTATATTTTTATACCCCCCCACTGGAAGTTGAATAATTTGAATTTTATTGAAATTTTGTATATGCCGTTTTTTTGCCGTGGACAAATTTCTGCGGCCGCCTATGCTTTTATATAAGATGCCAAACTTAACATTTTGATCTCTATCAGCACGAATATGATTCTATATCTAATCACCTATTTTTTTAAAGAAAGTATTTATTAAGAAGTGTTACTGATTACTACAGCAACTGCACAAAAAGTAATTCTTTTTTGAGAAACCTTTCAGGTATAAGACAATATATAATTATGCTTTTAGATATGATTGGATCGCTACGCCGTTATATTCAGTTCTACTATTTCGGAGAAGTTAATTTTGTAGCAAAACACCCAGGCCAGTGTCAGGGGGTGAGGTAGATTCGTCTTACACTGAATAGTTTAGAAGAATCATCAATTTAATACGTTTACAAATTTTATTATAGAGCTAAAGTCAGGGACGATCCTAACGAGTTTTTTTGGAGGGGAGGGGGTAACCTTAAAATTGCCAACTTATTACGATGAAAATACCAACTACTAGTAAGAAAATATTTTTATTTGTACCTAACATTATATGAAGCAAAATTAGTATAAATCTTATTTTTATTTAAAACTCTCCAGCGTGTATGTATGGCAATTAGATTAAATTTAAAAAAATAAATTGTTTTGGACACATCTTCTCATTTTTCTCAAATTGTGAAATTGCCAACTCTCGCTTAAAATTATCAACTTTGAGGGGGAGCTTCCCCCCACCCTCCATGGGTTCGTCCCTGACTAAAGTATAGGCAAAAAGTAACTGCATCAAAGGCGCCTTTAGAATTTTGAACTCATGTGTATTATAACACCAGAAAATGATATCAAATTAATAACAACTGTCACTATTAAAGAACTCTGATTATTTTGTATAATTTTATGGTGTTATAATACACATAAGTTCAAGATTCCAAAGACACCTTTGATGAAGTTACTTTTTGCTCATACAATATTAAAAAATATTTTGAAATGAAAACCTATAATAGAAATTTAAAAAAATGGTTAGACTTAAACAAGATCCCTAACTAACCCAGCATTCAGAAAGACTAGAACTACCGCAGCAATTTTAGACTGGTTTGTTTTTCTTTTATAGTTCCTTAGCATTTAAATAAAAAGAGAGATAGGCAGATTGATTTGCTACCAAATTTATTAAATAAACAGAACGAAGCTTCAACACCTGGTGGCTTAAACGATTTAGTGTTATGCTTTATGTATGAATAATTGATAAAACACTAACAATCAAGACTAATATAATCCTTGGCTTGACTTAAGACACGCATTTTCCATTTCAGACGTGTTCACAAGAACAATTTATCTGCGTAATAACCATTGCATTATTATCACATGGAGTAGATGCGTCCACGGCTTGCATACAAATGATGATATTTACTTTTAGTAAATTTGTTAGGTTGTGGTTGGAGTCGTTATTAGATGCCCAAATTAATACATTCTTATAGGAACAAAAATTAAAAATAATTTATTGATAGTATGATGGCCGATTTCACAAAGCTTGATTAAGTTCTGATTAACTTAATCGTGATTAAATTTGAAATCCAGAAATTACATTGGCTGATATTTAAGAGACCTGAAATTGTATCCAATTATATTTCTGGATTTCAAATTTAATCATGATTAAGTTAATTAAAATTTAATCAAGCTTTATGAAACCGGCCATGAATGTTTTTAAATTAAAAAACATTCATTAGAATTAAAAAAAAATTAGAATTGCGAATAGGCATCGGCACATTCACTTCGCAACTGTTCGGAACACTGCCTTCTGACATTCTAAAAAAAAAACTACCGCATAATTCGAAAGTTTAACCAAGAAATACTAGTGACGAAATTAACCCCATAGTCAATTGATCCACCTTCCCCTACTCTGAATTTAGCGAATTTATTCTGTCTCATCATAGTTCCCTATTTTTAATAAAAAACTTTATTTTAATATTTACCATTTGAAATTTTTGTTTTTGGCTGACATACATTTCTTAGTAACTTAGCTGCAGATTTTAACTGCGGTTCTGTCATCTAAATTATAAAAATTAATATATTTTCACGATAGCTTGTACTAATAATATTTATCTTACCGCACAGTAAGCATTTTCCACAATTACAATAGCAAGAAAACTAAACAGTAATAGTTTCATTTTCACTTTCGCCCTCACTTATCTCTTATGTATGCAACGTATCTAAAAACTTTGAGAATATGTGAGCACAGTCTTTATATAAAATCTCTTAAACCTGTAATCATTTTAAAAACAGTTATAAGGTTAATTTATCAATTACGTTTTTCTGGAATTCATTTAAGTCCTTAACTTAAATGATAGAAATTAAGAATTTAATTGTATATTTGCTATAGATTTAGTTACGGTCCAAGAATTTTTTAAACTATGAATACTGTCGATAAATATTTATGTAAATTTATCCTTGTTTTGAGCTGAAGCTGCACTATATTTAAAATTTAGATTTTATGAATGAATAAGATAAATAATTAATAATTATGTAAATGGCTGGATGATCTGCAATTTCCCATGAAATATTCCCTTGTTAAGTATTATATTATTATTTATAATAAAAAAAAATGTCTAAAAAAACCATTGACAAACCTTGGTAAATTCTATGATATGAAAATAAAATTTCCCTAAATGTTACCAAAATCTACATTTTGTAAAGGGGTGATTTCGACATCGTTTAAATAAATCGCTCAAAACAGTATAATTTATTAAAGTAGGAAGATTCCTCATGTTGTGTTTTGTATATAGGCTTATTTGGTGAAGCTCCATAACCATGAAATAAATAAAACTGATTAGTAAGTTTTACAAATTTATGTTAATCTATCTGACAATTGTTTTGACAGTTAAGCTGTCATTATCAAAGGTAATATAAATATAAACAAGCACGTCGGTAAAGTAAATACAAAATACAAATAACTAGATAAAACTAATAAAAATTCAATATCTAAACACTTCCAGTAACGGAGAATTACTGAGTTCAATCCGTTCATTTCTTAAAGGTACTCTGAGTTTGTGTTCATATATCTCGAAAGCTTCTAAAATGTCTAATTTGCCTTTGTTATTACAATTTAATATTAATTTGAGGAGTCAATGTGGGATTCTGTTCTAAAAGATGTTTGCATGTGCTCTTTATATCTTATATCAAAATTTCAAAATGTTTGTCCAATATATACCGAACTACAAAAAGAACAATTTAAACGGTAAATGCCAGATTTCATAATATCGTATGTTCTGTCTTTAGCATTAAATAAAACTGAAAAATTGTTGGTGTTGGTTTTACAGGCTATTTTCTAATTGTTAGTTTTTCTAGTATATGTTGATACTTTGCCAAGATATGGCATAGATATTAATATGATTATCAAAGGTGATATAATTAATTATATAGGAATGCCCCACATGAGGGCAACAAGTTAATATGAATCTAATCATCCGGTGTTTTTGTTGTTGGGGTGAAGAACCTCTGGTATGTTATTTATGATTATTGAAAATTGATAAAATGGTTTAAATTGAAAGTACAAACATAACATATAGCAACAGACTTCGGTAAAAGCACAGTGATGATATACAAAATATAACTTACCTTACACTTACCTTTACCATAAAAAAATAATGCGCCGGCTAATTAATTGTTGAGAAGCTTGAACTTTTTCACAACTTGGACTCACAAGCGGGTCGCTTTTAATATAGGGCACTAAATAAATATATATCTAGGAAACATAATTAAAGTACACACAAAAAATAAACCCCACGATTTTCTTTAAATTGAAACGATAAAAATTTATTAAACATTCAACACAAATAACACAACTCAATAAAAAAATTAAATATTAAAAGAAACTAAAATTTTGATATCATAGAAAAAGAAAAAGCAATCCTAAGATAGTTTAATGCCTTTTATCCGATGAGTAATATTTCTGGCATCCTCATATTTTTAATTTACTAAAATTATTTAAAACTAAGTCATAAAGAGATTCTTTTCTTTCCTTACTTGAGGATAAAGCAAAACTACATTCTGAGTTTTTATACCTTAAAATATTAATGAGGTTCAAATCAATATTTGGCGCATTTCATTATCTATAAAAAAATTCTTCCCGTAAATTAAAAAAATTATTCCACAAATACACTTATAGCACTGAATATTAAATTGATTAAATGTAAATTATTATTAAAAGTAGAAGTTAAGTTCAAAGATTTATAATGATTATTTATCACTTTGACATTTTAAAAACAATATAACCTAACATTTCGACGTTTAGAAAAATTATCCGAACTCACTACATAACCTTAATTTTTTTTAATTTTGCCCTCAGCATAAGTGGTACTGTGAAGGATCTAAAATAATACGGAGTTTGTCGCCAAATCGGTCGCTCTTTTTATACCTTTTACAAAACAAACGAATGTTTTAGTGAGATTTTTGGTTATAAACAAAAGATAATTTAGAACAAAATACTACATAACCACATAATTATTTATAACTATTAATTATTGTTTAGACAAATTCAATAGAAGTCCAAAAAAATTCCTTCTTAATGATATATTACACTTGTACTATCATAAAATAACTAAGTTCACTAGAACGTGTCAACGAAATCATCTTCCATATACAACTATCAAATAACTAAATTTAAATGAATTGCTCAAAACTGCTTAGTTACTTCTTCCTATGTTAATAATATCCGACCTTACATAGTATTGAACTTATTCACTTATTTGTGCAAATATGTGCAAACTATGAAATAATAGCTAAATTGCCTTATTTCAGATTGCCATGTCAAAACACAAAATTTTACATTTTATTTATATGATATCTTCTATAAAAAAACAAACCCAACATTTACATTTATTTCATAATTGTGCCCAAAGAACTGCTTGACAAAACAGCAATGAAACATTTTAGCCACAAGCTATTTAATCCAACTAAAGAAGTTTTAACGATTTCACTATCTCGTTAAATTGAAGCATAATTTCTTCACATTGATAATGCAGGTAAGGTAGCAAATATTTGCATACATCACCACTACCATGCACCTTGTCTGTTTTAGGTTAAAACATGCCTTGAAATGACTTCAAATTCATTTTTTATGTGCATAAATAAGTAACGATACTACATCGTTAGCTGACAATGAAAATTTACCAAAATTGTAAGAAAAATCAACTTTCTGTCTAGTGCGTTCTAAAGTGCAAAGTTATTAAATTAAAACCTTTTCTTTGGCTTCATTAAAAAAAGTTTTATTTAAATATTTTCCACTTGAGGTTATGCAACCCATCTAACATCTTTTTGAATGAGGGTGCATATACTTCCTAATTGCATGCCACATATCATGACAATATGTAATATGTATCATTTGTGGATTATAATGATTTACATGTGCTAGTTATTTAATGGTTGAAATGTCTTTGTTAAAGTCTGGCTGTGTGAGTAGAATAGTTCAAACTCTGTGTACTAAGGTTCTGTAAGCTGCTAGTTTATGTGCTTTGTGGTGACAGGGTTTATTTGGTATGGTTATGTCCCTATGTGTTGGTTTTTTGTATATGGGAAATTCAAATAGATTGTGTGCGTTAATCTCAATAGTTCAGTTCAAAAAGTTAATAACCCTGTTTGGTTCTGTTTCTCATGTAAAATTTATGTTTTGGTACAGACTATTAATAAGAATTGCCAAAACATGCTAGAATATCATCAACATAACGAAACCAAAACATAATGGGTTTAGAAAGGTTTAATTCAAATATTTGATTCTCTAAATTATCCATAAACATGTTAACTTTTTTATTTCTCATGGGTTCCAAACCATCTTTTTGTAGATATTGTAATAAACGGAAAAACCCCACGTATAGGCTGGCAGCGAAAGCAGATGTGTAGAGAGTTCCAGGCGCTTCGAGAGTCTAGTAGAAAATTCGGGACGGAAATCTACGAAACACATATAAATGTGGACCGTTTAAAAGAGAGCAAGCAGTTAATTAGAAGCGTTTAGTGTGAAATAGTAATAAATATCTGTGTTTTTAAATAAATATTGTATTTAATAAATAGCCTTAAATAAATTAGTTTAAGTTCGTTAGTAGTTTCATAATTTGTGCATTTAATTAGTTAAGTTTAAATCTGTGTTATTGATAATATTTCTCTTTTTGTTATACTTTTGAAGCGGCATCTTTAGTTTTATTTAAAAGAACGCTACATTATGTTAAATTATTAAAGGTAAAATAATGTTGACTGATATAAAGATCAAATAATTGAATTAACTCTATCTTTTAACTAGTTACGTAATTCTATATTATTAATCAAGAAACTATCTAACAAAGGAATACATTCCTGTGAAGGTAACGAATTCTGAATATGATGGGAGATGTATGTTTTATAGAAATAAATATATAGAAATATTAAATTCCTACATCTTTGTAATAACAAACGCAATATAGACATTTTAAAAGCATTCGAGATATACATATGAAACTCAGGGTACCTTTAGTAAATGAACAGATTGAGCTCAGTAATTCTCCGTTACTGTAAGTGTTAGATATTTAAATTCTATTATTTTTATCAGTTATTTATAATTTGTATTTACTTTAGCGACGTGTTCGTGAAGTAATATTACCTTTGGGAATGACAATTTAGTTGTCGAAACTATTGTCAGGTAGATGAAAATAAATTTGTGAAACTATTATTATAATCAGTTTTATTTGTTCCAAGGTTTCCATGTCTGATAAATATGATATTAGTAAGCTCAGCAAGCTTTCCCTACCTATCTTTAAGTCCTGTCTTATTTTTCATTCGTAAAACCAAGACCTGCAAACTAGCTACTACTTTTTTACTTTCACAGCCACCTACTATTACATGTACCATCTTGAAATAATATTTTTGTAATGTATAAAATCTTCAATAAATTATGTTTTTATGAAATATAATTAGGTGTTGGATAAAATGTTGTATGGCACACGAGAGTTAATGATATTATCCACTCAGAAAAATTAATCAACTCGGGCTGATATCTTACTTAACTCACTAGTACCATAAATAACTATTTCGATCTCACCTGCAGTTTTTTGTTTAACTAGACTAGAGTTCTTAAATATAAACTGAGCTCTGCATTATTTAGAGCAGGGGTTCCCAAAGTTTTGCCTAGGTGGGCCAAATAGTGAATTCCAAAATATTTGGCGGGCCCAGGCGCGTGCTGGGTCAATTTTAGAGCCCGGGAAAATATCCCCTTAGAGGGCCCCACTATCTCCTTAGAGGGCCCCATCACCCCACTTCTGTTAATTTTTAAGGATAATTTATTTATTTAGATTACTTATTAGACATTTTAAACTAACCAAGAGTTTTAATAAAGCTTGTTAGGTACTAGGTACATACATAGTCAACATTATTTCATTATTCAACTGAACATTTGAACAAACGTTGAACGAAAATAAATTTTTAACAAATATACGAATATAAAACAAAACATAATTCAAAGAAAAATAATAACTGATATGTACTAATACCACTGTAGGTGTCTTTTAAATGCTTCGCTTTTCTGGCATAATCTGCCAACAATTACCTCCGCAGAAATGTTTGTACTCAGTATATTAGGTTCGCATGCTATAAGAAACAACGCTTCCAAATTTTCCTGCAGAAGGCAACTACGTAGTCTTGTTTTTAATATTCGGTTCAGTCGCATTTCGTTTCAACAACTAGAAAACCGACCGCCCGAAACCGCCTCAGGTGAGAAGTAATATAAAATTATAATACCCTAACCGATACAACGAATATTATCTAACCGAACCGAATATCATACCAAACACCAACGTACCGAACCGAATACAAACCGTATCGAACACTACCGAATCAAACCGAATTCAATCGTATCGAACCGAACCGAACCGAACCGAATAAACTACTGAATACAACCGTACTTAACCGAATCGAATAAACTAGCGAATACAACCCAGCAAACATGTGGACGTCAAATTGTCGTCAAATTTTAGTCATTTATTGACGTACAAGACGTCATATACGTCTTTCTAACGTACCCAAGACGGTAAAATGTCACGTCATTTTAAGACGTCTTTAGGAGGTCTAGAAATGTTTTTGGCTGACGTCAGATGTACGTCGAAATGCTTCAATAATGACTAATCACAGACGTCATATTGTAACTTTTAATCGACATATTTTTAATAGCCCAATAAAACACTTTTCCATTTTAAGAAATACATATATACGAGGGTGGTCCCAGAAGTACCCGACCCAACAAAGAAAACACAAAAATTTTGGAAAAAGATTTATTTATTTTTCAACGTAATCTCCTTTCAGCTCTATACACTTTTCCCAGCGGTGTTCAAAAAGTTCAATACCCTTTTTATAATAAGAACTGTCTTGCTCCTCAAAATAGCCATTAACTGCTGACATCACTTCTTCATCGTTGGAAAATCTTTGACCACTAAGCCATTTTTTCAAGTTTAGGAACAGAAAATAATCCGAGGGGGCTAAATCTGGCGAATATGGTGCATGAGGTAGCAATTCAAACTTTAATTGATTAATTTTGGCCATTGCAATAACGGATTTGTGAGCTGGCGCGTTGTCGTGATGAAACAACACTTTCTTTTTAGCCAAATGCGGCCGTTTTTGCTTGATTTCTTCGCTCAAACGTTGCAATAAGTTTGCATAATACTGGCCGTTGATAGTTTTTCCTTTTTCGAGATAGTCAATAAAAATTGTTCCACGCGCATCCCAAAAAACCGACGCCATAACCTTGCCTGCAGATGAAACGGTCTTCGCCTTCTTTGGAGCCGGTTCTCCCTTTTGAGTCCATTGTTTCGATTGTTCTTTTGTCTCGGGTGTGAAATGATGGACCCACGTTTCATCTATAGTTACGAAACGGAGCAAAAATTCTGCTTTGTTGCTGTGAAACTTCGCTAAACACTCAATTGAAACATTTTCACGACACTGCTTTTGCTCGAGTGTGAGCAAACGCGGCACCCATCTTGCACACAGCTTTCTCATGTCCAAATTTTCAGATAATATGCGATGTACCGCACTATTTGAAATGCCCGTAATGTCTGCTAGCTCGCGTACTTTCAGTCGACGATCATCAAGTACCGCTTTGTGGATTTTCTTCACCATTTCTGGAGTCGTCACCTCATTTGGTCGACCACTGCGATGCTCGTCTTGGCAGCTCGTACGGCCTCGTTTAAACTCAGCTACCCAAAATTTAACTGTTGTAAACGAAGGAGCAGACTCACCCAGAGTAGAATCCAGTTCAGCTTTTATATTGGTTGGGCTGAGGCCTTTCAAATAAAAGTATTGTATCACATAACGATGACCTCTTCTCCATTTTCACAAATTCACTGACAACGTTCACTATTGATGGCTGCCAAACAAATACTGAACAACGTGGCGCTTTCAAACTTGAAACATATGCTTTATTCGCTATGTGCATGGCATAGATAATATAATAATATACTACGTATATATACTATACTATACTACCATGACCATCTCCATTAATAAAGCCAAGACCCGATGCAACTGGCCATGGACCTACTAGACCTACAGCTTGCTCTATAACTTAGTGACAAACCGTATCAATGCTGTTTACATAATATCTGTACAGTGTAATTGAAATGAAAGGTTAAACGACTAGAGCATTTTCAGCGCTTGCGTATTGTTGATTGCATTTGAAATGATTATTTTAATTTGCTTTTGCAATATAGTACGCATATTACATTTTAATTTAATAGCACTGTATAATATAATCACGTGGGCTGTATCCTATAAATTCAGTTTTTTGTTTTAAAATTGAAACTGACATTTCTCAAAAAATGAAATACTCCAAAATATAATTGTGCCGTTTTAAGTTTTCGCTACAAAATTTATTTGCCATCGATTTTTAAATTCTACAAAGAACCTGACGACATTTTTTAAATGGAAGAACATTTGTCAACACTCTTACATTGAAAAACTAATTGAGAAGAAAATTAACAATTACCGTATTTGTGATAGGTATAACTAGCACCGGAAAATTAGTTAATAATGCCTGTTCTAAAGGTAAGGTATTTAATGCTGATAACTTGTAAAGCAGACCGAGTAAATGTTTCGTCGAATTTCTTTAAGACTGCCGTCTGCCTATGCTAGTCAATGTAAACTTTGAGATCCAATTTATGGAGACTGATATAACCTACAATGCTGTATTTTTTTATAGCAATACATAAGAACATTTTCTCGGGCTTGAAGTATTTTCAAGCCGTTAGTGCCTTTAGCTTTTAAGAAAAAAAAATAAAAAAGAAATTTTTTTCGAAAAGATGTCATGTGATGTCTGATAAAATAGTGATCCTGAAATTGCAAGAAAAAATTTTTTTTGAATTATATATCTTTCGAAATTTAGTTTTATCTGAATTTGGAGGCTCAAATGTAGGAGGCGGAGTCTTCGACTTCGGTAGAAAGCTATTAACGCTTAACGATCATAATGGCAGCGAATGGAACAGCCAAGAATAATTGTGCGACGAATTGTGCGTTTCTTATCCTTTCAGTATGAGATTTTCAAAAATATATCTTATAGTTATAAGAACTAATAAGGAGTGATATGTTGGAAAATGCATTAGAAAATGTAATGATGATAATCTATATATAGAAGGTATAACTTTGTTTTTATCGTATACTAGGTACATTTCCAACTTTCAGGTACTTATAGAATCGAAAATATTCTTCTAATAGCTAAAGAAAGACTCGTAGGGAACTGGAAAGAAATATCAAAAATAATTTATTGTGTCTTCATGTGTCAGATTTTTAACCTTTATTAGCAAAGTTATTAAATTGTTTGTGTTTATTTGAGTTTGTTTTATTTTAATTTGAAGTCCCATAGTATAATCTATATAGTAATCGTAATTGTTTTCGTTTCCTTAATTTATCTGTAGGTACCTGCTGTTATTTCCAAGCAGCACGATAAGGAACAAAGGTATCAAATTTCAAAAATATTGTATTGTTATATACACTGCCGGTCAAAAGTTTGGAAACACCATGAAGTGAGAGATTTTTTACAAAAAATATTAAGTATTTATTTAAATAATTTGTATTTAAATAGTTATCAAACAAAATGAAATATTCAACGACTAGGAATTAAACAAATATGTACGAGGTAAGCGCCATAAATTTTCGGCCTGATACAGAAAAAATAAACTTGGTAAAATATAATTTTTATTTTTCAATATAATTTCCCCTAATGCCAATACACTTATTACAACGTGAAATCAATACCCTTGTAAAAATAATCTAAAGTTTTTCCTTGCTTGCAACTCGTTCTCGTCCTTAAAACGACGTCCCCTAAGGTCTTTCTTTAAATTGGAAAATAAATAATAGTCACTACGAGCCATATCCGGACTGTACGGTGGATGATCCAATTCTTCAAAGCCGCTTTCGCGAATAGCAGCTTGTGATATTGCGGCAGTATGAACGGGTACATTGTCGTGTAATAATCGAACACCTCTTGTCAATTTTTCTCGACGTTTTTCACGAATATTGTTTCTCAATTTATGCAATAAAGACGCATAATATGTACTGTTAACAGTTATATTACGTTCCTTAAAATCAATCAGTAAAATGCCGTCACAATCTCAGAATATTGTTGCCATAACTTTCTTTGTCGATTGAACGACTTTCGCCTTTTTGGGACGAGGTTCATCGGGTCGCCGCCATTCCATCGATTTTCTTTTAGATAGAGAATTATAATACAGAACCATTGTTTCATCTCCAGTGACAATGGACTCCAAAGTCGGCTTTGGGTCGTCTCCACACAAGTTTAAAAACGAGCGTGCACATTCGACGCGACATTGACGTTGAACAGCAGAGAGAAGACGTGGTACCCATCTTGCACTAATTTATTCATACCCAAATAGTCATGAAGAATTCGGCGAACACTTGTTTCCGAGATGTCAGACATCACTGCTAACTCCTTAACTTTCAAATGGCGATCTTCTAATACCATTTCTTCAATAATTGCAACTTTTTGAGGCGTTACCGCTTCAATTGGCCGACCGGTGCGCTCATCATCTTCAAGAGATTCTTGCCCCAAACGGAAACATTTCGACCACTTTTGTACGGTGGAATATGAAGGAGATAAATCACCATAAACGCCGTCTAAACGTTGTTTGATTTGATTAGGCGTGTGCCCTTCTCTTGTTAAAAATTTAATAACTGCGCGGTAACTCAATTTTCGTTAGCTGCTACATTTTCATGTACTCGTCACGATGCTTGAGTGGCTACTAAAACCTATTACGCTTCTAGCCATAATATAGTGTAGGCCTCTTACATGTTCAACTATGACGAAACTGAGTTTGATCATGTTGGCATCTGTAGAAGCCTGCCTTGCCAAGAATTTACGGCGCTTACCTCATATATCTAATAAATTAAACTAATTAGAATGCTACATAAATTGTGCTCCTGTAGTCAGCTGACTAACAAGTGATAGGTGAATCATTCATCTTCATTTATTTATTTTTTCCCACCACACAGTAGGAGCTTGTTATCGACTATTCTTTTAAATTACAAGTCCATCTTTTTTCACTAAAATCAAAAAGTATTTGGTATTGAGTTCCACAATATTTGATCATGATGGGAGTCTGAAATAAATGTTTACAAAATATAGAAGACTTCATATATAAAAAAAATCATTTTTAATTTCTTGTAACTGTTATATGCAGAATTCTAATCTGTGACTATTTTTGGATAAAACCATTAAAAAAACAAGACTACCAACATTCAGTATTAACAAGATGGTGCACCACCACATTTTCCAGTTCCAGTTGCGCAATGTATGGAAAGGTATTTTCTAATAAATGGATTGGCAGACATTGGAAGACCTCTGGAATGACCAGCTTGCCCCCCCCCATAGTTTTATTATTGTTGGCATTATCATCCCTGTTGCATCTCATTTTGCCGTCTTGTTCTGAATCTTCTTATATGACACCACATGCATGGCTGAATTGTCTAATCTACTGTGAGTTGATAAACCTTACAACATCTTCTCCGCATACTTCTTCTAGAATTTCATGATTTATTTTCTAATGGTATTTACCATTAATGCTTCACTAGGTGACAACTGCTTACCCTAATGGGTAAACTTTAGTAACTTGTTGCTTTTGTTGAAATACGAAAAAAGAATTCAAGCTCGGATCCTCACCTCTCTCTCTCTCTCTTACATCGCGTAGTTCATAGGGTTTGGGTCATCCAGCGCTAGGTAGCGCTGGCTGTCTCCACAGAAAAAATGTACCGAGACACATGAATGAATGAATGAAAACACAATGCATGTACTTCAAGAGTAAGAAATGATTGATCCGAGTATTCGAGAGTTTCGAGATGTTCCTCTTCAGTTTTTGTTAAGCACAAGAGATCCATTGACGTGTCTGGTGTCTTCTTACTAGCAAAGTACATTCTATTTCCAGCTAGTATTCTTTCTTTACTCATTTTGCTTCTATCATTTGCGCTATTGATATGTTGATCTCTTCAAACTTGTAATTTGGTCAATCGTCGTATACTCTGTTTGGTTATTCCTTTCCCTACTGCATTTATACTTGGGTCGTATTTGCTTTGCTATCGAATGGTACCTGCTTCTTTCTCTATCTTTTGGAAAGTTTCTATTAATTTATTACGAGTTCTTTAGTCATAATCTCATAATTATTACATCATCTGCATATGCAATAACTTATATGCTTTATACTTTCTAGTATTTCTTTCTTTGCTTTTTCAGTTTTATTTGCTTCATTTCTTTGTTACCTATATATTCATTGCATAGGTTGTCATCTGACCATCCAGCTCTGCTCTTATATTGTTTCATAATTTTCATCTTTTTGTAATGTATTTTTTCTTGCTTGTGTTTTTATTCATAAAGACATCTATCGGCTTTATATGATATTTTGACTCTCTCATAACTCTTCATTGCAGTAAGTTTTGAAAAACCTTTTTGATCCCTTATCAATTTTCTGTAAGATTTTTTGTTTTTAACAAAACGACTTTTTGTTCACCGCTATAGGAAAATTTAAAGAAAACATATCTACGTCTTGCAGTAGATCACAACAGTCAGGTTCATCATTTATATATTATACAGCAAAAAATAAATTGAGTTACCTTAGAAATAGACCATTTTCAATTATACCCAGTTTGAGAATTGGGACAGAACATCCTCACCTTTCTGCTTCTCAAGCTCTTGAAAGTAGAGTTCAAAAAGGTTCTGTAGAGTTAATGTCTAGCAATTGCGATGGCCAAGTCATGTTAATAAGTACGCCATCTGCTTCTTTCTTCTCTAAGTTACCCCCGTAAAAGACGGGAACTATGCTTCGAATCGTTATCCTGTTGTAACACGATACCACGGCCAATGATTCTAAGACAGATGGTATTGCGTGTTTAGCGAATATCTCTTTGTAACCCTCTTTCCTCATGTCTATTTTAGTAAAATATCCAGTATTTCTGTCAGAAGAGCAACCCCACACCACAGCACAAGAATAACCAGCTGATTCAGAAACACTTTCAAGTTTTTCAGTTAGTCCCGAAAATCGCACACATATCACTATCAGTTCGAGGCTTACCGATCGTCATCGTATGCTGCGGTAATAACAAGGAGCGAATATTACAGCATAACTGTTGCTGCGTAACCCGCTAACAATCAACATCGTCTATCTCGTTTGCTTGTCACCACAATATGATTCTCCTGCTAAGCGCTAGTTACTTTTGATCTTGCAATACGAGGACGATCATTATTATTAGTACCGATACTTCTGAATTCCGCAATAGTTGACTATTGCACCTTTTAGCGAAACGTTCACTCTTGTTGCAATTTTTCGACATGACAGACTTTCATTAAGTAGAGTGCTAATAGTACTTCGTTTTTCAATGCTTATTTCTGTTTTCCCATTTTTGCCTTGTCAGAAACAAGCAAAACTATTACTCATTATCCACTCATTTTCTAGAAATTACCGATGTCTAGAAAAGAAAAAGAAATCAGAAGAAATTGCAGAAGGAAAAAGAGCTTTTTTGTAATATTCCGAAGTTGGACTCGTTCTTCGCCTTTTCTAGACCTAGTACGCATCAGCCTTTGGCGATTGGAGTTACGACCGTCAATCGAAAAGGCAACTGTAACCAGCTATCTGAATATCCTCAAAGCTTAATTTCCGAAAACCCCGCAGCTATCATTAGAGAACATCTTGAATTTCACGCGAACACATGTTTTTGCGATTCCATCCTTTCCATCTGTTAGTGACGATCCTGTCGATTGGATACTGATGATGCCGGTGCCACACTCCAACACTTCGTACAAAATGGCGTGAAACAAAATATGAATGCCGATTTATCTTCGAAGCGCCTCCAGTACGCAGATACAACCAGATATCCATCCTTTTCACTCTTTAGCCAAACATTGCCTAATGGCGAAAAACAACCTCGGCCTTGAACAGTATTTTTAAAGAGTAAAAATACTATTCATATACGTGTTCTGTGACCCTTGTAAGCTGTTTGTAAAATCGGGGTTGTTAGCTAATGATGAAATACAACGACTGCAAAAATGTAGGTCAGTTCAAACGATCACAGATCAGCATGTGCGACACTGGTCCGCTTAGCGAGGAAGAAGGTTGGCGGTAGAGTTGACAAGAGTCTTGTTCTTCAAACGAAAGAAGAAATAAAATACTAGCATGAGGTTTTGTGGTATATTTTGTCATGTCATGCGGATTGCCGTTTATAGGTCTACAGAAAAGATTTAGATCGAGAAACAGTGGGAACTAATATGTCATGTCCGTAGAACTTTTGGCTAAGTTCGATCCTTTTCTGGACACGCACATAAAACTAAGGAAACAAATGATGCGGGACAAAGTCATACCTTTCGTCTAGACTATACGAAGAAATTATCAACATTATGGTAGAAAAGGCCATCAGCACGATCTGACTGAGATAAAGCATGCGAAGTATTTTTCCATCTTTGTCGACTCGATTCTGACATCTACCAGGTGAATCAACTTTCACTCATAGTACAATATGTGTCGGCTGAGGGATTTCCTATCGAATGATTTATAAGATTCATACCAAACAGTAGACATGAAGCTGAAGACTTGGCTATCGTCGTTCTGCAGACCTTGAAAAATCACGTCTTGGACTCACTGAATCTTGTCGGATGTTGTGAGACTGCTATATGTTTCTTTGGTACTTTACAGGAATTGTGCAATTTTTTTAGGTTTCGTCACGCAGATGGCAAGTTTGTTACCTGAACTGAAGCCAAATTCAACAGTTGTAAAGCTTTCTCAGACAAGATGGTTTGCTCGGGGCGATGCCTGAAGAAGTCTCTGTTGCTCCTGGAGTAAGATCATGCAGCTCTTCAGATAACCGCCACTGAAACAAATAAAACCATCTATGCGTTCTGAGGCTCCATGTCTTTTTTAATTCAATCGATTCCCTGGAAATGTGCTTCCTGACCCTGTTGTGGGATGATATCCTGGAAAGATTTAACAAAGTGAGCAAATGTTTCCAATCTGTGAACATCCAAATGGGTACGTTTGCTAAACTTTATCAGTCCTTGGTAACATACCTAGAAGATATAAGGAAAGTCGCTACCTTTGATGGTTATTAGTCGAAAGCTTTGGAAAAAGCGAAGAACAGAACTACGCATACTATATGAAGAGGAAAAGTAAGCGAAAAGTCCAGTTTGACGAAGTAAAGGAAAAAGAGGTTAAACACTCCAGCAGGGGGAGATTCGGAATCTTCAACTTCATTATAGACAGGTTGATTGCAGAGCTACAGAGACGTGGTTCTACTTATGAGAAGTTAAGTCAAAGATTTGACTTTCTCACGAAGCTACATAGTTTGCAATCTCAAGACGTCCGTATCGGAGTACGGAACCGTAAGCCTTCTATCCGGGGGATTGGGATGGTACTTTGGAAAACCAGTGTCTACACTTGCGATCTCATTTGTTGTTCGCAGAGGTTACAGGGGAAAGGGTTATCGTAACTGTAGCTACATACAAAGTACATCCTGGAAGAAGGCTTTTTGGACATTCATCCAAACGTGGGAATAGCGCTGCGGATAATGTTGTGTACACCAGAGTCAAACTGTTCGACAGAACGGTCGTTTTCAGCACTAAAAAGAATAAAGATTTATTTATGATCTACTACAGAAGAAAATAGACTTAATTCCGTACAATCAGAAATAATGCAGTCTGTAGACTATAGTGAGATCATCCGTTCCTTTGCAGAAAGGTTGTATTGTAGAAATGTAATCTTGTAATTGTATGAAAATGTAAAAATTATAATGTGTAAAAAAAGTATAGTTGGTACTTTCATTTCATTTCTATGTCGGATTGTCTATTCTAAGTAAAAGTGAAGTTTTTTTAAAGAAAAGTTTTGCTTTTTTGCTAAATTACCAAAAAGGGGAGGCCCGTTAACTGCCTAGGGTCCTGGGTCTCTATATCCGGACCTGATCATCAACATTCAGAGATCCTAGTAAAAATCTTATTTATACTAATAGTAAGTGCATCCAAACTTTTGGACGACAGTGTAGCAGAAATATTCCAAAGCTACCTTTTTGTTTCTGTAAAAAAAAATCTTATGATGACGTTCAAATTCCTTATAGTTTTTGCCTTTCAAGCTATAATAAGACGGACGTTTCTCTCGTATCTATTTTTTTAAATTACTATCAGTGTTTTGTCGGGAAGCGTTATTTGTATACGTTTATGAAAAGTAAATTATATAATTACAGTTACATATATTATTTGCTATTATCACAGACATTCGTAAGAGATATATTTGCTTATTTTCTAGTTTCACATAAGTAAAACAAAGAATGGTTTAACTTTATTTTAATTATGTAATATAATATCACAGATAATATCAGAGTCTGATAAACACGAGGTTGAATTTTTATTTAGAAGGCGTTGCTTGTTTATCGAACTGCTCAAACCGAATATGACCGATCCAAAAAAATTAAAGATTTCTACCGTCGCGCCATCTCCAGCTACAGATTGAAATTTACCAGAACAGACGCCAGCGTTAAATAAGTTAATTACAATTTTATTATTGTAGCTCAGGAAGAATTTAGAGATGTTATAAAGTATTGCTCGAAAGCCATACATCAATTTCGAAGACACCGCATGTTCCAAGGATACAATTTCAAATTTTAAGTCAGGCCAACCAAAAACAAAACTATGTCCAAAAGCAAAAAAGTTATATCAGAAAGTTAACAAGTTAAAATAAACAATCAATAGACAATTTATTATACGTTTTGTAAAAAAATCAGGTACATTTTCTTGTAGTCATAAAGCTATAGTTTAAAAGATAGCATTGTTTGCAAGATAGTTGGTTTAAACAACAATAATAAGACAAATGTAGTAGAAATTGTAAATACAATCTGAACTATTGAACCAATCAAGAAAAATGTAGGTATTTGTTACGATGTAAGAATAAATTAATTTAAATAATTACTTGAATTTCTTTCTAAGCCGAAAGGACAAAATAATTTAAATTCTTAAAGATGAAACCGTACAGGTAAAATGCATTTAAGATACTTAGCCCCAAAAATACAGATGGCGCACGAATTATTCATCGAACAATGCTTGGAGTTTGCATTGTATATACGTAGTATATTATTATATTATCTATGGTGCATGGCGACTCGTGGCGACCTCTGGTCGTAGACTGAGTAATAAGAACGGAAACCAAAACATTGGCGTTTATGGCCGAATATCGAAAGTGGAAAATAAATCAAATATAAAGACTATTTTTTGTTTACTTTCTACATGAGCGTGTACAGTAATTATTTTTATGCGATTGAGAACAATAAGCATGTAAGTAAATTGTATTTAATATACATATTTTCATGTTATTATTTGACTTTTTGAGGTTATGTCCATATATGCACATTTGAAAATTCAATAAATGGTAAAAAATGATATAAACTTGCACTTGCTATTTGAACCATTATTTTTGCAATTCACTACGCAACAAGTATTCCCACCCATTATATTTGCAAAGTTTACTGAAAGCGGCCGTCATTATTGCTCTATTGCTCCACCTAGCGCGCTTCGGGCGATTATCCCATCCCCTCCAAGCCGACGCACATAGCGAATAGACTGAGTACTTTCCAATACAGTGATATTTTCCACGGCCTACTAGATTCATATAAGCTTCGCTTATATACGGCCGTCTCATTTCCAGTTTTTTCATTGTTGAAAATTATTACAGATTCGTACGTTAAATGGCGCCCACTGGCGGTAACTTTACAACAAAGATAGTCACAGCTCAGTCGTTAATTTTTAGGTTATATTTTATGTCAATTGTGTCAAACTGCCTCCGATTAAAGAATTTTTACTCGAATATTAACAGTAATTATTAACAAGAAATTTATTAGCAACGATCAAATATTATTAAATTATGCATTAAAAACAATAGGTACATTATATTACATTACAAAACGTTACATTAAAATTTTATTTATTATTTTAATTTATTATTCTTTCGATGTCTTTATTTTTATAAAAAGGCTGTCAGTCCCCAAATAAAATTGATAAACTATTAAAAAAGTTACATTAAAACTAAAAAACATACTTTAACAACCACTTTACAAATACAACTATTTTTATGGTATTTTTCCGGTATGCTGTCAGTCTTTTCTCTAAAGTCAATTCTCTATAGCTGGAGCAGCCTAAGTCTTCTTTTATTTGAAGTATAAATTGCAGTCTAGGTTTAGCTAGGGTGTTCTTTCCTTCGATCATGCTTTCTATTACTATTTTTAGATAATACCCGAATGTCTTAAAGTGTCTTATTAATCTATCTTTGCTTCTCATGGTCTTCTTCATTAACTATCTTTCTTCTTGTATATTATTCTAGTCTTTTTTCTTCTTGTACTTTTTCTAGTATCTCGTTGTTCGATATTCGGTCAATCCATGTTTCCTTTAGCATCTTTCTTTAGCACCATAACTCAGAAGCCTATCCTACGTTTAATTGCATTCTTTGCTATTGTCCAGTTGCGTTTGAGACCCGTATAGCGACACTCCATGCGAATATGTGTAAAAGTTTGATAGTATTGACTTGATTTTATACCTTTGTATAGATTATTATGCATTTAGTTAGTTCAGAAAAGTTCCCGACTCCATCTTCTTCCTGGAATACTTCCTCATTCAAGACATGATACCAAAATCGTTAATTAATTATCGTTATCCTAGATTCCTAACCACCCTACAAAATTTCTACATACTTTCTCAGACATCGCATTTGATTTATATCACATAAACCAAATTCCGTATAAAGGTAATGCCTTATCAGACAAATTTTGTCAGTTTTGTATTTCTTTTACTGAAACTATTGGTCTTAAGTCTCAGTAGATTTTATCAGATTTCATGTCTAAAAAATGTTTATTTTTAGAAATGAGTGTCACAGTGAGATTTCTTCATTCCATGAATACTTCTCATACTTCTAATCATAGCTTCAGTTCATAGATCGTGCATTAACATTAGGTGTCTACATCATCTGCTGTGGTAATTCAAGTGCTACAAAACCTAAAAGAACATTTGTAATTTGCGAAAAATGAAACTGCACTTACTTAAATACTGTGGCTATCGTGTAGTTATTAAGGTGTTTCTAGTCTAAGAATTGGGGCGTTAGTAAATACTACATAAACTCAGTATAATTTTCTTGCATGTACGATATTTTGATTTCCTACTCTCCACTGTAACATATTTTTGTCATATTTACGTACGTTAGATCCAAATATTTATGTACAAATGCCAATAAATTAATATTATACAATTGGAAATGACAATTACTGGCATGACGTATAACCTAAAAATTAACGACTGCAGTCTGACTACAAACCATCTTTGTTGCAAATTACCGTCAGTGGGCGCCACTTAACGTACCGATCTGTAATTTTTGGATACTAATTTCAACAATGAAAAAACTGGAAATGAGACGGCCGTATATAAGCGAAGCTTATATGAATCTAAGTAGGTATTGCGACCGTTGAGTCCATCCCCTCTCTTTTTATGCAAATGACCCGCGATCTAATTAATATTCAAATGAGGCGTGGTCTAATTAAATGCGCGAATTAATATTCAAATGAGGCGTGGTCTAATTAAATGCGCGAATTAAATTAATTGATCTAATTAAATTAATTCACGGTATCATTTACATATCTCATCCCCCATTTACATATATCATTTCTCATATGCATGCCCGAATTAAATTAATTGATCTAATTAAATTAATTCACGGTATCATTTACATATCTCATCCCTCATTTACATATATCATTTCTCGTATGCATGCCCGAATTAAATTAATTCACGGTATCATTTACATATCTCATCCCTCATTTACATATATCATTTCTCGTATGCATGCCCGAATTAAATTAATTCACGGTATCATTTACATATCTCATCCCTCTCATTTCTCATATGCATGCTCGAATTAAATTAATTCACGGTATCATTAGCATATCTTATCTCTCTCATTTCTCCTACGCATGCTCGAATTAAATTAATTCACGTTATCATTAGCGTATCTCATCTCTCATTTACATAACTGATATCTCATTCTGTACATCTGATTTTTATATATTATTTGTCATCTCTCATCTCTCATAAATTTATTTTAAAATAAATCTTATGCTTTTCAATTGCTGTCATTCTTAAAGTTTTATTTAAATATCTTAAATATAAATAAATCTAAACGTCATAAGGCTAACATTTAAATAATATTTAACAGGAAACATCAACACGTAATAAGTGTTAACCCGTAAAAGCAATTATCAAATTGAAATATTTGTAGGTGCATTAATCATTTTCGTCTTTTAAAACGACATCTTTACAAGAATAATAAAAATTTATTTTCAACTATTCAAAGTAACTCTAAAGCTACTGTCAATCAACTGTCGGATTATCTCTGGTGCATTTTGACCTGTTTAAATATACGGCATAAACATTTAAAATACGGTTTACAAGTAAAGCAAATTCTAATTTGAAAGAAAACAATTAGGGTCGTTATGATTTCATAAAATTTTATTTAAGAGAAACTTCTTAAGAATATATAATACTGTAGAGCATTATTTTTAAAATTCAAAAAACATTTTCTGTATTTATAACTGTTTAAGAAGTCACTTTCAAACTAAATGATTTTGCATGAAAATACACACAAACTAATTAACCATGTTGTTTTCAACATTCTTTAAAACTGCTTTCAAGCATAAATAAACAAACGTTCTTAAAATTGACTGAAAGGAATTTAAGATTTTATAAATAATTTGTTAAGAGATCATCATCTTAAAACCAGCATAAATTATTGTTTTAAATGACAATTACTCACCCTTGTGTTAATCCGTATAAGTTAGATGTGTAGAAAATTTGAATACGGGTTAAGTACACTATCTATTTAGCTGATTCAATAAAAATCTCGTTATTTTTAAAATTCCTATCAAGGATTCAGGGTTCTTTATCTGTTTAGAATATTCAAGGACAATATATGTATAAATTATCGTGAGACTCCTGCTCTATATAAAACGTCATATATAAAATTAGAGATTATCTCTATTGCATTATTATTATCTTAGCATCTTTTCATTTACAATTATCTAGTAAACATTTCAAAAGATTGTTTCGTTAAATATTCTAATATTCAGGGCTATATGAACCAAAACGATTAAAAAATAAACATTCTTCCCCTGTTATGTAAATAGTATAATAGACAGGCATCGTAATCCCTAAAAGCAATCAAGCTTAAGCTATTTCGACGAAAACAATAGAATTTTAAAAGTAATTACAATATCTTTAGTACGAACAATAACATTTAGCATTCTAGTATTGTATTAAAATCTAGAAATTACAGAAAAACGGTTTTAAAATAAATTGTATGTAGTTATACATTGTGAAGTAAAAAATGCAAGAATAAAATACATACACCGATTAAACTAAACTATATATATTAAGAAATATTAATTACGGCTTTTATAGCATCTTACAGGAAAAAGATTACATTCAATCAAGATCACAACATATATCATTAACTAGATATCATAAATAAATATATTATATATTGAAGGTAGAGTAAAGACATGAGGATATCCATCGTTTGACTAATGTATATTTATTAAAACAAATAAGTTATGAAATGAAGCAGGGAGTCTATTCAATGAACATTTCCTAATACTTTTATGATTTTTCTAGCCTATAGATCTGCAGTTAGAAAGATGGGCCTGCTAAATGCCTGCAATTCGAAGTCTTAATCACGGAATACGTAGAGTAATGATTTATGTTGTATTCATTCATTAACTTTAACTCGATATATGCAAATTCATATATGAGAGAAATGTTACATAAGTCAATACAGCCCTATAACTATCATTTATTGAGCTATACAAAGAGATTTATATCTACGCTAAACTAAAGATTAATAGAAGTAATGCATTCCCGATATCATAAGATAACGATAAAACACGTGATTATTCTTAGACTAAGGTCTAATTTAGGTAGTCATATTGTAGGTAATCGAGTTGTAGGTACATATCATGATATGATATCATACAATTATATTCTAGTAAGAATTGTAATAGTCACTGCTATAAATAACAACATTCTTTATTACGATCATCTATCATTATCATAATCATCTAATGTCATGCAGAGTCAGCAGCTAGCTCCTAAGTTCGTATATGCGAGAATCGGTATTATATAACACACACACCAGTCTACATTCATTGCTCTAATATTGATAGGAACTTTCTAGATTCTATAAAGTTGTACTACATATATTCAACTAATTTGAATATACGATAACTGATACTCATTATACTTCTATGCACACAATCGAGGTATCAGTACACTCCAACCGCGTGATCAAGATTGTAGTATTCAAATCAAGCTTCCTAGACCCTATACAAGTATTTTAGAACACAGAATATTCATCACTAAACGTATTCTTATATGAAATCATAAAGTTCGAGTCTAACTACTGACGAGGTGAAAGAATAGGTGCAGTCGGTTTATGCCCATACCAGGCTCCCTATGATTATTATAAATGTCTTAACAGAATAAAAAGGGTGAAATGAATATAACTTATAGGATTTAATCAAACTAGAAAAATATCGATATATCCTACGTTGAGAAAATAATTATACTATGTAAGCATCGATACGCTACATATGATTGCGAGCCTGAGTATAAGTATAAACCCTATACTACAGATTTTTATCCTTTTTCATTATATCTACTACAGACGAGGTGAAAGAATAGGTACATTTAACATGCGTATGCTACAATTATCTAATTTTCTAGTTTTCTAGACGTAGTGTAATTTTGAACAGATTTTAACCCTTTTCGTTATATCTACTAACCTTGTAAGCGATTTCTACATATACGTTCTTATTGTTTATACACCATATAGATATTCATCGTATCTATAGTAAACTCGTATGAATAATAATAATTTGTAACCATTTACGATACCTTCGAAATATAAGTCTATAACATATGTTTGTAATACGTCTTTATAACTTTGAAATACAGGATAGTTACCTCTTGCAATATCTTCAGTTATGAGAACCCTGAAGACTTAACCTGAAGAAATAAATCAGATAAATATTTTACTTTTTATTGAAACGATAACTATGCATACTAATATATGAAAATAATATAATGTATATCGCCTGATAAATAAAATTGAAATTAAAAGCTTACCATGCTTTCTACCACCATCGGAATATTATCGAGAAACATGATCGTCTAAGTTAGATATATTTAGCGACTTCTTTTGCTTAATAATTTTCATTATGGTATATGTATATGTCTAGTCACAGTTTCAGCAAACGCATTGTATTCTATCAACGAATCATGTAAAATTAAATAGTACGGATTAGTTGTATCAGAAAGGGGGCTGACCGACTCAAGCTCTATTCTCTAAATTCATGAATACCTATACACACGATATAACTACGATGTAAGATTACGAGAGGGTACATGAAGAAAAGGGTATGTTGTAAGTCGGTTCTGGATTTCTTAAAACATTACTCGAATATCAAAAATTCGTAACGGCGATGCATAGGTTTAATACTATCAACAGCTCATATAAAGGAAATGTTAGATTGTTAACAGTTTATGAGATTAGCATTAATCAAAGACTATTCTATAATGATGTATTATTTATTTATAAACGCTACATAGTATAGCAGCTAAATACATGACTGACTGAAAAAGTTACTTTTATTAATGATGACTATTGAATTCGATCTGTCACTAGCTTAACCTTTTAATTTCCACTTTTGACCAAATTATAGTTAATCTGATCAAATATTGCTTACAAATCGGAGCTCTAATCTAATGTCTACAGTAGAATCCTTAAAATTCTCTATGAAGTTTTAGAATTGTCGATTACTAAGACACCCGTTTCTTCTACCTTCTTTAGTAAATTCATATTGTTAGCTTCTACTTTGTCAACTGTTACTAGAATGGTGTTCTTTAGATCCTTTACCTCGCTCTATGTATATGTAGTCATTACAATGAAAGTTTGTACTGTTGTGTCGAATTGACGATTTTATTTGAAAATTTAATAATGTAATTTATCGTTTAAACTAACCCTTGTTTACTTCTATATATGTTTAATTAATATGTAATTAGTACATCAAAATATGTTCTTAATATGTTTTTCAATTTCCTTATAAAATATAACTATATATCATTAAAATAAAACATTATTAAAATATTAAAAAATAATTTTATTTTATCACATCCTAAATATTTACACGACTTATCACGTTTCTCGTCAGCTTCTTTTCAAACAATTGCAGTCGTTTATCATAAACCTAATGGTGAGCTTGTATTATTCGTATTACGATATGGATATATTATTCAATTTTCATGTCTTTTGCTAACCCTACATAACTTAAGCTTTACATAGATTTAGACATGTTTTATATTTCGTATTTAGACACATAGCACGACATATCCGAATGATATATTAAATAAAAATAAATTGTTACTAAACGTAAGCTAGACTTGAATGATATCGATCGATATGCTATAATATGTATAGCTTAAATGCTAGATTAGTGAAGGAACATTCAGTGAAGAGTGTTTTGGGGAAAACCTTAGTGTAGCTGCTGAGCTCTGCTAGCCAGCTTCACTTATAAGTTCACACCACTTAACTGATTCAATAAAAATTTCATTATTTAAAAATTCCTAACATGGATAGCTTTATCTGTTTTAGAATATTCAAAGGTAGTATATGACAATAAATTATCGTGAGACTCCTGATCTATACAAAACGTCTTATATAAAATTAGAGATAAAAAAAAATTAAACCTATGATATAAGGTGAAAATGCAAATATTCAATCATTCTAACCCCAATTTTTCTACTTATCTAGATGTAATGTAATTTTGAACTGATTTTTAACCTTTTTCGTTATATCTACTACCCTTGTAAACAATTTCTACATATGCCTTCTTACTGTGTATAATTTTGCCTCATGTAGATATTCGTCGTATCTATAGTAAACTCATATTTTAACGTTATTTTACAATATATCATCCATTTTCAATGGTTTCGAAATACGTAGATATGTAATAATATACTATATACTCTTGTAGGATATTCATCGTTGAATATAGTAAACTCGTATGATTAATATTAATTTGTAATTATTTTCAGCACCTCCGAAATATATATCTATAACATATGTCATATGTTTTGTAATACGTCTTTATAACTTTGAAACTCTACGTGATTTCCTCTTACAATATCTATAGTTATGAGAACCTTGAAGACTTAACCTGGAGAAATAAAACAGATAAATATTTTACTTTTTATTGAAACTAGTTAACCTATATTCTAACATATAAATATACAACAACAAAATAGAAAAGTATACTTGAGGGTAACAAAGAAGTCCTAGTCGCGGTTATCTATAACATATGTCATATGTTTGTAATACGTCTTTATAACCTTGAAACTCTCCATGATTTTGTCGCCCCCGTATCAATAAGTAGTGAAACAGTTCGGTTAGCAATCTTCCCATCTACAAACAAACTGCCGTTACTATTCTTTGATGTTACGGCATGGATGGTGATCTCCGGGGCATCTCCACTCAAGGTCAACGTTCGCCCCCTCTCGTCGACCCCCTTTAGTTTTCCGACTGCTAAACTTGTTTTGGTTTAGGGCAACGACGTCGTATGTGTCCTTGTTCGCCACAATTCCAACAACGAGGCCCTCGAACTTCTTGATGATTCTTCTTACGGCTTTCTTCCTTCCGAAGAACTCTTAGTACTAACTCCTCTAGATGATCTTTAGAACCTTCTTCTTCTTCCACAACGGCCCGAACACGCCCGTGACCTCGGGACGCTTGTTTTGCAGCTTCAAATTCTAAGGCGTGAGCAAGCGCATCATCAGTTGTTCTTGGTCGTGCCAGCCTTAAGGACTGCTGTGTTTCTCCGTCTCTTAACCCATCAATGAAGGTCTGCACAGCCAGTTGTCCCAGAAATGAATCGGGTGCCGTAGGGTACGCCAATCGGACAAGCCGCGCAACATCGGCTTCAAACTCCTGCAGGCTTTCTCCATTCTTCTGGATACGATTCTTCACTTGCGCGTGATACACTTGTTGAAGATGCGCGTCTCCATACCTCATTTCCAATCTAGACACTAACAATTGGTAATCATTTTCCTGTCCTGCTGGGATTGTTTGCAGGACGTTCAACGCGTCTCCACGCAAAGCCACAGTTAAAGAAACGGCCTTTTCCTTGCCTGTCCATCCGTTGGCCCCAGCAGCCGCCTCAAACTGTTTGTAGTAAGTGGACCAAGGTATCTTTCCATCGAACGTGGGTGGTTTTACTTTTATCCCTACGACAGGACCCTTTTCTTCTTTAAACTGTTTCTTTACTTCATTAAACGGCCTCTCAGAAGTTGTGGGAAACCGTAGTTGCCTCATTCTATCTTCCAGCATTTCGGTCATATCGTCTTTCTTAGTTGTTGGTGGTAATTGCATTTGGGCTATTTTCTCTTCTACCATCTTTATTACCCTATCTTGTTCCGCCAATCTACCTTCCAACAGTCCTAACGAGCTGGCATTCTCAAAGAATTCTTCGAAAACTTTATCTTCCAACGCTTTGACGTTTTCCAGCAATTCACCTTTAAGCCTTCTAGAACTTTCTTCAGATTTTTCTAGTAATTCTGGAAACCTTCTAGAATTCTCTTCGTGCTTTTCCAGTAATTCTTCTTTAAGCATTTTAGTATTTTCAAAAACTTTTTCTTCCAGTGCTTTAGTATTTTTAAGTAATTCATCTTTAAAAATTCTAGAATTCTCTTCGGACTTTCTAGAACTCTCTTCGTGCTTTTCCAATAATTCTTCTTTAAGCATTCTAGTATTTTCTTCGGACTGTCTAGAATTTTCCAAAACTTTTTCTTCCAGTGCTTTAGTATTTTCCATTAGTTTTCTAGCATTCTCTTCGGACTTTTCCAGTAATTCCTCTTTTAACATTCTAGAATTCTCTTCCATTTTACTTAATAACAAATTAGTATCAATTGCGGGTCCAGGTATTTCGAAGAGGAAACTTTCAGGGTCTTCTTGCTGTTCCAAAAGCCATTCTCTTAGCCGATTTATTAACACGCTTTTAAGGCCCGTTGTGTCTAAATCTCGTTCTTCAAGTTCGTGTTTTAAGTCTATTTGAGATCTTTTAACAATTTCATCGCCATTTTAATTGTTTGTTGAAATTATTTTTAACACTAACATTTTATTCTCACAGCACTTTATTTAATTATTACGCGATTTTATTTATTTTAAAACCCGACACCTGTACACCACTGTTACGTTCTTTTTAAAATAATAACAAAAGTGCTGGTTAAATCGTCTACTAATAAGAAATATTTATTTACAAACACTAATGAATACACTATAAATCAACGCTATGATTATAAACCATTAAAAACTATTATTTACAGACTATGAATTTCTAATACAACATTTATCTTTACATTCACTATTTATTTCGTGATACACAGTTAATGACTTGCTGTTGACTGCCTCTTTTTATCGGCGAAGTCGGTTATATACCCTCCTACAAACATACTAGAAGCCGCTAGAAACTACTATATATTTCTAGAATAAACGCGTCTCGTTCACATGCTTGGTGCGATGAGTCATTCTCTCGAATGCCGTAGAATATTCCATTTGTTGTTCGAGAAGAGGTTCTTTCTTTTTCTCTCTTGTTACAATGTCAATTTAATGGCATTTAAATACTCATTGCCAATCGCTTTCGTTTAAATTGTTATAGTCGTAGATAAAGTATAGTATTCAAGTCGCATATATATTAATAAATTGCATTTTGTTATAAAGTTATTTTTAGACTTAATTAATGAATCATAGGAGGGAATTAATAAATTACATTAAACAATAAACAGGTAATAAACAATTGAATGTAATCTGCTTTTTCATCTATTCCGCGTTATTAATAATAAAATAACTTTTTAAAAACACCTTTAAGAGTTTAAAATTCCAAAGGCACCTTTGATGGAGTTACTTTTTGCTCATACTATATTTATGCGTTTATTTTTGTAGGAGTCGTAATAAGGAACGTTTTCTTAAATCACACCCTCTCCCTCTTGCTAGCCAATCCACTAGCATTTCTCTAATCTCGTGCAAGTGAAAAGTTCAAGTTATACTAGCTAATCTGGAAGGTGTCTGCAATTCTGCCATTATTGAACTGTGACATACACTACTTACCAGTTAAAAGACACCGTTATTCATTGTTCTGGTTACATGTGCTCATGAGTCAAGCAAGTCAGAGCAACTTTTGACATTGTATCACTTTTTTGTATCACTCCCGTTTGTAATTTGTGTTGTTCGAGAGTTTATCATTATAAGCAATTCTGATGGGTGAACCCACGTGTAGATATAGATACTTTTAATCACAAATTTTAATACCTTTTATTTGTGTTAGACTGAAGATATATTGATTACAGCTGCAAAATTGAAGTATATATTTAAGAAATGCTGAGCACATAGTGCAAGCATGTAATAAGCATAACCCCAAAGCTACTTAGAACAGTTTTACAGGAGTACCAGAATAGACTTTTCTACTGCCAAGAAGTTCAAGAAGTACATTTTTCTCCAACCGCACGAATATGACACTGTATTATCAAATTATTTCGTATAAAAAGTACCTAGACCATTTAAGAACTATTGCTCGTTACCATAGCAATTGTACAAAAAGTAACCACTTTCTAAAATATTATAGTATATTAAAGTATTAGTTTCATAAGACGCGTTTTTAGCGCACGCGTCCGAGTTTAACGGACAAGTGCGCTAAAACGCCTTATGAAACGAATACTTTATACTATTTTTTATACTTGCGTCGTTATTTCGTTAATTATTAAAAAATAAATTAGTTTTAAATAAGATTTGTTAGTGAAATTTTGTTAAATAATTTTGACAGTTGGCTACACTGAAAATTCAACTTCAGCATTTGTTATTTAAATTGTTTTGTTTTTATAAAATTAATTTAGTTTATTAGTTTATCTGACAAGAAGGAAAAATGGATGAATTAAATAAAATAAGTTGTACCCCACCTGAATTACGAGAAGTAGCCCAAGGGGCTATCGACAAGTTGCTTCCAAAAAGTCAGAGGATGCATACAAAAAAAGAGTACACTAAATTTGAAAATTGGATGTAAATTTAATTTCTGTAAATATACTGTAACGTTCTTTTTAAAATAATAACACAAGTGCTGTTTAAATCATTTATTCACAAAGAAATATTTATTTACATACACTAATGAAAACGTTATAAATTAACACATGATTATAAACTGTTTACAAACTAAAACTACTATTTACAGACTATGAATTTCTAATACAACATTTATCTTTACTATTTATTTCGTGATACACGTTTTTATTACTCGCTGTTGACTGGCTCTCTTTTATCCGCGTAGTCGATTATATATCCCCATGTAAATGTTCTAGAAGTCGCTCGAACATACCGGTATATATCGAATACACTAGAACAGTGATGGCGAACCTTTTTGAGAAGTGGGTCAAATTTTGTTCATTATTTTTTTTAATACTAGCCCGTGGGTCACTAAGTCAGTGGCGTCACTTGGAGGGAAGGGGGTAAAAATGGTACCAATAATTTGAAAACACCGAAAATTTGTTAACAGAAAACGGTCGGTAAAACACTGTTTATTCCAATTAGCTGTTCTTAAAAATCTATATCGGTCGATAACCAAATCCATACACGTCGATATAAAAACTTTTCCAATATTAAAATCTTTCTCGTTTTTTAAAATAATATATATTTGAACACAATTCCAAGTATTTGCTTTAAAAATAAAAATAATCTTCTTTGTTTATATAACAGGTAGATATCCAAATCTAATATAATCGAAGTTTGTTTACAAACGGAAAAACATATGATTCTTCATAACCTAACTTTATTTTTAGGATTTCGATACGAACCGAGCGTGGTTTCAACCACAGCTTTTGATCGACTGAATTTGTTCTTTTTCCGATGTCTATTTATATTTTCTTACCAAACATTTGACGGCACAACGAAATTTTCAAAAACACTTGAACATCAACATTTATTTACATCAACATATGTTTATAATTAATACTAATCTTAATTCTATAAAGACAAAGGTAGCTGGAAAAGAGATGATTAAAATGACATAAGACACTTATAGTCTAAATTGAACAATACTAAAGAAAATCAATAAAAACGATCAGCTGTCACCGATTTCATAAAAACTAAATTACATTGAGAACCCATCACTCTCCAGATATCCCTGTCTATCAACTATTTACATAGTTACACAAGGCACCCCAAACATATGAAGTTTACACAGATTAAATTATATACATACTAAAAAAGAAACTTAACTTAAAAATCTGTTCACAACGTTTCAGATAACAAGCGATGCTTTTGCAAGTATAGAACAGTACTCCAGGTACCTGCATCCAAACAATAGTACAAAATATCAAAATAAACTCAAAATTTGGAAAAACCAAATAATATTAGCACAGCTGATATCTCGACATATTTGACCTCAATTCTTCCACATACAAGAATTAGTAAGTTAATTTTAACATTATAAACATCAAAGTACTGATGTGATTTAACTATTTCCACTGAAATATGTACCCGAAACTGACATAGCGTTATTTGTGAAAGAAAACTTGTTACTCAACGACAAACCTCAAATCTAATAAGAAGATAAAACCTTTTGGAAACGCGAATAAACTATTCAAAACATGTAACCTAGGTTACATACTACCTGTTCTACTATAAAACAACACAATTGAATTATATCCTTTTTATAAATTCAATACCTATTGTGAAAATTGAGGTTAATGCTGGTTAACGTCTTCCTTCTATAAATTATATTTAAAATTGATAAATCTATCTGTAACCTAGCCTGTAGCCTTTAGATTAAATAAACCTAGTATCCTGGCATGTCTATCTTTCTTTTATTGCATGAATTTATTAAATCTGAGCTTATGATCCAATTGTAGCCTTTAAAATGGTCTGAAATTACAATTCGTTAAGTAAATTTTCAACCTGATGATTCTATATCATCTCAATACTTAAAAAATAAGTTTATAAAAATCAGCGAGTGGGTCATTTAAAAAGCCTTCGTGGGTCAGTGTCTGACCCGTGGGTCATAGGTTCGCCACCACTGCACTAGAAGGTCTAGTGTATTGTGCTGCGGCTCTGGAATGTTCTACAACCCATTGACGGCCGGACTAGACGAGGCCTTGCACTCGTTACAATACTAATAGCTTATTTTGAAAAGCTAAGCAATAAATTCAATTCTTCTACTTTATTGTCGATTTACTCCATGCTTAGATCTTGCATAAATATTTATAAAAATGTAGATATAAAAAATATGCAAAACTACAGGCATTTTTAAAAAGGTTATGATGGTTATGAGCCCAAAAAATCTAAAATATTGGAATTTAACCATATTAATAAATTTATAACAAATGCAGAAAATAAACAACATTTAGCTATGAAAGTAAGTAAAATTTTGTGTTGAATATCTTCAGTTTTTCAAATATTTATATTTTTTAAGGTTGCGTTAATAATGGGATTCAGTGGTGCCTGCTGAAGAGATGAATTGACCAACATGTTAATAGACGATGTTGTGGCCAAAGATGATGTGATCATTGTTACTGTAACAAAAACAAAAAATAAAGTTCGAAGAGAATTCTTAAATACAGAAAGACTGTGGATTGATTTAATTAAACAATATTTGAGTCTAATGTCTAAGAAAATAAACCACAGGCGTTTTTTTATAACCTACCGCAATGGAAAATGTATTTCTACTGCTATCGGTATAAACACCATGGGAAAAGTTCCTTTTATTCTTGCCACTTATTTGCATTTAGCCAACCCGAAGCTTTTTACAGGTCATTGCTTTCGACGTTCAAGTGCTTCCCAATTGGCAAACAAAGGTAGCGATTTAATAACTATAAAACGGTATGGAGGTTGGAAGTCTTCAGCTGTGGCTGAGGGCTGTATTGATGCTTCAGTTAAAAAAAAATGCAGGTAGCTGAATTGCTATCTAATAAGCCATGTACTTCAACGGCTCAAGTGGTAATTGACCAGTCTTCCACTGCTTCATTTTTACATGAAGAATCACACACTTTTAGCAGCAACCCAATAACGAGTCAACAAAACATTGTTGAGGGGCAAAATTTACCTTCATTTAAGATTAATGCCCAGGACACTTGTGTTACAATCAAAGTGTATAATAACTGTACTTTTAATACAAAAGATGTATAAAGAATAATTTGTGAATTTATTAAATAATTTTTAATTTAATTAATTTATTTTGTGTATGTTTATTTTATATTTTAAAAGTTTGGCATTTTATCACATAACAACATAACCGTACTTTTAAATATAATAAGTTTGACATTTAAGAACAGCTGTTAGGTGCTAATGCAAATGCGTGTCCTAATGGAGTTCATTAGGACACGCAAGTATAAAAAAGTACATTTTAGTATGCAATGAAGTGAAAAATTGCCTTGTATGCCAAAATGATATTAACTTTATATTTATTAAATAATTTACTTGAAGCATTACTTAATAGCTATTTGTACAACAAGATAGGAAAAGTGAAATTTTTCCATTCCAGACGTGAGATTTTTTATCGAGGCGTAGCCGAGATAAAAAACACGTCGTGAATGGAAAAAACACTTTTCCTATCGAGTTGTACACATGATTTTTTCTATTAGAGTTTGGAAAAATATATAAAATTGGAATATTACAATAATTATTTTTAATTAAAAAAAATGGGATCAAGATATGCACGTTCGTTACTATAGAGAGAGAATTTTGTTTTACAAACATAATTTGTGAACGCCAGAAAAATTGACAAGAATTTTTAAAAATGTCTGATTTAAGCGAAGCCTTTGATATAGAAGAATCGGCAGCAATGGCGGTTCAGTCTTAATAAAAATTAAAAATGATATGTAGGTACATATACATTATGTAGAATTTCAATAAATTGAGTTTAACTTTTAGTGTTGAAATATTATTTCCGCACTTGTTAGGAAATATTTCACTTTTCCTAACTCTAATGAATATCGAAATATTAAAGTTTTCCAAACTCTAATACAAAAAGAAACTAAGATATCTTTAATTATTGATGAGAGTGCATTATTTTGGTCTATATACGTCAGCAGCGTGCCGTGCATACGAGACAGTGGAAGCAGCCGCGATATTTAAAGTTAACATTAGTCGTTTTCTTTTTCATATTGTGATTAAATCTAAACAATCATAAAAATTTTAGCATGATTTGAGAATGCTTTGTCACAAAAGAACAATCGCAATATATCTAGTTAGTTACAAGTGAAACCTTTTGTATGTTACTAAAGATCCGTAACTGTACGGGAAACAAAAAACCTCCGTGATCGCTTATAACTAGCCTGAAAGGCGGCGAATATTGATGCCTTTTGGGCAAGTTGAATACTAATTAAGAATTAAACTACATATTGATAATGCTAATTTATTGAGTAATTTTGCTATATTTGTATGTTTATTTTATTTGCTCATCTTCTGCTTTCCTTTTAATGCCTGTTACTGAACTTTTTAATGAAATTTATGATATATATATAATAGCTTCCTTAGCTTCTCTGGTTTTAATTAAACTATTATTGCAAACTGCAACTGTACATCTTTCTCCGGGCATAACACTATAAAGTATAAAACAATCAGAAACAAACTGTCAGCCTGAATACTTACTAGAAATTAAATGGGGGAAAACAAGACACTAGTAAGTGAATTTATGTCCGATTGCATTATAAAGTACTGTTTATTGTATTGTTTTGCGGCAGTGAACTGGCTTATTATTGTACTCGTAAAATAAAGTGGAAGTAGTAAAATAAAGTATATAGTAGTAAAATAAAGTATGACAACTGTATATTGCATGTCAAATTTTCTTCTGTCAAGAATAGATGTCAAATTTATAAACTGATTTTCTTTTGATAATTAGCCAAATTTAGGAATCTAACATAAAGCTTTGTATGCAACTCTTACATAATCGGATCTTATAGACTCACCCTTGTTATAACTGGGCTTGTCTATAAAGTCCTACATTATGTACTTGTTACATAAATAGCTATTATAAACTTATAACTGTCAAGAACTGACTATTTTACTTCAAACAAATAATAATAATAATGTTTATTGATATAGCAAATTAATTAACATGATAGAATGCAATAATTTACAAATTAATAATAAATAAATTAATAAATTTGCCCTGACGTTTGACAGTGACTGCGAGCGCTGCATAAACACAACATGAGTGCAAGTGAGAACAAATAGGTCGATGGGTAGCCCTAGGTAGTGCTCTGACGTATTTGCTTCCGCCCTTCCGTCTCAAAGAGGGGTCTACTAACTGCTCTACTGAGGTAACCTATAAAAGTTAATGGGGGTCACGATATCATATAATTAATAAGAATAGAGCCGGTAAGTTCTAAAAGGACTGTTGTAATAAAAAGAGTGAAAATTATTGACTTGAGAAAAACTCGAACTAAACCATAACCTCAAAAATTGTCAGCATTAATAACTTAGACATAGATGCAACGTTGCCGGATTCTAGGTATGAATTTCCGATTTTCCCATTCATTTAAAAATTTGTAGATTAATTAATGAGCATTTTGTCAAGTTAATTATGAATTTACATTAATTATAGTTTCTTTTACACACACAATAAGTTATATTTTCGTAGCGTTTACTGTCTCCAGCCTTACTTTGTGGAACTCCATAATCATGAAATATAATATAATTACAAAGATTAGTTAAAGTTTCACAAGTTTTATTAATATCTTAACCTGACAATATTGTTTCGACACTTTGTGTCATTATCAAAGGTAGATAAGATTGATAACCAAACACGTTGCTAAGGATAAATACATACAAAAAATAGGTAACTAGATACAATACATAACAAAAACTAAATATCTAACACTTCTAATAAAGGAGAATTACTAAGCTCAGTTTGTTCATTCATTAAAGGTACTGTGCGTTTATGTCTGTATATTTCAAAAGCTTCTAAAATGTCTAATTTGTGTTTGTTGTTGCAAAAATGTAAGAATTTAATGTTGTTTTGAAGTGTCATTGGGTGGTTCTGTTCCAAAATGTGTTTGGCATAATTCGATTTTTCTGGATGTTTAAGTCTATAAGAGCGTACGTGTTCTTTGTACGTGTCGAAATTTCTAAGTGTTTGTCCAATATAAACCGAGTTACAAAAAGAACAATTCAAACGGTAAATGCCGGATTTCATGATATCTTGTGTTTTGTCTTTAGCATTGAATAAAAATGAGAAGGTGTTGGTGTTAGTTTTATAGGTTATTTTGTAACTGGTGGTTTTTCTTATTATAGTTGCAATTTGTTCCGATATCTTGCCAAAGTATAGTATTGATATGTAGTTTGTGTCTTGTATTTGAGTGTCAATTGGAAATATTCTTTTGATAACTAACCTATAATCTTTTTGTTTAATTAAAGTGTCAATCATGTTATGGTTATAATGGTTTGCATGTGCTAATTGTTATTAAAATCGAATTATGCCAAACACATTTTGGAACAGAACCACCCAATGACACTTCAAAACAACATTAAATTCTTACATTTTTGCAACAACAAACACAAATTAGACATTTTAGAAGCTTTTGAAATATACAGACATAAACGCACAGTACCTTTAATGAATGAACAAACTGAGCTTAGTAATTCTCCTTTATTAGAAGTGTTAGATATTTAGTTTTTGTTATGTATTGTACCTAGTTACCTATTTCCTGTATGTATTTATCCTTAGCGTGTTCGTTTATCAATCTTATCTACCTTTGATAATGACACAAAGTGTCGAAACAATGGGACGATGCGGCCCATTCATCTCGAGTAATGAATTCCAGTACATTTTTCACCAACCAGGCCGCTGCGCGTTTGGTCTTGTCGGTGCAAAATCCTGCTGAAAACAGAAATGATCTTCTCTAAAACTTTTTTGTTTGGTTTTAGATGACCTTCAAGATCTGGGTGATATAGTAGTCCTGTTTCACTTTAAGGCTCAACGAATAACAGCGGCAACTTGCCGCGAACGGAAATAGCGCTCCAAAACATGATCTGGGACATGTTCTGAAAGCATTGAACTTGTACTTTGTTTCTCGGAGCTTTCTGTAAGGTCACAGCATAAACGCGGTCATTCTGTCTATTTAACGATTCTTGCAGCTGAAACATTTTTTCATTCGAAAAAAGAATTGTAGATTTGGCGTGCCGCACAATCAGCCGCTTCCATCTCACCACTCTAGCCTTCTTCTGTTTCTCTGTCAGACCATGTATCTTTTGTTTCTTGTAAGCCCGGAAGTGCAGGTCACGTTGGGTAATTCGATGGATCGATGATTTACTGATTCAGAGTTCATGGGCAATCTTTCTCCCCGACTGTGCAGGATTTCACCTCAGTCACTCTCTTACGTGCTTAATCGCTTCTGACGTCCGTACTGACCTGCGTTTTCCAGGTGGAACAGCTTGTTTGACTTGTCCCGTTTCATTATACCGCTTTACAGTTCGCTGTATAAACCTTCTGTTCACTTCGAGATATGACAAATTTTTCAATATATCCACGGTTTTCAACCCTTTGAGATGAAGAGCAAGCACTGCTTCACGTTTTGTTTCCATCTAAAAACTGACACAAATTGATATGCACTAACTGCAATATTTAAGTTTATTTAAACAATGGAGCATCTAGCAAACGTCAGTTGACAGTTGGTATCTTGATATAAATTGACTAAAAACGTTACGAACAAAGTGCGACAGTTTCATTGGGGCACCCTGTAGAAAAACAACTTTTTTCCGATTATTGTTAAACCTTCTTTTTAATGCAAAATCAGTATATTATTTTAACCACGACCTTCTAGATTTCATGGAGCAAAGTCTTATTTAATAGTTTATTCATTTAATTTTTGTTTTTTACGAGGTTTTTTTCTAACTGAAAATGTTGTGTGCATCAACATAATTAATAAAATTATAAAATGCATTTATTTCACTAACATCAGCAATATTAAGAATAATCCCAGTATATTAATAACTTGTTAATACATATTAACAAAAACATAATAAAACATTTAAATAGGCATTTTAAAACCAACTTTTCTTATGAAGTTGATCATATTTCAACATATTAATCTTTATAGAGTCAGCTATTTCTTCACTATTCCTAGTTTGACCGTAATAATCTACAAATTCTCCATCAGGATCAATTAAATACATAATTATGGTGTGGTCCACCTGAAATAAAACAGTAAATATATTTTTTTTAACGTTTTTCTTTAAAGGCTTACGATGTAGTCACTATCTTTATCTTTAGGGCCAGCACTAAAATAGACCCTATAAGCTTTACATGCCTTGGCTACTTGTTCTTCTGTTCCTGTTAGACCTAGCAGCTTTGGGCTAAACTCACTGCAATATTTACCGACAATTTCTGGTGTATCACGATTAGGGTCAACTGATATGAAGAGTGGCTGCACCTTAGGAGTATCTTCCGATTTGTCTAAAATAACAGTAATAGTTGCAATTTTATTATCTATATTCTAAAATAATTTTAGTTGAACTTACCGAGGGTATCGATAACAGCTGCCATCTTTTCTAATTCATCCGGACAAATATCAGGGCAATGCGTAAATCCAAAATAAATCAACAGCCAATTACCAAGAAAATCTTGACTAGTTCTTGGTTTACCTTGACAATCAACTAATTCAAAATAACCACCTATTGCAGCTTTCCCTAACATACGTTGACGTTCTTGTAATTGTGCTACAACAAATGACATATAAAATAGATCGAAGTACTTTAACGACTACAAATACATACCATGTTCTTTTTCTTTTTTTAAATACAACATAAATGCAAGAAAACCGCCACCAAGTACTCCAGTAGTTGCCACGCTCTTCCATGTTACGAAGCCCTTGTCAGGCTTGGGTGGTTTTAAAGTGCTCGAATTTCGTACATGATTTATTAATGTTGTACCTCTTCGTTCAAGAAGGTTCTATAAAAGTTTATCATAACAAATTTCTAAAATTATATAAGGTAAACCAATAATATCTCTTACTGTAGAAATTTTACATGAAGTTTGAAATTTCTTGCTTATTGTTCTTATAAAATTAGAGGTTGCACCGGACATTTTTAAGGTTATGTTGATATTTTTTTATTAGATTTCTGCACGTATCCACAGCACAATAATTACCGAGTGATCATAAATTGTTATTTAATTCTTATGACATAAAATATTGTTAATAATTTTTAGATGTAGATAGTGGATACTATATGGGGAAAGAAAAGTTGTGTATATAATATAAAATGTAAAGATTTTCCGTAAAACTTCAGTATACGGTTTTACATAAATGACGCGCCGCTGGTGCGTATACGGTTTCCGCAACGGCTCTACGGCTTAGCGTGGGTGTGAGCAAGACAGGTACATCAATTCCAGTGGAGCGCACAGGCAATACCTTATATTAAAGTTCATCAAAATATTTTAAATAAATTATCAGAAATTATCACATCATTCTTTTTATAAAAGAACTGTACCTATAAGTAGCGAAAGTGATACAGATTGTTTTCAATTTAAAAAAAGAAACATATCAGTATAGAGTACAAAAATTACTAAAATCAAAACGAAGGGCAAGTATTAAACTATTAACGAAGAATACTATAAGGATCCAACATTAAAGCAGAAAAAAGTACAATGGAAAAAGCATGAAAAGAAATCAGCAAAATACACACTAGAAACTAAAACAGCAAAAATGAAATATGGTTTAACGAAGAATGCAAACAGGAATTTAAAAAAAACAAACGGAAACTAACGGACGTAACTTAAACGGAACTATATAGAGAAGCAGAAGCCGCTTTTCGTGATAGGCTGATCCGCCTCCCATCTATGTTGCTCGCTTGCTTCTACGATAATAGTAATTTATCCAACACCTCTATATAAATACCATGTTTACTATGGTCATTTTAAATAAGGAAAGTGATTGTTTACTCTTATGGGACATTATAACCTACGTTGCCCCTACCAACGTGGGTTATTTTTAAAAAACTCACTCTTTGAAAGATAACAACCAATCACCAGCTTACGTTACTTAATATTATTAAAATCCAGTCATCGTGCTAGAGTATTAACGTCAAAACTACAGACTAACTATGCATTGCAAATTCGATGTTAAAACTTAAATAAAGAGGTGTTGGATAAAATTTTGTATGGCACGCGTGAGTTAAGGATATTATCCACTTAATTTTTCTAAGGATATTATTCAAAATGAAATAAAAGACGTGATCAGAGATAAAAACATGTTTATGTCCGATTGCATTATAAAGTACTGTTTATTGTATTGTTTTGTGGCAGTAAACTGGCTTATTATTGTACTCGTAAAATAAAGTGGAAGTAGTAAAATAAAGTATATAGTAGGAAAATAAAGTATGGCAACTGTCTATTACATGTCAAATTTTCTTCTGTCGAGAATAGATGTCAAATTTATAAACTGATTTTCTTTTGATAATTAGCCAATTTTAGGAATCTAACATAAAGCTTTGTATGCAACTCTTACATAATCGGACCTTATAGACTCGCCGTTTTTATAGGCCTTGCTCGCTTCGCTCGCTCGGCCATAAACTGGGCTTGTCTATAAAGTCCTACATTATGTACTTGCTGCATAAATAGCTATTATGCCCGAGTGCATTATAAAGTACTGTTTATTGTATTGTTTTGCGGCAGTGAACTGCCTTTTTATTGTACTCGTAAAATAAAGTGGTAGTAGTAAAATAAAGTATATAGTAGTAAAATAAAGTATGACAACTGTATATTACATGTCAAATTTTCTCTTGTCAAGAATAGATGTCAAATTTATAAACTGATTTTCTTTTGATAATTACCCAATTTTAGGAATCGAACATAAAGCTTTGTATGCGACTCTTACATAATCGGAACTTATAAACTGGGCTTGTCTATATAGTCCTACATTATGTACTTGTTACATAAATAGCTATTTTTCACTCTTTAACTGATATTATTACCGCTTGCTGCAAAAGGCTGATTGAGCTGCATAACAAATCTTATTACAGTGTTGGTTAAAGTTGGGGTTGGGTTTGAATGTTCATGTGTGGGCAAGCAGGGACTGGAACCCTTTACAAATATAGGTTCCGGTTTCAGTTTCGGTTTTTCGAAATTCAAAATAAGGGTTTCGGTTCCGGTTCCAATTTTAATTTTCTAAACATTAAAGTTCCGGTTCCGGTTCCAGGATTTCTTAGGTTCCATAAGGGTTTTGGAAGCAAAAGTAATGACGTCACATTTTATGTTGGTATATAGCTTCAAATATCTCTAAATAAATTGGACCTTGATAACTGACAGTTGATGCATGTTAGGTTAAAATATTGATTATAACATGGTTTGTAGATATTTGCTGGGTTTGGCATTTCAACTTTTACTCTGGCATTTTTACTCTGCAAGCTCTATTGCTATAGTCACAATTACTTACAACAATAGATACCATAGAAACTGAGCTCTTGGAGCAAACAGATGTGAAATACCGGGTAATGAAGATTTTTTCAAGATGAGATTTGTTTGGAAATATTCAAGGCTACCAATATACTAGGCTACCGATATAAAATGTGAGGCTTTCTAGTCAGTTCACAGACTATTGGTCAATTTGTAGTGGAAGTGGACCTAGTATCAACATCAACTCAGTAAAAAATGGTCATGGTAGCGTAGTTGGGAGAATATCTAGAAAATGTTGAACTATCGTTTTCATTTACCAGTAAAACCGAAATGTGGAACCGAAAAATATCGGTTGCTTCAAAAATTTATAACGGTTCGGGTTCGCATCTTAAAATTAACAAGGATTTTAATAAGGGTTCCGATTCCGATTTCGGTTCCATAAAAGTAATCGGTAAAGGTTCCGATTCCGGTTCTTTTGGGTTCCTGTTCCAGTCCCTGGGGCAAAGGAAAAATAACGAATACCAATTCATCTGAGAAGGATACATATCATCGCATAGATCTTAGGAATAGTGTATCCGAAAGGGTGTTCACATGGGTATGTATAACGTGTGACAACAACTTGGTTAGCTCCGAGTGCATTATTATTTTTAATACTTGTATAGGTAGTTTTATTTTGGCACCTTCCTGGGCATCTTTCGTTCCTCCTTCACATAGCTTTGAAATCTATTATTTAAGAAGACTAACTTACCTGTTTATAAATAAAAGAGGAAATTCCAGATGAAGATCCTTTTTGAATATAATTGAATAGAAACTGCAAGTTTACTTATAAAGAATGCTGAGGGGCAGTGGCGTAGCAAGGGGGGGCGAGGGAGCGGCCCGCTCCGGGTGACACCATTCTCGGGATGACACATTTCACCAACTAAATTATTTTAGTGAATTTGTGATTTAAACACATTTAATAATTTGAATTTTTACTCTCAAAATTAGAAAAATATTTCTTTTTGTTTAGTTTATATTTACTATCTGATAGCAATAATATGTAATTTTAGCTTTAAAATGATATTTCTGCTATATAAAATGTATCACTTTTCAGTATTCATGTGTATAATTTTAACAATTTAAGAATTTCTCTTTACATTTGTCTGTTTTGCAAATTACAAATTTTAAAATTTCGCGCGCTTTTAGGATTGGTACGTCTTTCTTCCGTTGCGGGCGCTGCTCAAAACGATCGAACAGCACGGCCTAGGTGACTAGATGTAGTGACTCTACTTATATCTTTACTTATATTTACTTATATTTTTTTGTTTATTTTGTTATCAGTGTTGTTATTCTACAGTTGTATTCCACATACCTTGTTATTCCACAATTTATAGAATTGTTTTATGTTCAAGATCCTTTCATCCTATTATTTTTAATGGAGCTTAAATAAAAAGTAAGTTTCTCAAAACTCAGACTTATAAAAAAACTATTTGAGATCAACGATGAGTCAGTCGACGCTTTCCGGCTTAGCTTTATTGTCTATTGAAAATGAAATAGCATCTGAAATTAATTTTGAAGATGTTATAAATGAGTTTGCTGCTTTAAAATGTAGGAGAAAATTGTTGTAAAAGAGACATAGAATCACAGTCAGTCATTTTTTGTTCTTATTCAATGTTGTAATTTTTCGTGCAATAAATAAAATAGTGTTCCCCGGCCGAGCTGGTAATTTTTCATAGCGGAGAAAAATTTAAAACATGCCTTCTTTTCGGATAGGAAGTAAAACTGTAGGTCCCGTGTCAATGCGATGTTTGGCACGATAAAGATCCCTACTGGGGGTGGAACTCCCCCAGATTCGGCTAAATTCTAGTAGGGTCGGCCAAATGATCATAGCAATCGGTGCCATGAGGTACGAAGGATGCTCCGCCATCCTGATTCCTCGCCCAAAAACAAACAAACAAATAAAATAGTACATTTCTCAATAATTTTATTGTTTTATTATTGTATAACTTGATTTGTTTTATTGTATTATTGTTTTTGTTTTGTTGTATTGTTTGTTTTCTTGTGTTATTGTATAACTCTCTAAATTTCCATTAATTTATAAGATTTATAATTTTTTTACATCTAAGTATAGGGGTGACACCATTACTTCTGCTCCGGGTGACACCCTCCCTAGCTACGCCACTGCTGAGGGGAGGTACTATACCTAACGGTACTTTCTTACTGAAACTAATCCCTTTACCTTTATTGATTGTTTATAGACCGGTTGTAAATAATTTGTATGTGTTTGCAAAGCTTGTTTAAAACTAGAGTCACTGCATCTAGTCACCTAGGCCATGCCGGTCGATTAGAGTACCGCAAAACGCAGCCATATTGGGACAGAGAAGCCTGATCTTTAATAATGGACAAATGAAAACGACATTTTACGTATTTGATAACAGAGAGGTTTGGACTTTCATAATAAGAAAACCCTTTTAAACTAGACGTGGATTTAATTAAATTCAATACAGATAAAAAATAATGAACAATTTCGTGCTTCTCTTACCCCAATATGGCGGCGTTTTGCGTTACTCTGATCTACCAGCTGGCCTAGGTAACTAGATGCAGTGACTCGATTTAAAACTGGTTAAAAACACCACCTGTACAAAGCAACACACACGTAAAACTTTAATTCTAAAACAAGAATTTTTATTAAATTTTAAAACATTTAAAAATTTAAATACATTGTATATAAAAGTCCCGTGTCTCGAGTTATTTTTTCTGGGACTTGAGACAACAAAAAATAGAATAATTCCCGGGAATTTTTCGGGTTAGAAACCCTACCCCTCACCACACCCCAAGGGTTGGGGCAGATCATATTTGGTATTACTGGATAGCTTTTTTAAAAATATTGAACACGTATTTTTTATTTATCAATACAAAGTGTATTTTTCGATTTATTCGACCATTTCCAGACTTTTCGGACACAGTGTATGATAATAGTAGTAGAGGTGACCGGATATGCATGATAGAAATTTTAGACCAATTCCATTCGAAAAACACCATTTTTTACATAAAAAAGTGCAAAAACCTGACAGTCGATTTTTCCAACCGTATTAGATCCTTTCCGCATTCCAGGACACATTCATTATAAATACAGGGTGGAAATAAATGATTTTCATCAAGTTACCATTGCATTCCCCATGTAAAAGCACGACGTGCCGCTCTACGAAAATAGAGAAGGCAGTACCATAACCTCAAATTCAATAAATTCTATGAATTGTTTGACAGATTGATTTCATTTATTGACAGAACTAATTTAGTACTAAATCAAAAAGAGTAGAGCGGTACAGAAAAATTTACATGTGAAAAAATTCCAAAGGGAACTTGATGAAAATCATTTATTTCCACGCTGTACATAGTTTAAAGATCACTCTATACATAAACCAGTTTCGAAAATCTAGTGGAATGTAAAATACGCATATAGAAGGTTGTACTATTTGTTGGTACACGTGATACAAGTGTATTTTTTTGTTTAATTAAGTGTATGGAGGGAAAAATAAAAATGGTGGTATAAAGTATAATAAATCTTGAATTCAATAATATACTATAGATACTTGGTCGCGAATTAATAAAATGTCTACGAAAGGAGTGTTAGAGAAAGTCGATATAAATGTGAAAGACCCAGAAAGATCTCCAGCACGGTAATAAAAGACGAATAAAGAGATTTTCGATTTATAGGTTATGTGCTAAAGAGTGTTTTTAATTGCAGAAAACGTAGTAGGCTGGATCCAACCATTGCTGATCAAATTGGAGCAGCCCATGAGTGGAAAACTCAGAAGAATTGGAGCTTTTGCGGTAGCGACGTCGTGTTAGATAACATGGCAGATATTGGAGTAGGACATTTGGAAGGTGATTCTGACGAGGCTCCCGAGGATGACAATTATCCGGACTTCCTCGACCTTTCAGCTGCTTCTACAAATAAAGCTCGGGCTGAAAGAGATAAAAAGGTTATTTGTATTTTTATTTGAGAAGCTGAATTGCAAATAGTGAAGTTAATTCACATCTATAGAAACCTAACGATATTCAGATTTTATTTTTAAGATTGCTAGAATTTACGTCAGACTAGGGTCAACCTAGAGTCCTTGGGTGACAGTTTTATTCTTATACAGAGGATGGCAATGCTTGTCTCACTCATATCTTTTTATGAATTGGAAAATTTATTGCATTAGAATAGTCGTGTATTTTAAAGTTTTACATTAACATTTATAACGAACCAATTAAACCTTCACATAAATACTAAACAGAAATATTACTAGACAACTAGAAGATATGCTTATGTAATGATTGTTCAATTGTGAAATTAATTCATTAAACAAGCAGTCAAAACATTAATTCTCTCGTCTTTAACAGTAAAAGAATAAAGCTTATATACCTTAATCTGTTTTTTATTCGATGTAATACACAAGTTATTACAGTACATCTCATTTGGAGAACTTCTCGCTTAAATAAAGCATCCATTTTTGAAATACATATGTATGTAATTGAAGGGTCTGTTGTAACAACATTGTATGTAACAAATGGATTGAACAGCAACACGAACTGACAACAGATGTGCAGCATTGTTAAAAGGCATACTACAAATTCAGGTTTGAAAAGCTAGCATTCTGGGAATCTGTTGAAGAATATTTTATATCTCTATGACGCCAACACCTTCCAATGGGGATATACTAACATTGTTATTATGGCTATTTAGCAACCTCATATTAGCAAAATGTTACATACAACGTTGTTATGGCTGACTCTTCAATTATGTAATAGGGTCAGTTTATGTGAAATCAATCAGTGCATAAACCTTTGATGTCATGGATTTGGCTAATTTTTGGGGACAAAATAATTTTTTTAGACTTTTCCTGTTGTGCATTCTTTAGTTATTGAATTTTTAAAATTGCTTAAAAACAGCTTGCCACTATAACTTTAACTGCAATTTACACAGACCCGTTTTAGCTACAGAGCTGAGCTTGGTCTCATTACCAAAAATCAAAATTTTTTAAATTTTCAACAAATTCATGTATACTTGAACACATCTACTGAAGGCTTAGCCAAAATCTTAAGATGGTATCTCTATGGTATCATGTAAAAATTGAATTTTTTTACAGGCTATTCAGCGATTTAAGTTAATGTTATGTGGCCATATAATGACTTGTTTATACTACGAGGGCGACACTGAAAATTCTTAGATAATCAAACAAGGATTAGTTTTAAAGAAATTTAAATGATTTTATTGTTTTTCAAAATATTCCCCTTAAAGCAATGATGCCACTCTTCCTGAAACACTTCAGAAACCAGGTTTTTGTAATGTTCCACTGCTTCATCTGATGACGAAAAAGTGGTTCCACTCATTTTATCTTTAATTTTAGGAAACAAAAAGAAATGGCAAGGTGCTAGGTCAGGGCAGTACGGTGGAGGGTCCATGGTGCTGACTTTTAGGGCAGCCAAATACTCAGTTGTTACTTTTGCTTTATGCGACGATGCGTTGTCATGATGTAAGATTATTTTTTCTTTGGGGCGTTTTTCACAAAGTTTTTCAAAGATTTGTGGTAAACAGACATTAGTGTACCAATCGGCAGTAACGATACGTCTATCTTCTAATGCTATAGTAGCAATATGACCCGTTTCAGAAAAAAACTAGCAATCATCTTACCAGCACTGCGAATTCTTCGAACTTTTGTAGGCTTAGATTCGGCTGAAAGACCCATTGAGCCGATTGACTTTTCTTTTGGGGATCATAACAATAAATCCAAGATTCGTCACCAGTGACGATATTTCAAACCAAATTTGAAGTGCTACCCTGGAATTTTTCCAGAGTTTTTCTGCACCATTCAATTCGTTGTTCTTTTTGATCGGGAGTCAGTTTATGTGGAATCTATCGACAACAAAGTTTTCTCACTTCTAACTGTTGATGTAAAATGTTTTGTATTTGACTCATACCAATGCCCAATGTCGCCCGAATAAATTCATAAAATATCCGTCGATCTTCCTCAAGCATTGCTCGAACAGCGGCAATATTTTCATCAGTAACAGCAGTTCTTGGCCATCCTTCACGAAATTCATCACTAAGAAAACACCAGTCTCTTTTGAATTCGCTGTACGGATTATAAATTGTTGCCTTAGACGGGGCTTCTTCGCCAAATGCACTTCTAAGCCGATCTTCGCATTGTTTAGGCGTTAATGATGATTTAAAATCGTAAAAAATCGTTGCCCGAAAATGTTCTCTAGTCAAATTCATATTTGGGTGAACACACAATCTTTAAATTATGATAATTAAAAAACTATTAGAGCAAATCGAACAAACTAAACGGCAATCAACTCGCAAAACATTAAAAAGTAGCTGTCAACTAAAAATAAATTTCATTAACATGGCATTCTAGATATTATCAGTGTTCCCCTCTTATATTTAATAACTTATACAGAAATAATGTTTGGACCACGACCTTCTAGATTTCACGAGACAAAGTCTCTTATCCGGCCTGCGCACTCCATTAGTTCAAGTGTTTCTCCGCTGGCGCCACCAAACACGAAAATGCGGAAACGGATATATAACACGTAAACGCCAATTTCAAACTACGCTAACTTCGCGCGCTTTTATACTTTTTGTCGGTTTTGCGCGTATCGTCAATAAATTATATTTTCCTAATCTTTTAAGGCAGTTTTCTTTATTTTTTAATATAATTACGTTACTTCCTTATTTGTTTAAATTTTCGTAGTTTTGTTGCTCTTTTTTCGTTCACTTTAGTAATGGCAAACACTAGCAGAAAAAAGTATAACTACCGCAATGCAATGTGTAATAGTACTGATCCTACAATATCATTTCATGAATTTCCTTCAAATTATACCTACCTTACGAGAAAAATGGTTTCAAATCTTACGTTGGGGTTATGGACACCAACACTTAACAGCAAAATAATATATACTTCTTTATTTCGACAGATCAACAATTACAGATACCTGAAAGAGTCAATTTCTACATCGAACTTCCTAAAAATATAACAGAATTAATAAAAGAACTCCAAACCTTATCTATGCATCTCGATTGCGAATTCTTTCAGCATCTGTAGCCCTTCTGGCAGGATACATTGCAAAAAAAACTGAAGAAAGGATTGAATATCAATAGCCTATTAGATTCTCTGTTAGCTGCCTCGTGTTCAAATTCACCGTTAGGATTTGTAAATCTTCAAAACAGAGGTGCCTTAAAATACTCCACTAGAAGATTTACACTTTTATTCAATCAAATAATCGAACTTGTAATACAGATTGTAGAACATTTACCTGGAGAATGTAATCCGTCTAATACTCTAACATCACTAGGTATTTCTAACTCCAATTGCTTTTTCCAAGTTTTTGGTTTGCCACGACCACAAGCAGGAACTTAGTAATATAATTCTTTAAAAATTGCTAAAACCTTGTTTGGCAAACAGATACATTGCAAAAACGTGAACAGATAATGTACTTACTGCTCACTATCTCTATATCCTAAATCCAGCTCACGGGAAGTTATAAAATTGTAATTTCAATAATGTTATTGAACTTGTAAATTAATTTTAATAACATAATTAATTTAATTATATAAATTTATTCAATTAATTCGCAAAATATTTACGTAAACATGCAATGCTTGACATTTGTAAGGGTTATCTAACCTATATATCTTCAAGTGACAAATAAACATCAGCGTGTCAGCTAGCGCCAAAACGGCGAAATTTTGCGTTTTCTCAGAAACAAAGTTTATATGGGAAATCGTAAAAGTGCCCAGGCCGGATAAGAGACTTCGTCTCGTGAAATCTAGAAGGTCGTGGTTTGGACTAAAATACAAATATGTTTATTGACAAAACCATATTTTACACACTCTTTTGTTTTTGTTTATTATTATTAGTCTACTTGATTCATAAATGCGATACATATCAGTTAACAATTATTATATAGTGATCTGTCTTAATCATAAATATAGATGTCACATTTTGTGCATTTGCTTACCAATACAGAATCTTTTTTCTTTGATAGACTGCATGGTGCTTTCAATTTTTTAGTTGATACAAAAGCCAATTAGCATTAATTGCAGTTTTATACCTTGTAAATTAATATAAAAGGAGCTGTGCACTTTATTACAGCTGACACAATAATATTGAATGTGTAAAAATTATTTTCTAAAATTATTGAAAAAATAATAGATAAACAAATACGTGCACATCTTCAATATCATGATATAATTCCAATACATCAGAGCGGCTATCGTCCCGGTTATACCTGTACTACAGCTCTACCTAAATTACTGATGACATCTTAAAAGTGCGTGATCAAGGTAATATAGGTGTTTTAACATTATTAGATTATAGCAAAGCATTTGACACCCTTGATTACAACCTGCTTCTTTCTATTCTTAATTATATTGGGTTTTCTCTTGATGTGTTGAATTTAATAAAAAATTACTTAAGTAATAGATTTCAGTATGTTAATTTACTTAACCAAAAGTCGGCTTTATTGCCTATTACGAGAGGTGTTCCTCAGGGATCAATTCTCGGTCCTCTTCTATATATTATCTATTTTTTCAAACTCTCAAAATGCATCAAATATTGTGATATTCATACCTATACAGATGATAGTCGGCTATACTATTCTTTTAAATTGGCTGATCAATCAACTGCTGTTAATCGTATTAATGAAGATTTAAAATCTATTCATGAAACTTGTTGTAGCTTGTAGGTTGTAGCTATTATTATTATTATTATTCATTCATTTCAATTTCTTCTTGTTTCTCAGGTTAGTATCGTGGCTTCCACCGAGGGTGCACCGCACCCCTTGGGCTTATCTTTAAAATTAGTTCTGTGGTGCTTTGTCCAATACTTTTCGCAGTATATGTGTTGTTCCTAATAGGACACTTTTCTGCAGACTTTGTATAAATTGAATACCCGGTACTTCCTTAATGTAAGTGTTAAATTTATTGGATATGGCACCTAGTGCCCCTATGACGATAGGCACGATAGTTGTTCCTCTCTATTTTAGCAGTTTTTCCGCCTCTTTGTCCCTAATTCGATGATCTCCCGGCACTGCAACATCTATTATATAGCATGTTCTGTTCTTTTTGTTTTTTATTAAAATATCAGGCTCATTGGCACGAATCTCACGATCGGTTTGTATTTGCTGATTCCACATGATTACTGTATCATCTTTTTCGATTACCTGCTTTGGTTCATGCTGGTACCATCTTGGGCACACATCTACACCATAGGCCTTACTGATGTTATAGTGCAGGTTTCTACATACTTGATCCTTATGTATTCGTGTTGTGCCAATACCCAACATCCTGATATGATATGCTCCGTAGTTTCATCAAATTCTTTCGCAAAGCAGCCTACATTTTCTTATTATTATTATTATAACTCCACTTCATCACAGCTTAACTCTAAATCCTTCAAAATTTGTCTCTTCTTTGTGTCTGTATCATAAAATCCTAATCAATAAGCAACCTACATATTTATATAACAAAATAATTTTTATAATGGATGTTCATAACATCAACATTAGGTATAGAGGTCAGGGCCGGCGCTAGCAGTTTCGCCGCCCTTTTATAACAAAAATTAAAAGAGATATAACATAAACCCTTCCCACGCTTAGTAGTAAAATAAATCGAGAGCAAAAAAATTGGTATTAAAAATGTTGAAGTTTTGATTTGCCAAAAATACAAATTTCTTGATTTATGATTTTGGCACTAAATTGAAATTAAGGTTGCACAGAAAAAAAGAAAAGAAACAAATCTAGTATATAATTATAAAATGCATATATTAAAAAGATAGTAAAACAAATTATAGAACCACTAAAGATAAAAACCTAATTATTAAAAATACAGTTAAACTTAAAAGTGTATTTTTTTTCTCACTTTTAATTCTGAGAATTTTTTGATAATTTTTTTGACATCAATTTCTTCAGCTAGCTCATGTTCAATGGCTAATGTTATCAGGCCATTTAGCCGATCCTCGGTAGTTGTAGAGCGTAAAAATTTTTTAATTAACTTTAATTTGGAGAAACTTCTTTCTCCACTTGCCACACTTATTGGGAGAGTAAGCAAGATTCTTAAAACTATACCGAGATTTGGATCAAAATCCATCTTTGAAATGAATTTTAAAATCTTGATTGGACTTTCTTTTTTATTTAGTAAGGCCAAAACCGATACTATCTCGTCTGCCAAGTCCAGCGCGTTTATATCAGATGAATTCCCATTTCTAGATCTTTACAATATTTTAGTAAGTCGTTTTGAGGGGTATCTTTTAAATCATAAATATTGTATAAAAACTGGAAATAGTTGCTGTGGGTACTGATCAAATCAAACCTGGATTCAAGTGCATTGATAGCTTGGTCTAATGTGAAAAAATAAAACTCTGCCTTATATTTTAAAGTAGGATCTTCTATCGGATCATCTCGTGCCTCATAATCAAAATTAACATTCTTTCTTCGAACTCTATGACGTGCATGAGTAAGCTCAAAATTAGCCGGTATGTCAATTTCGTCGGCGAGTTCTCGAGCATCACAAAGCATTTCATTAGAGGCCGTGTCCGATCTAAGATCCTTTTTCAAGAGTTCCATAGTAGATGGTAAGTTATAGTCTTTTGTCTGCAAGAGCTTACTTATTGGATTGATACAATTTAAGATTTTGTGCCAAATTACAATGGAGCATAAGAACTTAAATTGTTTAACACAACTTAATACTCCAGAAGCCTCAACTCTTATAGAGTCGTCAATCTCCGAATTATTACAAACAGCAAATAAAGCATCGTATATATCCCTCCTAATCGATACCTCAATGGTTTTAATGCATCTATTCGGCTTTCCCAACGAGTATCACTTAGAGGTTTCAAAGTTAGTCCCTGAACATATTTTATTAATATGGTCCATCGAAAAGTTGATGAGGAAAAAAATAGATATATTTTTTGGACCATATTAAAAAAATTGGTGGCTTCAAAGGATACCTTTGCCATGTCATTAACGACCAAGTTTAATGAGTGGCTACTACATGGGAGGTAAAATGCTCGTGGATTTATTCTAGATTGTACTCTTGATTTATCACCTCTCATGTTGGCCCCATTATCGTAAGCCTGTCCCCTCATATCCTGCAAATTCAATCCCAATGTTTCAAGTCTTTTAAGTATTAGAGTTAAGAGTTCAGAGCCTGTCGATCTTTCAATCGGAAGAAAGTCTAAAAAGCTTTCATTAATTTTAATGGAAACCTCATTGAGATTGGATTTGTCAATGGATACATACCTTACTAAGACTGTCATTTGCTCGATCTTGCTGACATCAGGAGTACAATCTAGAATAATTGAATAATATTTAGCTTTTTTAATCTCGCTAATAATGTGAGATGTTATATTTTCACTTAAAAGAATAATTATTTCATTTTGAATATCTTTTCCGAGATAGTGGACTTTAACTTTCTCTTTTTTGAGCACTCTGCGGATATGCTCTTCCATTACTGGATCAAACTGAGCAAGTAATTAAATAATTTGTAAAAAATTACCATTACCGAAATCGTAAAGTTTGTCACTTGTACCTCGGAGGACTAAACAATCTTGAGCAAGCATAAGCAATAAATACAGTTTTTTGCAATTGAATAGACTAACCAGTTACGCATGACTTTTTCACCATTTTTCATGTTTCTCAAATAATGAACTGCGCTAAATCTTTGACCGGTATCATTATATGGAATACTGTATTCCTTTAATGGTTGAGGTGCTCCTTCTTTTACCAAAAAATATATTTCGGCTTCTGATAAGCTAGTTGGCCTGGAACCCGGATCTGAATTTATTATCGTAGCAAATGTCTCTTCTTTGGATTTCCCTGGAGTAGGTTCAGTGGACGTCCCTGGAGTAGCTTCTTTGGATGTCCCTGACTCCCTGTCATCGTTCCTTTTTGTGCCTTGTAGGTAACTTAACAGACTTCCAGCCTGTTTTTGAATTTGAACTTGCTTTTCGACCCTTTTTCTTTTGTACTGAGCACCCAATAATCTTACATCCATCAGACATTCTAAAAACAATTAAGAAAATGTTTCAATAAAAAATAATTGTGTTATTTTTTTAAACAGAACAAAGGCGTTTTCGAATATTTTTCGAATGTTTCAAGGCGAGATTTTGTTGGCTTGTTTAGGGTAAATTGTTACAAAAAAACACTTTCTATTCCATTGCTGACATTTCGGTTTTAATCAAACCTTATTCGGAGATTCAAGGTTTGATTAAAACCGAAACGTCAGCCATGGAATAGAAAGTATTTTTTTTTAACAATTTACCCTAAACAAAGCCAACAAAATCTCGCCTTGAAATAAGCAAATAAGGGTACGAAAAAAGAAAAGATTTTTCAAATGTTTTTGGAAAGATGCTCCCCTACGAGGGTTAATTTTTACCCCTTACATTTATTTATAGTGAACATGAGTTGAGCGGTACCTTGTCTGTTCTTACTTACCTTTACTTACCTTTTGATTCTTCTTATGTATTACATACATATATGTATATGTATTACGGGTTTTTTTTAAATCGTTTAATTAGATTTAGAATATTTACTGTCAAAGTTACCATAAGCCGAAAGATTATTTTTCTGAACAACTACTTTTTGCTTGGACCTATCGATTATATTTTTAAAAAAGGCACTTTTGCTTATTTCTGTTAGGTAACATGCTCAAAGAAATAATTTTTATTTTGCTCATATTATTTTCGAAAAAATACGTCGTTGTAAGAAGAATTATAAACCTTTCAAAACGAGGTGCCACTTGACTCACTTTCTTTATCCAAATAATAGGGGTAAAAATTACCCTTCATATGGGTTGATAGATATAAAAAAACAAAATAAAAAGAAAAGTGACTGCCTTCAAAACAAAATCGACGTGTCCGAGCAAAAAGTCAAAATTTAAAGATAACATGCTTAAAAAAATTGTTTTTAAATGGCTCATGGCAAATTTAAAATTAAATGTATATCAAAAACTATTCAAACGATTTATAGAAAAAATTGACTGTAATAAGAAGAATTAAGAGCCCTTAAAAACAAGGTGCCACTCGGCCCATATTGTCTATCTAAATAAGAGGGGTAAAAATTCCCCCTTCATAGGAAGTGTATCCTACTTCATGAAACACCAAAGTGGCCAAATAATTGACGGATTTGAGCATTTTTCCAAAAGCATCCTGTAGAAGCTATAAAAATATTTGTTTAGAAAAGCTGCCTATTTTTTAATTATTACCTACTCACCTTACTTTTACAACACACTTTATAACACAATTTTCAAAAACTCACGGCCAATAATAATTGTATGTAATGCACTCTACTTCACTAGTACCCAACCTGTAAGGCAATTATTGCATAAAGAAAACAATTGAACTGCCTCTTTTCCTTTTATAATAGTAGCGTAAAAATCGTGTCACAGCTTGTCATGACTGGTTTTTCGCGACCGCATACGCATACATGTTCCGGCAAATTAAAACACATGGTAAAAAATTCTTTTACAGCACTTTGTATGTGTGTCCATTTATTTAAATTATAATAAAAAGGGTCATTTTTTATTTTATACATTTTTAAGCTGAAGTTTATTGTGCTTGTGAGCGGTTTCCTTGAAATATTTTGATATTTTATCTATATTGCTCTGTATTTTTGGTTCGGTTTTGGATTTGGTCTTTAATAGACGAAAACTCTACTCATCTTTCAAAACGTGTTTTTATTTAAAAACTGCATACCTCAACCTTCTTATGTCTTTCTCATGCTTGAGGATTTTTGAAGTGAGTGGGTGCCTATACTTAAAAGTTCGTAAAACATATTAAAAGCAAAGGACTAGGCACCACTTAAATGGAAATCTAAAGACCAGTCGATTTTGTTGATTTTTATACCATTGGAAAGATAATGAAAAAACGAAAAATTCATATCATTGGCCCAACACGGAGAAATTCCTAGCAAAGCCGCAATTCGGGATTTTAGAGTAATATAATTCCCATTTAAAATGCATTGCTGTCAATCAATTTGTCTCAACAATAGAATCTGATACTAACCCTGTCAGTGGCTCTAAAACTTCTTAAAATTTTGAATGTAACAATATAAGGTTTTAGTAAGTTTTGTTTTCTCAAGTTGCACATACTTAAAGATTTCAAAATTTGATTGACATTGGTTTGACAATTTATTCTAACCTTCTTGGAATAAATAAATATTCGTGTATAAATAGGGTTTCTTGAAATAAATACACATGAAAAATATCGAATAATAATTTTATTGGAGCAGGAACAAGAGGCAATTTTAAATATTACATCAAAAAATAAAAAGAAACTTCTAATTTTACTAAACCTGCAAGCATAATTTCAGTAAGTACTGATTTCATGTAATATAGCTGTACATGCTTTTATTCTATGGGATATGTACGCTTCTTAAATGAAGAGTTATCAAGGAAAAACTGCAATTTTCATAAAAAGAAACCACACTTTACTTATTCAAATGATTTATTTCCTTATGCTAAACAAGATTTAGATTATCAAATGGGAAGAACTACGTTCTATCGTTCTATAAAATACCCAAATGTAAGCAGATTGTATTAACAGTTGTTCTTTTTAGAACAACTACATATTAAAACATAAAAATAAAATTTTAAAAACTATTTAGGTACAGTATTTATTAAGTATTGAAACAATAATTTTTTACACATTTAGATGAAAGTGGGATACATTAAAATGGTAGCCAACATTGAACGTGGCTACATACCACAGATTTAGAAGCAAAATCCTTCTAAAATTAAAAATGAGGGTAAAAGATTTACAGCTTTGCACAAGTTGATTTTAAACTAAGTACATATTTGTGTATGCTATTTATTTCATTGTAGCTTTTGTATTAACGATTATTATATCATCATTATGTAACCAACTAGTTACATAGCCGTTCTGTATCTTCACATCGTCTTCTATTCTCATGTGGTGTTCTTAATGAAGCTGCATCGTTATTTTTATAATCAGAAAAATACAGTCTGTGAACGTCTAAAATATATCCATCAGGTGCGACGACTAATACAGGTTTCAGCATATGGTAGCCCTTGTGAAAACAATAAGATGTGCTGAATTGATCGACGATATTTTGGGGAACATGTCTTTTCATGCAGAACCCATTTCTGGAAATAAAGAAGGTCCTCCTTGTAAGAGTAAACTTCCAATCTTACTTCAAAGAGCGCTTCCCGAGTAATTTTTGCCTATTGTATATAAAATATTTATTTCGTCTTTGAACTATGCAGTTGAATTTGAGATTGTCTTCATCACCTACATCCACATCAATGGTTCTATACTTAAGTGTGTGGCAATTTGCATGAATAATAAAACGTCATCATTTCTGTCGATATCTCTGGGTTGTAATCCATTGTTTAACCGATGTTTGGTTGCAAGTTGTTGATATTCTAGATAAATATATAAATTACTGAAACGTTGAAATTCTTTTGGACGTCCTTCTCGTTCACAAACGTAATACTGCATCTTACAAAACTTGTATTAAATAGAATGAGTTAAAAATGGATATTGTCGATTTTCAACAGCACTACTAGCATACAATTCAATAATTTTGACAATAATGCCATTAGCAGAAAAATGATTTATTTAAATCATTGGTTTCTAAAATAGTTGTAATATTATTATACGCAAATACCTTTCCGTATGCAATATTTTTATATCTTCAATTGATTTAAATTCAGTTACATTCTGCTTAATACAATAACTAAAAAGAAAAAGAAAATACACAAATTGTAGTTTAAAATCTACTTTTTACAATAGACAATTACAAAAACTGCATGTTTGTATCAGTAAATACCTACCTGATTTCTATTTAGGCTTTATTCGATTTCTTTTATGAGAATTTACTTCAAGAAAGGCTATTTATTTTTGAATATTTATTCAAAAAAGGTTAGAATAAATTGTCAAACCAATGTCAATGAAATTTTGAAATATTTAAGTATGTGCAACTTGAGAAAACAAAACTTACTAAAACCTTATATTGTTTCGTTCAAAATTTTAAAAAGTTTTAGAGCCACTGACAGGGTTAGTATCAGATTCTATTGTTGAGACGAATTGATTGACAGCAATACATTTTAAATGGGAATTATGTTGCTCTAAAATCTTTCCTATGAATTCTAAAGGCTTTCCTATGAATTTCTCCGTGTTGGGCCAATGATATGAATTTTTCGTTTTTTCATTATCTATCCAATGGTATAAAAATCAACAAAATCGACTGGTCCTTAGATTTCCATTTAAGTGGTGCCTAGTCCTTTTATTAAAATTCCACCTTTTAATTTTTCATAAGTATTCAAATGAATCTTGGTTTAATCATTTTCTTCATAAACTAGTTAATTTTACAGCTCATTTGCCGCCTCCTAAGGTTGCCGCCCCAAGCAGGGGCACGGCTTGCCCGCCTCTAGCGCCGGCCCTGTAGAGGTACAATCTCCCCTCCTTTGCATAAAAGTGCTCTATTTGAACGTTCGTTTTGTAATCAAATAGCAAGCAATTATAATAAAATATCGCTACATTTTGAAAACTACAGTTTGATCAGCTTGATATTACAGCATTATTTGTAAAAGAAGTGCTAGAGTCTCTAGATTTACTGAAGGCTATTCAAATTGGTGAAACTGTTGCATATTAAGTACATGAAGATTATTTTATTTCCAATTTAGTAATCGTAATTTCCTTTTTACAGATTGCAGCAATGCTCCAATCTACAATTTCTAAGGAAACCTTACAAAAATTATCGAATGGTCAGTGGGATGAATTTTTGAAACGGAAACCTAAAAGAGAATTAATTTTTAAAATAAGTAAGTCTAAAAACTTTGACATACCATTTTTACATAGGTATGGGTGATTTCACAACTACATATATACCAAATTTGCACCAGAAAAAATTGAAAAGCAGAAGTTACAATTTTTATGTTTTAATGGTCTAAAAGTAACGTATGGAATGAAAGTTTTGAGACAAATTGTGATATTACTTTTTATCTATTAAAAATAAACCGATCAACTTAACTTTGAAAATGGAGAAAATATCAAGTGTGCTTAAAAGTTTGACGGGTATAGTTTGTCAAAATAGTTCAGCAAAATGTCATATAAACTAGAATTGCGAAAGGGCATATATAGTTTAGTAGGACGCATACCTACTCGTGATATTGTGAACATTTATCTAAATGAAAATATTTCTCGAGCAACAATTTATCGTGCCATAAAAGATTGTACTGAAGGTAATCCATGTCAGAACTTACCTAAATCTGGCCGTCCATGTGCTTTGAGTAATCGTAGACGCCAAGAACTAATTGAAGCCACAAAAAACTAAAAGGGGATTTCCCTTAGAAAAGTGAGTTGAAGATTTCACGTTTCCCACACAACTGTGAAGCGAGAAATCATCAAAGGAAATCATAAAATACAGAAAAAGGCAAAAATGTCCAAAATATTCAGGTGCACAATTGGAAAAAATTCCAAGATGTTGTAGAGCGCTCAGACTGCGACATTTTGCAAACGATAAAGCAGTCATTTTGGACGACGAAAAGTATTTCACTCTTTCTAATTCAGAAATCAAGGGAAATGATGGTTTCTATACCGATAGCATCCAAGACGTTCCCCTTGACGTAAGATATAAGAAAAAGGCAAAATTTGAAGATAAGATCTTGGTATGGTGTGCCATTTCCGAAGCGGGGATTTCGACACCCTTTGTTGGACGTGTACGGGGTGAAGCAGTGAATGCTAACATCTACACTCGAAAATGTCTTCCGAAATTGTTACAGTTTATACGGACAAATCATAACAACGATGATTTTATATTTCGGCCCGACTTGGCTTCTTGTCATTATGCCAGATTAACGCAGGACTGGTTAACGCAAAATAATGTTCCATTTGTTCCCAAAAATGACAACCCGCCAAACGTCCCTCAGGCTCGTCCGATAAAGAAATTTTGGGCTCTTCTCAGTAGAAAGGTGTACAATGGAGGTTGGGAAGCCCAAAACGAACAACAGTTGAGGAGAAGAATGTATCAAAAGCTCAGGGAGTTTGACGTTGTCACTATCCAGAGCCTGATGAGAGGCATCCGAAGAAAATTACGGATAATAGAAGACCATGGGCTGCTGGCAGCTATGTAATAGTTTATATGTATCATTTAATAGGTTCCAAAGAATTTTGCATTACAATTATTTTAAGAAATCAGTTCTAGTTTTTATTATCTGAAATAAAAATTTGTCTCAAAACTTTCGTTCCATACGTTAGTTTAATATAGTACATTAATTATGCAATCTTAAACTTAGAAAATAATCATTTCTTTACCGATTTTCATTATTTTTGAACTTTTGTAAAGCTACATTTCTTATCTTCCCAGTAGAGAAAAGATTACCAAAATGTAACTACGAATGGCTAAATTTTGATCATTAGAGTAGTGCAAGGCACCAAAACTGGGTGAGGTACATTTCAGGTACTTCAATATCAAACCGTTTATATAGGTAGGAGTTTTTTTTTAATTTGTAGCACAGTGTTATTACAGTGAAGTCTCGCTAATTCGGACTAATTAAAACATGAGCAATCTGAATCATCGCGATTTCCAGATTACCGCGTCCGTAGAATTACAATGTTTTATTTGTAAATAAATGCAATTAAAACATTCTGCAAAAAATTTATTTAAAAATAAATAAAACTACAAAAATATTTAACGCAAAACAGTTTTAAAAACGCAAAAATAATGTTCCGCATTAATATGTCGTTAACCAAAAAAGGCGGCGATTTTGTTTGTTTCGTGTTTTTTAAACTTAATACCTTACACTGAGAAAAGTGTTTAGTTGGAACAATTAAATTTATTTAATTCAACTAAATAGATAGTTAAATCAAATAAAATGTAGTTTATTTAACTAAATATTTATAGTTGAATTAAATACATTTAATTGGTTCTACTAAATGCTTTTCTGAGTGTAGATACGATTTTTCTTTTGAATCTTCCAGCATCACAATTGTTTCAATTTTTCTACCGCTCATTCGCTTTGCAACTGTTTTTAAAGACCTTGCTGCGTGCGAATCATTGAATAGCTTTTTCCCCGAGATTTTTAACAGACATAAATTGTGTCTTTTTAAAATTAAGTATTCAATCTTTACTTGCCCTGAAGTTATCCTTTTTGAAAACATCTTTGATAAAGTCACAGCAGCATGCAGTGCATACGAAACAATGCAGTTGCCATACAACGTGTGCACTATCGCACTCGTACATATTGCGTACGAGCGTGACAACGCATACGTCGCATCGATACTGCTTCACTGTTTCCTATGTACTGCACGCTTCTGGATAAAATTGCTTTGCCTTTACGGTCAAAATTTCAGAAGTTCGGATTATCAAAACCTTTAAATCCAGATTACAATAGAATCAATGTAAATAAATTGCTGATCTGGATTGTCGTGGTATTCGGATTAACGTAGATTTGGATCAACGAGACTTCACTGTACTTTTGTATTAAATATTACGGACGCTTATAAAAACATTTCAACATTAAATTATTAAATAAGTAATGTAAATTATTTATAAATTTAATTATTTAGGGACAAATTATAAGTTTCACGACTTTATGGATCGACAACTTCACAATAAATAATGTTTTGGAGAAAAAGACATCACAGTCTTTACATTTTGTATGTTTCGTTATGCTTAATTCATCAAATCTCTGAAGAATATATGTTACTAGTCAAATATAATAGATTGCTATAGAGCTGGTCTTAATAACATTAAAATAATATAAATATGTTAAGAACATAATTTTGGCAGTTAATTGTGAAATTACCCATATACAAAAAACATTGTTAGGTACAATAACAGTGAATCAACAGAGGTGTAAATATATTTCCTTGGTTTCTTTTCAGATCATTTTGAACACTTATCGGATGAAGTGATATTACATATTTTCCATTGGCTTCCCAAACGTAGTTTGGCAAATGCAGCTTTGGTATGTCGACGATGGCATCAACTAGCACAAGATGAAAGTCTTTGGACACGTATGGATGTATCTAGTCGGTGTTTGGAACCTGGTGCTATTGGTCATATTCTTAGTAGGCAGTCTATCATATTACGTCTTGCACATTCAGAGGTAAGTGTATTTAGAAATATCCAAACTTCACTGTCTACTCTTTGACAGAATTGAGATTCTGAAAAGTGCATGCAGTGTGGGGAAATTGACAATGGTCTCATAAAAAAAGTATACAAAAATAACGGAGTTTCAGTCTGAAAATGCTATGGAGAAAATACAGACTAATATTTTTCTCAAGTTTAGTTATTACAGAGACTTTTTCCATCAGCAATGAACTCTTCATTAAGGTGCTTTTAGACTTGTACACTTTTGTTGCGCCATTTTCCGTGGCGCAACTACAAAGTTGCACGTTGTGTTCACACATAACCAAAAATAAGTCCAAGGTTACGCCAGAAATGAATGGCGCAACTTAAAAGTGTCAACGGCAATTTTTAAAGTTGCAAGGTATTCACACACAATGCTCCTCTTTTGTTGCGCCACTCTTCATAAACTCAAGCTGCAACTTTTAATAGAAGGCTACAATTTTACTGTTTAGTTCTTGGTTTACTGCGAATACGATAAAAAGGCTGTTCTTCATTTTGATTTAAATACCACAAGATTATAATGTAGATAATCAAATTTTTCTTACTTAAAAGTAAAAATACATAGTTATGTATACTATCTTTTCCATTTATTTTAGTTAATTCATTTTATCATTTACTAATTTATTTTAATCAATTCTAATGTTTTTTTAGGAGGTACACGCTGAAGAGTTTTTATTTGTTTATAATTAAATTTCCATTACAATTTAAACTTGAGAGAAATAGCTGTCATTTTTGTAAAGGCGCATTTTAAAAGAAATTCTAAAAACTAACAATTTGCCTATAATTCTTATTATTTTTAATAATACAAGTCGACATTATTTTAAAATGATAATCACAAAACAGTTAATTAAAACGCAAAACACCTTATGAGAAGAACGCCAGTTTCACAACAGTCACGTACGTAGTATTAAATTTAATTAATAAAAGTTGCACTAAAATAGATATTGCGCAACTTTATATAACCAACACGTCGGTCAATTTTTATATTGCGCAACTTTAGTAAGTGTACCTGCTCACACATAGCAATTTTAAAAGTGTACGCAACTAGAAAAGTGGCGTGCAATTTTGAAAACTGCGCAATTTTTGAACTTGCAGCGGTGTTCACACATCGCAACTTGCCATTTTATCAAACTTGTGCCATTTTTCAGATTGCGCAATACGAAAAGTGTACAAGTCTACAAGCACCTTTAAGGACTAAAAATATATTCTAGATGACGAGTTCTACCATTACATTTTCCTACACTCTCCTCACCTGCTAAACCCTGATTCTATGATCTTCATATACAGGGTGATTAAAAAGTAATGGGCATTGTTGCTAGAACTTATATTATTAGTTTTAGAAAATAAGCTTTTATCAAAATCTGCAAAATGAGTGTTTTTTTCACTAGTAGTAATACTTGTAATAGTACTAGTAGTTGTCGTAGGATGCTGAGTTAGGGTAGGATAACCAGACGTCCCCTTTTTTAACAAAATTGTCCCTTTTTTCAGCTTCGTGTTGTGTTGTTCCCAAAAACTTAAAACGGGAAGCAAATTGTCCTGTCTTTTTCTCATTGCGTTTATTTCTAATTAGAAAAACAAATATCGTGATTTTATAACAGAATATCATGCACTAACGTACTAGTTCAACAAATATGCAAAATCAGTACCCCAAGAACCTACAGTATGCCATCTACATCAGGAGCAATATAATAATTCTGCATTTTATAGCTATGTTTCTGTTCGGTCTATTGTCCGTCTCACGTTGGGACTACAGTGAAGGAAAAATAGCCAATGTATTTCTTATGGGAGTTTGTGCTTCGTTGTTGCCACCTATTCCACTGTATGAATCTATAGAAATGTGGATTAAGATTCCAGAAGTTCTAAACCTTTGAAAACAGTAACCGAAAAAGTGTAATCATAACCATACAAAAGAAAGTCTTATTAACATGTATTTGTTATTTTATTAAACATTACTTGGGATTTTTACATCGTACATGTATCTAAATATCTGATATTTTATTACTTATACTTTTTTGTTTAATTCTTTTGTCTTCAAATTCTTTCAACATAAAAATAACGGCTGGTTAGCTTCTGTATGATCTTTTTAATCTTTTAATTCACAGGTAAATACAGGAAGTCCCAAACGTAATTTTAACGCTAAAATGATTTCAACATGATAAAATCATTCATTTGTTCAACTTGTTTCAAAAGAAGCTTGCAAAAACGGAAATTTAGGATTAGCAGCAAATGCAAAGGATTTTAGTAAACAATAAACCCTTCTGGTTTCTTCTACTTTTACTTCGGAACTACATAATACAGTTTGTACTTACTGAAATTATAGTATAACGTTTTTTGTCGGCACTATTATTTGTCACCGAATGCATATAAGCAAATTTCTTAATACAGAAATAATTATTTGGTTTCAAATTTTGATAGCTTGTGCATCTATAGATCTTCGCTTAGTTGTTTGGGTTTTATCGTTTGTAATTATTGTTAACATTGTCGTGTTGTTTGTTGTAACTATTCGTATTGTAGTATTACATAACGCACATAGTACATTATACATAAGGATATTGTTAAAAACAGAATGGGTTGTGTACTAAAGGTTTGTGAAAAACAGATTTTGTCAAATTTGATAAAATATCTTCTTACTGAGACCCGGCAGTCATTATCAGTAATTCTTCAACAAGTTTCTAAAGAAACAGGTATTAGCGAAAAAACTTTGTTCTCAGTACGTCAAGAAAGTATTTCACCTGATGGAATAAAATCTCCAAGAAAAAGAGCGAAGAATAAAAATGCTTCAAAATCGCGCAATATAATCTACTGTGATGGAATTAGGAGTGAAATTAGAAATTATTTTTTTTCGCGAAATATACCACCAATGATGAACAATATTGTAGCAGCTGTAAATGACGATGAAAACTTGCCCAACTTTAGTAGAAGTACGTTGAATAGATTATTACGTGATATGAATTTCCAGTATGTTAAGAGAGGACGACGATCTTATTTAATTGAAAGAGAAGAGATAATTGCATGGCGTCATCGTTATTTAACACAAATTAAAAAATATAGAGAAGAGGATTACAATATAGTTTATATTGATGAATCTTGGGCAGGGTTGTTACGCACCTGGAAATCCTGGAAAACCTGGAAAAGTCAGGGGAAAAAATTGCGCTGGAAAAGTCAGGGAAAAATCAGGGAATTTAACCACAAACCTGGAAGAATTATTCAATTAATAATAAAAATTACATTTAACAAAATTTCTTTATTATTTTTATAGATAAACATATTTTTTAATGTTAAATATCGTTTTATTATTAATTACATAATTTTAGCAATTTATTTACTTTTATATTTCAAATTTGGCGACATTATTTATAGTAATAAAATTCTAATTTCGTAACGTTATGTAGCAGTCACGTTATCAATCTTTTTACAAATGTAAATACATTTACTACATTGAAGAAAGCAACTTCAGTGGGAGATGTAGATGTTTCAAACACGGAGAATCTGCTTAATGTTAAATATGTGAAGATTGGTCATTAAACTCGAGCAGCTATTGGCAGACTGAAAGAGGTTAAACAAAAAGAAGTTTTAGAATTTAGGCAAAACTGCTTGACAGATTTGCAAACATTTTGTACTAGATGAAAATGAAATCCCCTTTGGCTTTTAAGTGTACAAGAAATTTCACTTTTTTGATCCTTACGTGATAAATAATTCTGTAAAAGTTGCGAAAAGGCGCCTCATATCTTTAATTAAAAACGGTATCCAATGGGTGGATAAATGGGATATTCGGTGATAAAATCGAAAGAGAGTTCGGAAATTTCTGTTCAAAACCAATCAAGAAGGACATTTTGCAATTATTCGTGCGAAGAAAAATTAGATACATTCTGGAAAAAAATAATTATAGATTTTCATGGCTCAAGCGAATTGATGACATTTTTAAAGATGACATTTGCTCTTTCTCACGGGCAAGCCAATATTGAGAGATGATAATTCAGTTAATAAAGAGTGCCTCATCGACAACACGTTTGAAAGCATTAGTAGTTCAAAGGCAAGTTTGGGAAAGCCTCCAGAATGCAAAAGACATATCAAACATCAGTATTATCAAAAGTATGCTACACCAGCGGTTTCCAACATTTTTCGTTATGGTAATAAATTAAAAAATTCGCAAAATCTTGTAATTACAAATTTACTTTTACACTGTACAAAAACAATCTAAAATAAATAAATATCCATTTTTTTTATAATAAAAAATATCGGTTTTCATACCTCATCCGTTTCAAGCCCAACCGAAGCTTTTTTTTCTTTTCGCCATACGAAGAATCGATTGAAGGGTGAGGTGCGGCGCCGAAGACCATAATCGTGTTCTAGACAGAGAGGGCATCGTTCACGACCAGAAGAAGATACCTCGATAAGGAGCGAAGATTAACCGAAAACGCCGGTGAGTGGGTTTCGGGAGTGGCGGTCACAAACGGGAATGGGCTCAAATGACCCAGGGGGCGATCATATAAGGCTTTCAGAAGTGTTTCAGTTCTACATAGGAGTCCGATTTCGAGTTTTTGGCTGTAGCTTTTTCTTGTAGCTTTGTACGGCATTTGAATGGGAAACATTTTGAAATTTTCTGTCGTTTGACGCCAAGATAGTCGTTTTGGCTCCTATAGTTTCCGAGATACCTCCTCTCAAAAACGGGCGGAGTCCCCTAGAGCGGAGAGGGCTAGATATACGGAAAAACCAATAGGTGCAGCACTCGTAGCAGGCTGCATGAAATCGAATGCCGCCCGAAACCCCATGTCATCCCTAGCCCGCGCCCTCAGAAGAGTGTCGGCAAAAAACTTTTCTGGTGGAAACCATTGCGGTTCTGCGACAACAAAGATTCCGCGGTCAGAATTTCACTTCGACCTACCGTAAGGCGAGGACAATTTTTTGCCACCTCCGCCTAACAGTTTACCGGAGTCGGTCGAGACTTCAAATCTGAGACGGGAACTACCCAACGCTCCACACACAAAAAACGGTTCAGACCCAAGCAAGTTTTGCGGCCCCCCGAAACCGCAAAACCCGGATTTTGATCGTTGAGACAAGACGAAAATTCTTTCGGTTCTGGAATTCCTAGACCCGTGCGCGCCAAACCCACTTAAAAACTCTAAAATGGGAGATTTTCCTTGTTACTGGATACTACCCCACCACACATAGGTACAGAGCCGACACGTTATATATCACGTATGTGTATGTACAGTTGCGATCATTCGCTAAGGAACGATGAAAAATAGTGATCGGCGGTTTTTTGTACAAAATACACTGTAACTCTACCTGATTTATGAACCGGGCAATTATTATGTTAAAAAATGTAATGTTCTGAATACCATATAATAAACTTACATTTACATTGTACATAAAACTGAAAAATCAGCGGTTTTGATTTTCTCGTCGTTCCTTAGCGAATGATCGCAACTGTACATAGCGCCAGCTCCGTATAAATTTACTCATAGTCAACTTTTTACTCTTTTCAACTTTACTCTTGGTCAACTCCGATAAACCATTTGACCCTACTCCAGTATTAGCTCCAGGATAACACAAATTAAAAAAATTCTTTCAGTAAAATTCTGAAAAATACTGTTATTTCTCTGCGGACCAGCAAAAATTTCTGACGGACCGGCACCGGTCCGCGGACCGGCGGTTGGCAACCGCTGTGCTACACTATGTTCGCGCTCGTGCTCGCCATCATGAAGACCTGCAAATAAAACAGAAGAAAGGAGAAGACGAAGGAAAAAAGTCAGGGGAGAAGAAAAAGGCCAGAGAAGAACTTTGTCAAGTGCAAAAGAAGAAAAGAGCTGTGAGTGCTCAAATGCTACATTAAGATGATGAAATTCATTCAATTGCATCAAAGATACATTAGAGGCCATCTTTGTCTGATATTTTAGTTTTATTGATAAATATCTTTTATTGTTAGATAATTTAAATGTTAAATTAAATATTAATCTTAAATATTTATTACTAAATTAGTTTTGTTAAGCTATAAATGGTATAATATGTAGTATTTAATTGTCGTATGTGATGTTTCTAGTCTTTGTAAAACACAAGTGAAGACTGAAATAATAAAATATGTTCTTTGTTATTATTTGTTTTTTTATTTCAAATCGCCAATTGAGGGAGGTCTTTAAACTTTAAGGAAACAGTTCGTAAAATTAACCTGAAAAATCAAAAACTTTGCGCTGGAAAACCTGGAAAAGTCAGGGAATTTAGAAATCTCAAAGGTGTAACAACCCTGCTTGGGTCAATCTTGGCCACAGCATCAAAGCTGAATGGGTGGATATGTCAATTAATATCGGGACGCCTTCATTCGAGGATTAACTACTGGTTTGAAAGCTCCCACAAAGCGTGGCCCTCGTTTTATTTTACTTTATGCTGGTAGCAAACAAGGTTTTATAAATGGGGCAGAGTTGCCCTTTCTAGCAAAGAAGAACAGTGCGGATTATCATGATGAAATGGAGCTACTTTTGAGACTTGGTTTAGAAATTGTTTGTTGCCCAATTTACCTGCAAAATCAGTTGTAGTAATGGATAATGCACCATACCATTGCCGAAAAATGGAAAAGATACCAAATCAGTCTTGGAAAAAAGAAGAAACACGATCATGGCTTTGGTCAAAAGATATATATTTTGACGATGATTACTTGAAAGCAGATCTATTGGACGTGGTGAAGGCTTTCAAATCTAATTACAACAAATACATTCTTGAAGAATGTGCAAATATGGCATTCCAATAGTAAGATTACCTCCGTACCATTGCGAGTTAAATGCCATTGAATTAGTTTGGGGTGATGTAAAACAGTATATCGCTAAAAAAATACCACATTTAAAGAAGGAGATGTTCGAGATTTAATTAGTGAAGTGTACGGTCAAGTGACAGTGGAAAAATGGAACAATTATGTTAACCATGTAATTAAAACAGAAGATAACATGCGGCAAATTGATGGATTGATAGACTATATTGAGCCAATATTTATAAATTTGGAAAGTGATAGTGAAAGTGACGTAGAAGATGAAAGTGATTTTGAGTGATTTGTGATAATGTTGAACTTTTTGCTGTTGTACTTTTTATACTCATATTATTTGTTTTCATTTTATCACTGATTTATATAAAAGCTGTACAATTAAAAAAGTGTAGTTTGATAGTATACAATAATTTATTAGTTTTAATGTTTCTTTATTTAATAAAAACCAAATAACTATAATTTGTGTTGTACTTTTTTATTTACCTAAAATTCAAAAACTAGAAATAAAAGTTTGACTTTTAATTATACTCAAAATTATTAGTTTTGTAATAGTACTGGCGTTAACTCATAAAGTATGGAACTATCAAAATAAATCTTTTATTAAATACTTTTGAGAAAAATCCTCGAACACGTTGATTTTTATCTTGAAGGAGACATATTTTAGTGTAATCGTTATTTGTAGATCGTCTTTTGTTTCCGAGTTATGACGATAAGGAAATTTTTTTAAATGGAAACCCTAATTTTTTATGATAGATTTGGAAAGATAATGTAATGCTAAGATCAAATATGCTAAAAAAGTATGATACCATATTAAGAAATTTCCGAGATTGCTTTTAAAGTTTTAAAACAAAAATTAAAAAACAACCAAGAATTCCAAGTTTTAATAAAAAAAATAATTCTTTAAAGAACTGTCATAAGTTTAACGCTAAATCACTTGTTACATGGATACTTGATTTTTTTATTAAGAAAATTAAACACTTGATTGTTATTCAAAGTTCAAATCAAGAATTCAAATCTTTTGATAAAAAATCAAGTAGCCATGTAACAATTGACTTAGCGTTAAACTTATGGCAGTTCTTGAAAGAATTTTTTTTATTAAAACTTGGAACTCTTGATTGTTTTTTAATTTTTTACAACAAACAACACGACAATGTTAACAATAATTACAAACGACAAAACACAAGCTATCAAAATTTGAAACCAAATAATTATTTCTGTATTAAGAAATTTGCTTATATGCAAAAGTAGAAAAAACCAGAAGGGTTTATTATTTACTAAAATCCTTTGCATTTGCTGCTAATCCAAAATTTCTGTTTTTGCAAGTTTCTTTTGAAACAAGTTGAACAAATGAATGATTTTATCATGATGAAATCATTTTACCGTTAAAATTACGTTTGGGACTTCCTGTATTTACCTGTGAATTAAAAGATTAAAAAGATCATACAGAAGCTAACCAGCCGTTTATTTTTATGTTGAAAGAATTTGAAGACGATAGAATTAAACAAAAAAGTATAAGTAATAAAATATCGAATATTTAGATACATGTACGATGTAAAAATCCTAAGTAATGTTTAATAAAATAACAAATACATGTTAATAAGACTTTCTTTTAAATGCTTCTTTTGTATGGTTACGATTAAAACTCCTATAAGAAATACATTGGCTATCTTTCCTTCACTGTAGTCCCAACGTGAGACAGACAATAGGAATAGAGTTTAACAGGAATAATGATACAATTTATGCTTCGCAGACATTATGCTTCATTGATGAATTGCTATTCAAATTTAAATTGGCCACAAGCAATCCAGTTAAAACACTCATGGTTCCAGGTCTTCAATTGAGAAAAAATTAAAACAAAAATCTTCTAGATTTGTAATACCAGAACTTGATAGGCGGACTTGCAATTGCTACGTACCCTGATCATACTGTAATACAGTAAGTTTTCTAAGTCAATTTGATACATGTTTTCATCAATCACATTGGCTCGCAGCAAAGAGAGTCTTACGTTATTTAAAGGGCACACGAGATTTAGCTCTTGTTTTTAAAAAATGTGAAAAACTCTTTAGTGGATAAGCCGATGCAAATTGGGCCTCATGTGCTGAAGATAGAAGATCATATACCGGATTTTGTTTCAAATTTGCCGAAGCTATTATTAGCTGAGAGTCTTGGAAACAGCGAGCAGTCGCACTATCTACTCAAGAAGCAGAATATATGACCCAAACAAATGCTGCAAAAGAAGCTTTACATATTCATATGAAAATAAGCAAGAAAGGCCGATTAGGATTATGGTCAGAAACTTGCATCCATCTTGCGATTCGAAAGAAATATCAAATGAATTAAAAGAGAGAGATCATCTCCGTAGAAAATAAATTAAAAAAAGTTAAGGAGAATGACAGGGTTGAACATATTAAGTTAGCGTTGTTCGTGATAACATTTGATTAAACAGAGGACATTAAAAAATATTTGAAATACGGTATTTGGCTAACATGGAACTCAAAATCGAAGCGTTGAAAGCCAACAAGTTAGTACCTCAATGTAAAAAGTGCCAAAAATTTGGTCACACTCAGAAATACTGCCAAAGAAGTCCTGTCTGCATCAAATGCGCTGTGGTCACCTCACAGCTGATTGTTCCAATCCTAGAAGTATCTCAGCCAAATGCTCAAATTGTGCTGAAGCTCATCCAGCGAGCTACAGAGGATGTGTTATTGCAAAAGAATTACAAAAACGGAAGATGCAACAAATGCAGAAAAAGCGCAACCCAGAACATTTAGCACTAAGAAAGTATCTAATGAGATTTCATATGCTAATGCTGTTCAAACTCGTAAGGTTCAACCCTCAAATCCTCAATCTTCGACCATATATGAAGAACATGGTTACATGCAACAGATGATGAAACAATTGATGGATATGTTTAATCAGTTTGCTGTTAGACTAGACCGATTAGAAGCCAGAGCCACTGGTGCTATTCCCAAAAAGAAATAATTCATGGATATAACTGACCTACGGATTGAACTCTGGACTGCCAACGGCATTCTAAATCGTAAACACGAATTAGAAGTATTCATTATCAATCAGAACATTGATGTATGCTTAATATCAGAAACACATTGTACTAATCAGTCATACCTCAGATTTAGTGGATATCAATGCTATCAATGCATACATCCAAGAAACCAAGCTAAAGGAGGTAGTCTGTAGAGTAAAACTGCAATCTTAATTAAAAACAATATTAATCATTATGAGGAACGTCACCTTCAATCTGAAGAAATACAACTTACTGTAGTAGGCATCAAATCAACTAAACAAAAATTTAATTTGGGTGCCGTATACTGTCCACCAAAATATAACCTTAAACGACCGGAATATCTTGAACTTATACATCATATGGGTGAGATTCATGTTGGGAGGAGACTATAATGCTAAAAATGTAGATTGGGATCTCACCTGACCACAACCAAAGGTAAAGAACTTAGACAGGCAATAGGTGAAACTAGTTGCAATTTTCATTCTATCTATTGGCCTACAGACTTAAATAAAATACCTGACTTGCTAGATTTTTTTATTACAAGAAAAGTGTCACCAAACTTTGTAGATGTACAGGGAAACTTCGACCTAAACTCTGATCATTCGGCAGTTATTTTAACACTCGGTGAAAGAATTATCAAAAAAGAAATCCAGCCAACATTAGTTAATAGAACTACTGATTGGGAAAGCTTCAAAATTGACCTTGATAATAATATCAACTTGAATGTCAATCTAAAGTCCAAGGATCAATTGGATAATGAAGCTGAGAAGTTCCTCCGAATTATCCAATCGGCGGCGACCAGCAACACTAAAGAAATTACAAAGGGAATAATTACCCACTGGAGATTAGAGAATTGGTCAAAGATAAAAGAAAGGCTAGAAGAAAATAGCAGCATTCAAGAAACCCGTTGGATAAAACTATTTTAAATAATAAAACTCAAAGAAGAGATTCAGAAGTTGAAAGAGGATTCCATTAGAAGATATCTAATAGACTTGTCTGCAGATGAAACCACGGACTATTCCTTATGGAAAGCCACCAACAAAATTAGAAGACCTGTTTCATCTATTCCACCAATTAGAAAGGAAGATGGATCATGGACACGTAGTAATAAACAAAAAGCTGATGTATTTGCTGATCACTTAGCCAATATCTTTAAACCAAATCAAATCCAGTCAGATGTATTACTTGAGGACACATTTGATCCAGTTTCAGAAGAAATAATGTTGGTTACGCCGAAAGAACTGGCCAATGAAATTAAAACTAATCTGAATCCTAAAAAAGCCTCTAGTTTTGATCTCATTACTGGAGAAATCTTGAAATAACCGCTGAAGAAAGGAATAGTGATGCTTACTTATCTCTTCAATGCAGCATTTCGTCTCAGATACGTTCCTGCTATCTGGAAGGTGGCAGAAGTAATTATGTTACCAAAACCTGGTAAACCAGTAAATGATGTCAAATCATATAGACCTATTTCTCTACTTCCAATTATCTCGAAACTGTTCAAAAAACTACTATTGAAAATGAAATAAATAAAGATTATTAAAAGTTTCGCAGTTTTATTAAAATATACCTGACAACATTGTTTCGACAGCTATGCTGTCATTATCAAAGGTAATATAATTATAAACAAACACGTCGCTAAGGTAGATACAAAATAGGTAACTAGATAAAATAATAATAATAATAATAAAAATTAATAATAAAAATCATAATTAAACATCTAATACTTCCAGTAACGGAGAATTACTGAGCTCAAGTTGTTCATTCATTAAAGGTACCCTGAGTTTGTGTTTGTATATCTCAAAGGCTTCTAAAATGTCTAATTTGCGTTTGTTATTACAAAAATGTAGGAATTTAATAATAAGGCTGGAAACAATAAACAATACTATTGAAAAGACTGCAGCCTATAATAGAAAACAATAGTTTAATGCCAGATTTTCAATTTGGATTCCACCAGAAACACTCCACTATCGATCAAGTGCATCGAATTACTGATGTTATTGAGAGAACTCTTGAAGAAAAATTAGTATGCTCGGCTGTCTTCCTCGATGTTGCTCAGGCTTTCGGCAAGGTCTGGCACGATGGTCTAGTCCATAAATTAAAAAGAATGCTACCGAAACAATATGTTGAAGTTTTATCATCATACATATCAGACAGACTATTTCGCATCAAACAAGAAGACGAATATTCAGATCTCAAAGAAATAAGTGCAGGTGTACCACAGGGAAGCGTCCTGGGACCATTACTTTACCTCCTTTACACCAGTGACTTGCCAGAAACAAGAGATGTGACTACCGCAGCATTTGCTGATGACACGGCTTTGCTTGCAGTTGGACACAATTCTGAAACCTGTACAGCTAAGCTGCAAAATGCTAGTAACAGAATTCTTGATCGGACCATAAAATGTAAAATAAAACTAAATGAACTTAAATCTATCGATGTCTACTTCACCAATAAAAGGTTGACGGACCCCCCTACGCTTAGTATCAACGGTAACATTGTACCTCATGCAAACAACGCTAAGTACCTTGGCATGAACTTGGATGCTAAGCTACGCTGGAAGGAACATGTTAAGAAGAAACAGTTTGAACTTGGTTTGAAATACAAAGAATATTATTGGCTCCTTGGTAGAAATTCCAAGCTGTCATTCTTCAAATTCTTCATTCAAAATTCTTATTTATAATCAGATTTTAAAACCTATTTGGCTTTATGGAATTCAACTCTGGGGTTGTGCCAAAGATTCCAACATAAAACTAATTCAGACCTTCCAAAACAAAGTGCTGCGTAACATGGTAAATGCTCCATACGCAACCAGGACCTCCATCGTGATCTTGGCATCCCAATGGTTCGAAAGGAGATAAAAAGGTTCGCTGGCAAACATCAGGCCAGACTATACCATCACGTCAACGCAGAAGCCCTTCAGCTACTGGATAACCAACATCTTGTCCGAAGACTGAAGAGGACCAAACCGTTTGACCTTGTGTAGTGTTTTGTATAAAAGCAGAGCATTTTGCGTAGCCAGTACAAACTAAAGGACATCATTGGATGAACTCTGGCTTATAAATGTTTAGTTATTAAGATTTATCAGATTCAAATTATTGGTTAGTCATTTGTGACTAGTTATAATATCCCGAACACCATGTAGGTGTTTATTGAAAAAAAAAAACATATGAAGCAATTACTTTCAGATATGGGTACTCTGCAACAGCAGATACTCATTTATAATGATAAGCTCCAGCATTAACTAGAAACCCATTAATTACCTCTCGTTCAAAGCATATAAATATAAAGGAACATTTTATTCGAAAAAAGGTACAGAACGGAGAAGTTGTGGTTTGCTACCTAACCTTCGGAGGAGTCGGAGCCAGATGTCTCTACCAATGGATCGTCTGGACCGGACACAACACCTTATGTGAATCAATTGGACTGCGCAAAATATTGAAGTGAGAAAGAGTGTTGGACCTTTAAATCTTATCACTTATCAACATTTTGTTTGCAACTCTGTAACGTTATTTTTTAATTGGCTAAACTAAAAACGTAAAAACGAACTAATAAAAATTGTTTTACGCACTTTATATCTGTGATGTTTTTGCTATATTAATAAAAGGTAATTAAAAAAATGTACCTTTTTATAAATTACCTAGAATTTGTGATCTACGCATATGTATTTCCTTGATGTCATTATTGTGTGCAACATGAACTTTTACCTACTTTTAATTTCTACATAAATGTCATTTGTTTTCTATTTTCTTTTTCAGATAGCTAATCCACCAATCCTACCTGGTGTAAAAGCAGCATTATCAGATTTTAAGGCTCGTCTTATCTATTTAGATTTAAGTATGGCTAACATTTCCATTCCTAGTCTTGTGACATTATTTTCTAAATGTCAACGATTGAAGAAGTTAAGTTTAGAACATGTTTCTGTTGATGATAATGTGTTACTTGCATTATCGAGGAATAAAGATTTAGAAATATTGAATGTGGCAATGTGTGAAGGGATAACTACAGATGGTATGAGTTATTTACTCAAAAATTGCAGAAAGTAAGTATATCGTATATTTAATAACACCTAATAATAAGTAATAATAAGTGCTCACATTTTGAAAATTTTATTTTCTTTAATTTTATTAATAAGACCAAATTATGGTAATATAACAGTATATAACAGTTTTGTCTATACAAATACTTCCTCCGTCCAGAAATAAGTATTGCAGATATGCATTTGTTACATGTCCGTAAATAATTGTCTTACACTAAGAATACTTGCTCAACAACAATCTCACTACAGTTTAACTTAAGTTAAATGTCAGATTTTACCATCATTTGTCTTTTCTGAAATCCGTTGTAGCTTACACATACTGATCAACAAAATTACGTATAAAACTTATTTGCGCCTCGGCTTAGCTTGAACACGATAAAATGATGACTTTCTCCCTTATCTGAGATTAAGGCAAGTCATAGGTGGATTAGAGCAGCGGTTTCCAACCTTTTTCGTTCGCGGACCGCCAAACGACATAGCATTTGCTTGCGGACCGGTAAGGTAAAAAATTAAAGAAAACATTTTGCAAAATAAATCTTATAATAATAAATTTACGTTTACACTGTACAAGAACAGTTTAAAATAAATAAATATCCATTCTTTATAATAACAAAAGTCGGTTTTCGTACCTCATCCGCTTACCAAATCTCGAACGACCAAAACGGGAACCGGCCCGAAATCGGCGGGTACCGAGAGGTCGGAGTTTTTCCGTTTTCGCCAAACGAACATCGAGAAACGATCGCAGAACGGGGTGTGGCGCTGAAGACCATAACCGGGTTCTAGACACATATGACGGTCCATCGTTCAAAACCAGAACAAGATATCTCGACAGGGAGCAGAGATATAACCGAAAACGCTGGCAAGTGGGTTTCGGGAGCGGCGGTCAAAAACGAGAATGTGCACAAACAACCCAGGAGGCAATCATATAAGATCTCCAGAAGTGGTTTTCACTTGGGAACCCGATTAGGGTGGTGGCGGTGATATTACTTTAGCACGATTCTTGGGTGAAAAGCAAATAAAAACCCGAGTTTTTCCGCTGTAATTTCTTTCTTATGGTTTCGCACGGCATTTGAACGGGAAACATTTTGAGATTGCCTGTCGTTTGACGCCAAGATATCGTTTTGGCTCCTATAGTTTCCGAGATACCGCCTCTCGAAGACTGGCGGAGGTTCCTAGAGCAGAGGTAGGGAAAAACCAATAAATGCACCGCTCGTAGCAGGTCGCGTGACATCGAATGCCGCTAACACATGTTCGATCGTTCCCAAAAACTCCATGTCACCCCTAGCTCTCGCTCCCGGAAGAGTGTCAGCAAAAAACTTTTCCGGTATAAGGATTGGGGTACTGCGCTGGCAAAGATTCCACTATCAGATTTTCGCTCCAACCTACCGTAAGGCAAGGGCAGGTTTTTGCTGCCGCCGCCTAAACGGCTTGCCGGAGACTTTAAATCTAAGACTGGAACTACTCACCGCATTGACACACAAAAAACGGTCTGGATCGAAGCAAGTTTTGCGGCCCCTCGAAACCCGGATTTTTATCGTTCGCGTTAATTGGGGACGCAAGACAGAAATTCTTTCGGTGCCGGTATGCCTAGACCTGTGCGCGCCAGAACTGCTCAAAAATTCTAAAATTGGAGATCTTCCTTATTACCTATTACTGGGTACTACCCCACCACATCTGCGTCTAAGTTTAGTCAGATTTGTCTCTTGGTCAACTCCGATAAACTATTTTACCCTACGTTAGCTCCAGGATAACACGAATTAAGAAAAATTCTTTCAGAGAAATCTTGAAAAATACTGTTATTTCTCTGCGGATCATTAAAAATTTCTGACGGACCGGCTGTTGTGAAACGCTGGATTAGAGCATCATCAAATTCATAAAGATATGGATATATGGGCGCCAGCATAATTGATTTTATTTAATAAAAGAGTGAGGTTAATGTTCCACAATACGGAGCTCTATATCTTAAAATGAACCAGTCTCAATTATACAAATACTGATTTCCAACACTCTTGTTATTACACAAAAATAGTATATTATAGAAAATAAGCAAGAAATTACAGAAGTAATACCATTTAGTTATTTGTTTCACGTAAAAAAATCATTAAATAATTAAAAAACTGGAACTGGAAGGCCTTCAGTTGTTATTTAGATAATATCTTAATATCAACTATAATAATTCAAAATCTCCTAAAAATTTACTTATTACATCAAAAAATTTTCTTTAAATTGCAACAGTAAAATTTCTATCCAAAAATATAATATTCCACTCCACTCCACATTTTGATCAAGTTAACCAATCAACGCTTCCACAAAAAAGTAGGATATAATGAACCCACCTGATTATTTCTATAAATTTAATTTGGTTTACTAACGTTACTTCAAATAACTCGCTGAAGATGTCACCCAGGTGCATCAGGTTATTGTGAGCCTCCCTGGAGAAGGTTCCAGTGAATCATTTGTGGGGTTGCAAAATACTAGGAACACGAAGGTTAACAGCAAATGAGATTTTAAAATCTGTCGATTTTCTTAATACACCAACTTGATTACAGGTAAAAAAGGTGACAAAACAATGTGCAATAACTACGGGGTATCTCTTTATTGGACACGACGTACAAAATAACAGTGACATTGATAAAACAGAGACTGGAACAGTATGCAGAGAGCAGAATTGGCAAGTACATATTGAGGTTTCAGAAAAAATAGAGGTATGTCTGATAGATCTTTTTAATAAAAACACGTAATGGGAATGTGCTATGAATACAAAATTCCTTTAAGTATGCTGTTTATTGACTTTCAAAAGGCCTATGATTCGGTTGATAGGAAGAACTGGAAATTCCACCGAAATTAATCAGATTAGTTAAAATGACTTTGAAAGTATCTGGTAATTATGTTAAAGTGAATAGTAGACTATCGAAAGAATTTGTAGTTAAAACAGGCTTAAGACAAGGCGACCCCCTCTCCACCGTATTGTTTAATCTGGTCCTAGAGAGAGTTATACAGGGAGCCGGAATGAGAAGAGAAGGGACCATAAGTACGAGCTTACATCAATTTATAGCCTATGTGGATGATGTAGTCTTGCTATCAAGAAACCCGAAACAACTAATGAAAATTACAACAAGGTTCATTGAAACAGCAGAAAAATATGGTCTGAGGGTAAATCAAGACAAGTCAAAATTTATTAAAGTAACAACAGGACGAAAAGAAAATATACAGGTAGATTGCATAGTGCGGCTACAGAATTGCAGAGAGTTAAAATTCAGTAGTGTTAACAATTTTGTGTATCTAGGAGTGCTTGTGACAAATAAATGTGACGAGAAAAGAGAGGTGGAAAGAAGGATTGCCAGCGCTAATAAAATTGCAGGTGTATTTAAACCGAGTGTTAAGATCAAAAAACCTTTCATTTAACACAAAATTGAGAGTTTACAAAACTGTAATAAAGCGAATCTTACCGTACGCATGCGAAACGTGGGTGCTAAACAAAACCGAGCAGCAAAAAATTGAGATCTGTGAAAGAAAATTATTGAGAATATTTGGTGGACGGAAAACTGAACAAGGATGGGAAAGAAGATTCAATACAGAAATATATGAAATGCACAAGGATAGGCAAATAATAGATACAGTAAAAATATGTAGGTTACAATGGTTAGGTCATCTAGGAAGAATGCCAAATTCAAGAGTGGTGAAAGATATTGCGTGGAAAAATGTGGAAGGAACCAGGAAGAGAGGAAGACCGAGGAGAAAATGGTGGGAAGTACAATAGGAATTACGTGATAAGAGAATAAAAGAGTGAAAAGAGAAATCTAAGGTGAGAAAGGAATGGAAGAAACTGATAACGCAAGGGGCCTAAAGGCCTGTGAGCACATGATTTATATTATATAAAGTGTGGATCAATTTTCTTAAACTAAAATCTATAATCGACTTTTACTACTAAAATCGGTATCCAGTTTTTACTAACTAATGTCTGTATCAACGGTTTTAATTAAAGTCTGTATCGACGGTTTCTCTTGTTCAAATTCTAACGTAGTTCAAGATGGACGTTCCAAAGTGTAACTTCGTAGTGTGAAGAAAACTAATTTCGCTTTTTCCAAATTTTCAAACAATGGTTTTGTGCTTTCAATAGATGGCATTGCAAACAAACGTTAACAGTCGAAATTTATTTTACTAAACAAGGTGTCTCATGAACAATAATCCAATAGTATCTTTATACCTATACAAGGTATCTTTAAAATATAAGTTGACACTGTTGACGGTAAATTCCAATAAAATTTTAAGTCAGTCATTTATTTCTGGGTAGAGGGAGTATATTATTTCTATATGTTATCACCCTGAAATAGTTCCTTTGTCAGGAAGAATAATTATATTTATCCATAATAGAATTTTAAAAGTTTTATTAATTTTTAGGTTAAAAGAGTTAAATGTGGCTTGGACCTATTTAAGTGAATCTTGTGTCAAGCACGTTTGTTCTTATTTACCCGCAAGTCTCGACAGATTAAATTTAGCAGGTTGTCGAAAAGCACTTGATGATGAAGGTAATACCCTTACAGTGATTTAAAATTATATTATAAGTCTTCATATGTATTGTGATCTGTTACAGATGTTGCTGATTTGGTTTCGAATTGCCAAAAATTACGAGAATTAGACTTATCAGATTGTACAGGCTTATCAGGTTATGCAATTAATCATATAATACAGTTAGAAGACCTAAGTTTCTTAGCATTATCTAGGTGTTATTTCATTCCATATAGATCTCTCTTGTAAGTATACATATTTAAAAAACACACATTTAGTAGACCTTCCAATACATCTTTGTTTTCCTATTTTCAGAAGATTAAAAGCTATGAAGTCATTGAAATACTTAGACATTCACGGTGGTTATATCGACGCTAACGAATTACAAATCATTCAAAGTGCTCTAGGTGAAAAAGTTGATATTAATAAGTTCAAATTTAGCTCCGTTGCTCGGCCAACAGTGGGACAACGTCGTTCTAGTATTTGGGGTTTACGTGTACGAGACTGAGAATTAAAAAAATCAAAACAATTGTGATTTCGAATTTAAGTTTTTTTTTTAATTATTGTAGTTTGCTGTTGTTTTCTGTATTAATTTGTTTTACCTTATTAAACTAAATATGTAATATTATTTGAATGCTGATATACAGGGTGTTTCTCGACACATTTTGTAGAATGATGTCAAACAGAACTTGACTTTTTGAATGGACTTAGTGACTTAAGTTTTGTTTCCAATTGTGTTTTCTTTTACACATTGTAATTAAATCAAAACGAGCATGATTTAAAAAATTCCTTGTGACAAGAACATTGGCAAGTCTGATTTGATGCCTTGTTTGATCATGATACTACTACACAACCTATAAGATTTTACCTGTGTACCGACTTCGTAAGATTATTATAGTTAGTTCATATTAATTAAGGTGGCCAGTGAACCTGGAAACCTTGAAAACGGGGAATTTGCACAATCGGGAAAGAACCTAGAATTAGTGATGAAAGTCGGGAATTTTTTTTCAGGAAAACAACAAATTTTATTTAAAAACTAACTACTAAGTTATTTTTTAATGATTACAAAATAATTCAAATAATACATGTAAAGTAATCGTTTCATAAGACGTTTTGGCGCACTTTAGAAAACTCCCCACTACGCGAGTCGTTCTCTAAACTTGAATGCGTGCACTAAAAAAAAATGTCTTATGAAACTAATACTTTAATATACTATTTTCTACTTGCATATCCAAAAGAAATCTATTTGAAGACTGGAAACAGTAACATTTTATATTTTAAAGCTGATACCACTATTGAACAGCTGTTCAAATGTCAAACTAAAATTTACGCTGTAAATTTGAAAAACGTATGCAAAATCTGAATTTTCCCGATTTTTCATTTCATTTTCCCTAATAAATTTTATTTAAGACTAAAAGTAGGTAAGTTATTTTTTTTAAATAATTAAAGAATAACGCAAATAGAAAAAATTGTACAAAGTATTCGTTTCATAAAACGTTTTAGCGCATGTGTCCTTGGAATCGTGCGTTAAAAACGTATCTTATGAAACCCCACCCACCAAAACCACCATCCTGTTAATGTAACTTACTAATATTATTTTTTAATTTCATGTATTGTTAACTGGTAAACATGAAAATAAGCTACAATAAAAAAAATTGTTTATATCAATTTTGGGGATTATCGATCGTGCTAAGAAAATCCGACTATTTGGGGGAGTATTCAAAAGAACGAGTTGTAATAAAAAATTACAAATCTGATCACACATAGCAAAAGAAAACGACTATTATATTTTATTCAGTTATGTTCTTTCAGTAAAAATTAACATGAATATTGTTAAATAAATTTTCCTTAAAAGGTATTTTATTACATTGAAGAATGTGTGTGAAGAAGTGCTTTTTATTGCTGTTGGTGAAAATCTGAAGTTTACTAACTTCAGCCTTACAGTGACATTAGACAGTGATCATTCTGTCCAGTTTTATATACTGGGTGACCATAGGCGCCTGCAGAGATTTGTTCAGGGGGGGGCAAGCCTAGAATAAACGACATGCTAGGGTGGGCAAGCCTAGAAAGTAACGGCATATTATAAAAAATTTTCAATAAAATTCAAATTTTTCAACTTCCAGAGGGGGGCAAGCGCCCCTCCTTCCCCCTCTCCCAGGCGCCTAGTGGGTGGCTATAAAAAGATTTCATATCAAATATCGAAGAAAACATTAAATATCGATTTGAAACTTCTTTTCCTCAGAGATGGTAAATTGAAAATTATGCATACCAAATTTCATAATCGTATGTCTATTAACAACGAAATAATTAAATTTAACATTAAAATTAACGATTACACATTGCTAATTTGATAAGCTGCTTATTGTTAGATCAAAGCAGGCGTACATTACTGGTGTTAAAAAATAAATTGCACAGTTTATACTAGCAAATTTTTCTTATATTCCTTTTGCCATGCCAATTTTTCTTTCCTGATAACAGGTTGAAATTACCTGTAAGTCGAACATAGGGAAATAAGGAGCTGTTTTCACAAGATAACTGAAGTTAATTAAGCCCAAATGTAACCAAACTTACGCAATGCAACAACTAACTATAAATGTTACTCATAACTCTCCATTTGTTTTAACAAGAGCCCGCTTCGTGTTTTTAATTGTATATTTTAATGTTAGATTTAAAATTTAATTATTTCGTTGTTCATAGACGTACGCTTATGAAATTTGGTATGCATATGGTTCAATCTTTCGTCTTCAAGGAAAAATAGTTTCAAATCACTATCTAAATGTTTTCTGGAGATATGAAGATTAAGCATGGATTAATTTTTTATAGCCATACCAACTTATTTCACTATTGACTTTGATTTTGATTCAAAGCTGGTGTTTTAACCAAAGAGTACCTATTAATAACTTTGTTGTTAATAGATATTAATTATAATAATATTCTTATAGGTAAGAGAATTAAGTAGGTATTGGAGAATGGAAATACGATAGCATAGACCTTTTGAGGATGAATGGCATTATTTAAAAAAACAATGCAACATGAATTAGACATGTACTTATTTTAGTGTAATTATGTTTTGAATTAAAATTAGAAATAGCAGGCAGTGATTCAATTATTTATTCATCACTACTACATATCATTGGTGGGCATATAATACCCCTGATTAGGGCTGTGCGATTATCGAAATCAATAATCGAAAATTGATTAGAAAAAAAATCGATTAATCGATTTATCGGATTAACTGATTGATAGATTAATCGACTATTTAAAAATATAATCGTAAGTCTGATTAACCACTTGTGATAATTCGTGTCTTCTATATTATAGTATAAAGCCTTTTCTGAATTAACATAAATAGTAACGTCTACTGAAATTTTGCTAAAGTATATTTTTATATAAATTATATTTTTAAAAATCCACTTCAATTTGTGTGCAGTCATGCAGTGTATGTTCAGGTTGGTCCCAGTCATACGTTGTACTTATACATAGTACGAATAGAGTAATATGACATCATACATCACCAATGTTGCGCTTTAGTAGAGAATCAATTTGTGCAATTCATGGTCGTTGTTAATGCTACTTTAACCAAAGTTTGAGAAGCAACCATGGTTGTGCGATAATAATGGTTATGCGGTTGTAAAAAAATAATAATAAAAATAGATCAAAAAAAGAAATCAATTAACCGGTTAAATTGACTGATTGGTTAATCTATTATTCGGAACTACGATTATTTTTTATTTAATCGATTATTTAAAATAAATTAATCGAAGGTCTGATTAATCAATTATTATGCATAGCCCTACCCCTGATGTGAATGGAGCTATAGAAACTACTCATGCAAAAACCTTGATTTAAGAAGATTTATGTTACATAGATATATTATATGCCTGACAATGATACAACATCAGGTTGGTAAAAACCCAAGTTTTTGATAAAAAAAAACCCAACCCATTGATTTTTACCGGATTTTTCCATTTTATCCAATGCGAAAAATCAGACAGTTTTATCCAGTCTTTTCCAGTAAAAAAATCTTTTTATTTAATAATGAATAATCTAATAATCAATTTTCTATCTATACTTTCTTATTTTACCCTTTTTTTTTGAAGATTCTCTTATTCCACCTATTTTTACTAGCTCATGTCAACTATCTTTTCCTCGCAATTGGATTGGGGGGAAGGGTGTGGGGGGGTCATATAAAAGTGGATTAAATTCTAAACTAGGATTAGTTGCTGGGCAACAATTGTTTCTAAAAATTACTACCAAGGAATTAATCAACAGTAAAGTCCCAAATCTATTAAAATAGCCGATTAAATTATGACGTTTTCTGTCAGAATGTTTTGCTAAGAAATATGTCGAGTAAATTTACTGCGCAATAAAATCCCGAGTGCATAGCACGAGGAATTTTGGGAAAAATCGATTTGGAAAAATAATCAAAATTTAATCAGGCTATTTTACAAGCACGTGGAGTATTTGGCATGATTATTTTCTGAATAAATAGATATTATTTGTAAATTATTTATTGGTATCTACGTTAGTACAGTTAATAAAGAAATTACAATTTTTAAATATGTTTCCATTTTCTGCAAATTCACTTGTTTATGCACCTTTGATGATGATGTCAAAATTATTTAGAAGTGACTATTTCACTCAATGTTATACGAACCAATAAAAATTGATCCTGTGAACGAAATTCTCTCTATTCCGGCGACTATTTTTTGTTTATAAAATTTTCCGAACTTGTTCTACCAATGAAAACGTTCAAATAAGCAACCTACCCTTTATTTCACCGACAATTTTTTTGCTATAGTAACGATCCTACAAAAATAGTATACACAAACTGTACGTTTCATTGAAATAAATGTTAAATATTTTTATTCTTTGTGTGTTTATTCGCGAAATAGTCATAACGAATAACATATGTGGTAAAATTTTGTCTTGGCAAAATTTTCTTTTTGATTTACTCGTGTTTGTTGCCAATTCATCTCGTGACATTGATCAAAAACCACTCGACTGACGTCTCGTGGTTTTTAGTGACAATGTCACTCGAGAAATTGCTATGCAACAAACGCTCGTAACAATAAGAAAATCTTGCCGACAAAATTTTACCACTTATGGTATTATATATGAATAAATTTTGACATTTTAAATTTTTATCATTATTAAAGTGACAGTAACCATGGTAATTACGCATTATTATGTATATAAAGGAAATAATCCTTATTTAAATTTAATCCACTTTTATACAATCCACCCTATAAGTACCAACCATAACTATTTGTCAATACATTCCAAATATCTGGTTAATTCAACAACTGGTTAAATATGCAGAAAATACAGACATTCAAATCTGAAACCTTAGTCAGCTCAGCTCAATAACATTAATATTTATTTTGCATACTGTAGGCTGAAAAGGTAAAAGCATGTAAAAGAAAAGAAATGTCAAAAATATATGTAAATGTCAAAGCTAGTGAGTCAAATGGCAAACCACGATACATGGAAATATCAACTACATGTCAAAAAAAAGGAAGCTTTCATTTAAAAAAATGTGTTTTGTGTCCAAAATCTAACATAACCTTTAATATATCTTCTAATGTAAGCTAACCTAAACCTGCGTGTTGCTTAACTTTGTTACAGCGAGCAGCTCCTCACATTTGAATGATTTTCAAAGTGCTAACTTTATTTTCCATAGACTTAATATGTAATTTTCAAATTCGCATTTTCTGGATAAGATGTTTCTGCATGCTGAAAGTGGCATCATTTGACTCAGCTCGTTGATGACTCTCGCTCTCAGTTTAGTTGCCTTCCAGGATTCTGCTAAATGAAACTTTTACTTTACTTTGGTCCGCATTCGGGTTTCCAATACTACAGCGATATGTTATGTACACATAACTGTGTAAAACCGAGACTATAAAATTAACCATGGTTCCTGAAAAAAGCGGTGAGAATATTTTAGCAAAATGATCACTCTGGTTAAAAATGGCAATTATGAGGTTATGATAAGATTATTTTGACAGTTGCATCTAAATTGTGCAAAGCCGTTAAATTCAGTTGCGAGTCACTTGTCGTTAAATTCATTCTTTATTCAACAGAAAATAATATTTTGCTTTCAAAAATTATACCTATTATATATTTGACCTGTTGCTTGTTAATATATTTTTCCTACAACCCCATAGGAAACCTAGCGATATCGCACAATAAGGTAGGCTTGAAAGTTGGAAATATCATTCATCCTCTAAAAACAAATGATAAATGACATTTCTGTGTGATATGACTAGTTTCCGCACAGAAATGTCATTAGTTTCCGCACACTAATATCATTATACATAGCAAAGTTTAAATTGTTTTGTATTTTATTAAATATGTGTCCTTCCAATGAACCTTCTTTTACCACACACCTATTCCAATTTATTTATTTTAATAAAAAAATATCGTTTAACTATGAAAATAATTTGTATTAATAATTCTGATATCTAGCTATTAATTGTTAACATAACTAATATAGTTCAGCAAAAATGTCGCCTGTTTCTGCTGTTCTCAGCTAGCTCTTTGCCACGAAATTTAAATAATCTGTAATTTGACAAGGAAAGAGAGCTTCTGTCTAAAAGTTTTAGATGTATTCGTGTAGAGGGGTGTACTGTGCAAAAGTGTACTTGTACACAACGCGCTTGCACTCGTTGACAAGTGGAATGAATTTCGTGTAATGTAAACATTTAGTTTATTTGGTCTAATTATTGTTGTTATAAGCGATATGGCGGGTGGAAGGCGACGAAATTAAAATTGGAAATCAATCATAAAAAGTATGTGTTGTTGTTTGTGGTCGTAGGAAAAATAGCAAACATAACTCGCAGAAAAGTGCTTTCGCACTTGTATGATATTCTACATTCACACTCGTGCTAAATATGGCACTTTCCACGCTCCTTATGTAATATACTATTGCCTGCTGGTCAGTCGTGTAAGTCTACAGTTGTGAACCATAAATAAACCTGAACATCAACTGCTTTGGTCAATCTGGTTAGCTAACCTTTATTAAATTACTGTCATGTGAAAACACCCTGTTTTTAAGAATTTTAGTTTTTTTTTTAAAGTATTACGTATTGTTAGTTTTGGAGGGAATCATAAAACTACTGTTACTCTTAGGAAAACTTAAGAATCAATAATGGTGCAGATGAAGAGTAGTGTTCTTCATTTCCTGTCAGTCTAGCTGAAACTAAAATGTGATTTAGATCTAAGTATGTACCTCTGTATTTCTTTGAGTTAATGTTAATTTGTTTAATAAATTAATATTTCATAATTTGCATTTTATATTTATTGTACACTAAGTATACCCAAAAATATATGAAATTCTTTTACAAAAAAAAGGATGTCACGAAAGTAATGTGGAAACTTATTTCGTACATTTTCTCTGAGTTATAAATGTCAAATGTTATAGAGTGTTTTTTTAAATTTGACGTCGAAGGCGGCTATGGGTAGTTGATTGTGAACGGATCTTGATCGTATTAATAAATGTCATTGTCAAAACGTACAAATCCAACCTCTGTCCAATAATTCACAATCGATTATTCACAGCCTACGTTGACGTCAAATTTAAAAAAACACTCGATACAATAAACCAAAGCTTAAACCTAACCTTAAAGTGTCTAAACAAGCCTTTTTTGTTTAATAAAGAACTATAGGCATCTTAAAACTAGAAGACACAAGCAGCAGTTATAACATGTCTTATTAATAGTTATTTGTTTAATTAGTACAAAAAAATTTCAGGTTTTTGGGAGGAATAAGAACGTTTCCAGATGATTCAGCAATCTTATTATCAAAATAGAAACATCAAATTTGTTTTTTATTTGATTTGTATATCACTAGTCGCCCGCGTACGTAAGATGTAATTGCATAATTTCGTCTGTATTACAGACAGCGATATAATTTTTTCAACAAAAACTTTTTTGTGCTTTTTACTAATTATAGCCTCCATTATATAGACCTCTATCTCTTGTAATAAAAAAGTTTTTCGATTGGTGAAAATTTTAGTGCACAAATATGACATAGTATAACAAAATAGTAATTCTCTCAGATTCTTTTTTCTCAAAACTGAGAATTTTTCGAAATAAAAATTAACCTTCTAGTTCCATCCAGGACGAAGTTATGACGATGCAAACAGAAAAGAAGCGCATTTTTGATTTTTCAAAATTTCACGTAAAATTGACATTTGAAGGGTCAAGGCCATTCCAAATCAACGGGCGCCCTCCAGATTCGGATTCAGTAGAGAATCTACATACAAATCAGTTTTCAAAACGCGTGTGTCATGAGTCCGGACGACCATGTTGAATTTAGGCACCCTGCTCCCCGACTAAAAGTCATATTGTCCAAGATAGCTAAAATTGACTTAGATACTAAATTTAAAAACTAATTTGAAAGCTCGTTCGCTATTTTATTATAATATTGGTTGATGTATAATCGCTTGTGCTACGTTAGATTTCAAAAAGAACTTTTCAAATAATTTATAAATGGAATAAACCGAAATTCACAAGCTGTCCCTATAGCCCCCATAAGCAGGTAGATATTTCTAAATTTAATAACACCCTAACAATAGTAGCCCGAATGCCGTACAGTCAGTTATTTTCAGGTAAGTAGTTTATAGAATTTTATCAGTAAATATGTTTAAAAACCCTAATTATTTATATTAAGAAAATAAAAGTGAATCAAAACTGAATTTCTAAATAAAAAGGTTTAAAAACATTAAATTTATATTTAATGTTTTTAAACCTTTTTATTTAGTAAGTAATATGACTTAAGTTTTAACTACATGCTAAATGCTTTCTATTTCACTTCACTTAACAATCCTTGTCATCCTTTTCTTTAAATTTTGACAAATAACACCAATAAACAGCTGAATATCCAATAATTCTTCAAAATTATAGAACCCACCACTGTTAATTCTATTACCATTCTTGCGTCAAACACCGCAGGTGTGAACCGTACAATATACAACAAGGTACTGTGAACCCGTACTTGTGGCTGCGTCAACGTTGCGGGCCTGTAGGGTTCTGTGTCGAGAAACGCCCGCAAGATGCTCGCTGCGAACCCGCAACGGTGACGCAGTGTGAGTGAACTACACCATTTAACTTATAGTATCGTAGACACCGCAATTGCGGGCCCACAGCGGGAATTCCCGCATGTGGACACCGGCGCTTAGTGTCATTCAACCTTAATATAACAATAACAAACTCCGATCTTTCAAGTTGCAGACAAAACATATCACATTTCTGTTTTTAAAAATAAGACTACCTTCCGTAAGGTCAGTTACGAATGTCAGGACCAGGTCCAAAATTCAATGAAACTTTAAAATTCATTTTCTGGAAAACTATTCGTTTTTGGCCTATACTTGTACAGGTAAATTACTCTACTGCTCCCCTCTACCTACCATATAAAGGATATCATGTATCTCCGAATCGCCCTGTATAGTCAGATGTTTCATACACAGGTTTTTGGTTGAATGGTAGATATGTGTAATAGAGTAGAGCAAATCTTTTTAATAAACCTTATAAAGTCTGTTCTTCAAATGAATAGTTTGCAAGAAAATGCATTTTAAAGTTTCATTGATTATCAAGTCCGACCCTGTAACACTTACCTACCTTAATGCGTACAAATTTAATTTAAAAATGTGATACCTTTTTAAATGTACCTGCTTTTTAAAAATTGTTGTTGTATGACACATAAAAAAGCTAATTGATAGCTGTCTATGCTTTAAAACGTAAATAAAAAGTGGTCAGAAGTTTGCTTTTTTTAGGGTTTGTTTAATAAGTCTGGTACAAGGTTGAAATGCGATCTGTTGTTAAATACTAGAATGACCTACATAGTTATTTTGTTATTTTAATTCAAACTTTCATAAATAGTATTTAGTTGTAACAATTTTAGTTGTGATTTTTAATTGTAATTGACGTATTAACTGAAACTACGTTTAACTGCAATTAAATTTGGTTGCAGTCTGGAATTAAGAGGTTAGATGAAAATAAATATAATTGCAATTGAAATGTCACAATTAGATCTTCAATCAACTGATTAATTGATTAATCCCCAACACCGACAGAAATGTAGTAGTTGTAATAATAACAAAAAACTTTTTCTTTCTCTCCTTTAGGAAAGCGTAACTTTCTATCTTGATAAGGCAACCAAAAGCAAAAGTAAAACATGCGAAGTGGTTGCTAGGTATGAAAAACTTTCAGTGCCTGGACAACGAAGTAAAACTGTCAATTTTTTTAGAATATAATATTATAAGGTGGTTGTTGTCAACATTACCTTGGTAAAAATACTGTTGTATATACAAACATTATTTTATTAGGTATAATCACCGAATCATCATTTTATTTATTTATTTACGGTGGTTCATAAATGTCAAGGGGAGAGAAAAGTTTAGTACATTACACGCTGCGAAAGCCCTTAAGGGTGCTCGGTGTTTTTAACTAACCACGGCTACGCTTACGCTTTGCCTCGGCCAATCAAAAACACCTTGCACCTAAAAGTAAACTTTCGCAGCTTGTAATATAAATAACTATTATCCAACACCTCTAAATAAAAAGAGCTAAAACTTGATGTTAGCAAGCAATTAAAGATGATGTTTACTCACTTGTGGGTAGAAAATCATTGTTGCTGACTTTAGAGTGGTGATTGGTTGTTATTAAAGGTAGCAACCAATCACCAGCTTACATTGCATAATATTATTAAAATCCAGTCATCGCGCTCGATTATTAAATTTATGGCCGTCAAAACTACAGACTAACTATACATTGCAAATTCGATATTTAAATTTAAATAAAGAGGTGTTGGACAAAATTTTGTATGGCACACGTGAGTTAAGGATATTATCCACTCAGAGAAATTTTTCGTTCGTGGATAATATCTTAACGCACTTGTACCATAAATAACTATAGTTTAGTCTACTTGCTGGCACATTTATGTATTTATTACTTACTACCTATAATAAACAGTTTAAATAGTAAACATCTTTTTGCTTGAGTAAACTAAATGGACCAGATACAAGGTACGTCACGTCATTAATTATTACGCTGTTTTAATTGATAGAAATGATTGTATTATACCATTACCATATCATTGTTATTTTTAAAATGAACGACCTTGAACGTTTTTAGTAGTTTAATTGCAGCTATGCAAATGATAATTTCGGATAAGGACATGTCATGTTTTTAATATTTCGTTTTATAGCAATTCTAACTGTTAATTGATTTTATTAAGCTATCGATTTACTTATTCGTTCTAACGATGTCTGAGATTAAATACAATTCAAATTCATTATTAATAAGAATAACGATTTGCAACCTAATACGGAAATGCAGTAATTGAAATAATAACAAAAAAAACCCTTTTTATTTAGGTGCTCTCATTGTTTAGTCTACTTGACAAATTTATGTATTTATTACTACCTATAAACAGTTTAAATAGTAAACATCTTTTTGTTTGACATAAATTAAATGAATGATCAGCATAGAAATAATAGCTCCTTCAGATACCAGGGCCGTCTTCAGTTTGCTTAATTTTCGGTGAAAGTTTATTTTTGCCTTCTTCCTTTATAGATATGTTACACATTAAACCAAAATTCTTTATATAAAAAACACCCTGTATACCACATTTACAGTATATTTCGTTTTTAGATTGTTTCTCCTTACAATACCTAAGTCTGTCTACAAAATTTCCATCATTTTATCTGTTTTTCTGTACATTTTCATATTTCAAAAGTCTTCTTTCATATGCCAATTGATTGCTTCTCTACAAACTGGCCGATAATACTGAACAACAAATTTGAGGTCACTCAAATTTTTTGAAAAGAAATATATAGTGCAAGTTGTATACTCTAATATGGAACATTTATCTGGAATTAAATTTTGTCTAGCATCCATCGTTAAAAAAAAATTATGTTGATAGAAAGCATTTTAATCAAATTTTATGCAAAATAAATTAACAATATTCACAAAACCTTACAGGGATTTGATTTTTTCCTTTTACTTTATTTTTTAGTCACTAGAGGTCTCCGTAATCAATACCGACCTAGAGTCACTACATCTTGTTACCTAGTCCGCGCTGCTCGATCATAGCACCGCAAAACGCCGATATTGGGTTAAAAGAAGCACGAAATTGTTCATTATTTGTATCTGATTGCATTTAATCAAATCCACGTTATCTTAAAAAGGTTTTTCTTATTCTGAAAGATCAAACCTCTAATATGTCAAATACGTAAAACGTGGTTTTAATTTGTCCATTATTAAAATTCACCTTTCTCTGCCCCAATATGGCGGCATTTTGCGGTACTCTGATCGAACAACGCGGCCTAGGTGACTAAATGTAGTGACTCTATACCCACCTAGAGATCCTTTAATCAAGAGTCTGGCCAAGGCAGCCATTTTATATCACAACACGTGCGTCAAATTTGAAAAGTACAGAAATAGTTACACAACCAAATATTGGCACACATATAAACAGTATTTGACTCAATTAAAAATCACGAAACGGGTTATGTATATAAAACATATTTAGCAGTAAAATTACATTATAATTAGGATATCAAAATCAAAATATTAGTTGTATTCTTTTTACTATTTTTTGGTAAGATTCTTACTTATTCTCATTATCTTAGTAAATTGTTGTGTTCTATTTACTTGTCGCAAGTGAGTTGGTACTGAGATAACTTGTTCCTCCCTTGCCCCAACTGAGCCTGCTTGCTATTTAGCTTACTTCAAAGTATGCAGTGAGACGTAGCTTTTTGAGGTTATTATATCAAATGTAAACAAATGTTTGATCATAAAAAGTATATGTAAATAACATAAATACGTTGTTTATTGAAAATAAATAAGCTACGCAGCTATAAATAGTATATTGCAGGAAAATAATGATTACTTTATTATTTATTTTATTATTTTTCGTCATCCTTGTGAAAAACACAAACGATTACAATTTGTGGTTATGTTGTGTTTCTGCTTGTTTACAAAAACATGTTGTATGTTCTTTTTACTTTTCAATGGGCTGAGTTAATCTCACTTTGTTTTAGCTTAGTACTGTTGTGTTTAGAAGAGTGTTTATATAGTCTTGTACACAATCTATAAGTTATCTCTTTTAGAAGGTACCTAATAAAAGATGTTTATCTTCTACGAGATATTTATTTATTCTTTTTTTTTTTTATTATTGTTGCTATCGCAATATCCCATCATTCAATGCCACTCTGATGGATATGTACGTAATGATGTGTATTTGATATATATAAATAGCAAGATATCATTACAGTACATCTTAGTACAACTGTGGTAAAAATAATACAACTATTATATCAAAAATATTGTGATATAAAATGGCGGGCACCTTGGCAATGCATTGGCCAGACTCTAATTAAAGGGTCTCTATACCCACCTATAGCCCCTTTATTTACAAATAGTAGCGACAACGATTGATCTCGTAGCTGGAGCAAAAGCACCAGAACGATATTGGCAACACTGAATGTTACCAGATTTGACATTCCGTCTTACACTAAATCTTAGGTTTAGTAATAACCATTGACAAAAATGTTCACAACTCAAACATTAATTTTATAATGGACATTCATGTTCTATAAAAACAATCATATTAATATAAGATATACCTACGTAATTGTAATTTTTAAATAAATTTCCGTAACAGCATGCATGTAGTAATTTCTGCTTTATTAAAGTTTGTGTCAGGTTTACTCAACGATGTCGCTACTATTTAAAATACAGGGGCTATATACCCACCAATAGTCTGCTAGTATAGATTTTTAAGGCTGCTTCCATAGTTTACATCTTTGCGCACAACAAATTTGGGGTAAAGGGAAATTGTAAATCGTCATATCAGTGACGTATTTAGGGGGAGGGGGATTTTAACGGGCTCGAGCTCCCGAAATTTTTTAACTGTCCAGATCCTTTATGTTAAAATCTAAGCATTTTGATTCGGAATTTTTATGGAGTAAAATTCCCCCCCCCAAAGAAAATTCCTAAATACGTCACTGCGTCATATACAGTCTGTTTGATTTAAAGCGTCCCGCTTTGTAGCAACTTTATTTTCAGTCAGAAATGGTATAAACCATATATATTATTAAATGGCATAAGATTCTCTATGTTCTGGTTCAGAAAATTTTGTATTTACTAAATCGGCGTGAGCATGATGACGTCATCGAACGTTTTTTAAATTACATGATAGGTATTTTTTTTACTGAAATCGATAGAGTATTGCGTTTTCTTTTCAACCACAATCAATATTTATACTCAAATCAGAAAATTTTCAAGAAAAACGTGAAAAATGATATACGACTAGTAGGCTTTGATTTCTGGTTCTGCAAGTAATAAAAGGGAAATATCTAGCAAGCTTAGGTAAATAACGAAACTTTAGTTGTTCCAGTGGCATATTTACAAATTTTTCTCGGGTGCGGGAGGGTACTCTATAAAAATTCTCCCCCCAAAAAAATGCCACTGAGTTATTCTGGTCTTTAATTTTCAATTAGGGAAAATGTAGAACAAAATAGTACAAAAATAAATAATCAATAAAATAAATTGAAAAACTTATTTTGGAATTTCACTAATAGATAGAGCCGCAATAGGAAATTATTCATTTATTTTTTACCATACCAGAAAGTATTAATCATATCATATCAAATACGAAGAACAAGAATAGAGCCATAAGAAATTTGCATCTCACTCGCCCTGCAGACGGCACGCGTTTAAAATCTTTCAGGTGGTTGGCTCCTTCGTCGTCTTGTCCGCAACATCTTACTCGACTGTAAAATTCCATTTCCAGGACTTATAACGTAAATTACTATTACAGACTAGTTTTATCAGTATTGTAATTTCTACTTCAACTATTTACCAACATGCAATTTCATGCTGAAAAAATGGATACAACACCCTACCTAATCAAATACTACACACTTTCTTGCTTCTTCTTTTTTCATGCATTATTTAGTACAAGTACATTACCCTTTAAGAATTAGGTGAACTACAGACAACCATCTGTGTTTTTGTTGAAATAATAATATCACTCATATCATCATCATCACACATATAGTATCACAAAAGGTCGATACCCTAGAGATAATAAATTCTCATAATATTTGAAACTTGCATTTTAAGCTAGGGAAACCCAACAAGTTTAAAGTTTTTGATGCTTTTATTTCCAATGTATTACCAATTCCTCTAAAAGAAACTCAAAACTATTTTAGACGTTCTGGAATCTGTCACCTTTTTTGCTGTTTTATTGTTTAGCAGTAGTAAAATTGTCTGAGAAACGAACTGTTAATAGTCATATTGTAAGGCTCCCAAAACAATACAATACCCACCACGACCACAATGTGTAAGTAAACAAACTTCTTCATTTGTCAATGAAAAACACAGTAAATACCTTGTTTATGTTGTCTATGGTTAATCCAATGATTTTCAGCGAGTGTTGCCATTTCATCAGACAGTTTTATTCAAATAACGCAAAAAGTAATGTTGATAAGAAAAAATGTTTGGAATTTTTTGTTGGTATTAATGTCACCTATCACCTGTTTTAATAATGGCACTTATGCTAAATACACCCTGTATACTACTAGGTACATTTTAACTGGAAAATAATATAACAAGTTCTACAAAAATCGGTCTTTATTTATATGAAATAAGCACACTTGGTACATAATGTTCCATCACTAATAATAGTAATCAAACAGGTTTTCATTTCAAATCTCTTTTTGTGTAATAAAAACATACGTCATAAAATTAACACGATCTCTTTCAGTTCTTTAGTAACAGAAGTTACCCTATCAATATTAAGCTTGCAACTTCATGTATACCTCTATGAAATCGCAATACTACAAAAAAATTAATAATAATTAACAACTTACAAATGGCACTCATAGCCACCAGAGCTATGATTACTAAACTTTTTTTTTCAAAATAGTATTTTTAATAAACGTTAATATTTATATAATCTTTTTGGTATCATTTGATTGAAAGTATATATATATATATATAGGCATTTGTACTGCTTCGGTTACAACAGTAGTAAATGCTATTCTTTTCTTAAACAAAAGGAAAAAAACAAAAAACTTAAAAGAAGTTAGAAAAGTACTCCAGCTGTATATCAAGTACAGGAAAGACTGAACTCTTTCAAGATCACTCGTTTCATTCAACCACATGCATACTTATTTGTTTATTCTTATTATTACTCAGCGAGTCCAACATGAGTATGGGTAGATTTAAATACATTTTTTTAAAATTATAATTTGAATAATGAAGACCGAAACTTTGGTTGCTTCAAATACCATTGCTGATAAATTTACTAAATACTAAAAGCTAGTAGAGCAGACTATCACTAATATATTATCATCATATTCGATAATTTTTAGTTATTAGTTTTGCCTAAATGATTTACCTTTTTTAAGTACTTACTTGTAGGTTAACATTTTCTATATTATAATGAAACACATTTGCTGACTTTACATAATTAAAAAAGGAACATCCGTCTTGATGTATATCCCTTTTTATAAGTCTTTCAAATTAAAAATAAAATTTTTACTACAAGTGTTCTAATACCATTTAAATAGTTTTCTCTACTTTTAAAGATAGTAGTAGCATCACTAATTAATTTAATAATGGTTTTCTAATATTAAATTCACATTATCAATGCCAATCGCTAAGTCAAGATTCTTTTTGTATCATCAACCTAATCAGAGATTACTTCATAAATTAATTACAGTATATTATGGACAAATAGATAATTATTGCTAATATAATGTTATTGTAACCAACAATAAGAAAATAATAGTTGAAAATAGATCAGCATAATTATAAAACTGAAGCTAGATATTTGATAACGCAATTAATGGTTGTTTTTTTAATAAGGAAGACCATAGCAATAATTCTCTAATTTAATGCCCATTCGTGCTTCTCCATTTTAATAACACAATGTTTTGATAACCCAATGATAAAATGCCAAACTTGCTTTTAGATTTGAGGAGTTATGAATAAATTCACAAATAAATACTTCTAATAAAATATAATTATAATAATATTACCTTTACACAAGGACCAACACTTTTTTTTAAGCAAGGTTATGAATGCGTTTTAACATTTTAAACTAGATTTTTTATTTAATTTTACTATTTATTATACCAAACAATAATAAAATTCAAAATTACTTTCGAATCAACATTAACCGGCCAAATGAACCTCACTTTTCTTGTTGAAAGCATATAGGGTGATCATATTTACATACTCTTTTACCTATCATTGTCATTGGGAATTATTAACTTAAAAATTGTATAATTCTATACAAGGATTAAAATGTTTAATACCAAAAAATATACATTGATCATATATTTTAAAATATTACTTTTAATCCTTGACTATTAAATATTTTCTTTTTTTTTTCTATTAAAAAAAAAGTAGAAATATAAACTCTGTTCTTTAAAAACCTAAACAAGTTTAACAATGATCTTAATCTCCAAGGAATCTTAAAAGTGTACAGTAAGTACACTTTGGTAGTATTTTTAAGGAGGCACCTTGTACTATTCTAGAAATATATTTTTATTTTGTAGATCTTTTTTAAAGTTATTCGATTGATGTGTTAACTTACAAACCTCGTCCCACCTAAAAACCCAATCAAATATTCTCCAATATGAAGACCATCATTTATTTATGTATGAAATTTCTTCATACATAAATAATATTCAGCAGTTTCTCAACCAAATCAAGTAAAAATCTTAAAGGTCCAACTTCCAGAAATTAATTCATGGTGATAGAAAGAAATAAAAGACTATGAAATAAGTATAAAAAATTTGTTAATTTCTATTGAAAAAATTGTACTTTTTACAAATAAATTGCAAAACATTGTATTATTATTGGAATTAACAATTTAGACATCATCATTTTCCAAGTCTCGTCAAATACCAGTATACACAAATAATTTAATCAATCTCATCAAGAGATATTCCAATGATAACAATTTTAGTAACGAAATAATTAGCCTAAAAATTTTTAATCTTTTTTTATTCAAAACCTGTTTCTTCTAACAGTTTCATCAATTTGTTATATATAAATATGAAAGAACTTGCATTTGATTCATATTAAAATTAATTAATAATAATTATTATTCTGATAATTGACTAGTGATAGTTTGCCACCCCAACTTGCAACTTTTAAAAGAAAGTTGTAAAGTTTGAAGCATAAATTTTCGTCTCCATTTAAATTATCAAATGCAGACCAAGACTTGAGCATTATTAATAATGATTTTTTTTTAAGAATATCAAAAACATTTTTTTTTTAGGACTCTTGGAATACAAATGGACTGTCAGCGCAGTACGAAAGGCTATGTATAAGCCTTCTAACAATATATTCTGACAACTAATTTTAACGATGCAGGTACGATGATCTGACCTACAGTTCTATCTAGAGTCAGTAGTTAATAGTAGTTATAGCAATAGTAGTAATAGATATCACAATAGACTTATGCTGCACCAACCTACTTCACAAGTACAAAAGTATTAAAAATACAAGCGCATCCTCTACTTATAGGCCTTTTTTTAGTGTCAAACCTTGCAAATCCACATTGACCAGTAGTAACAGCATCTCACTAAGTGGATTCGCAAGATTTAAATTTCACTTATACTGTACAAAACCAAGCAGTGACGACTTCAGCTAAAGTTTGAACCAGCACAACACAAACATTAACTGATCGTGCTGTTAATCACACCAAACAAAATATTACTTCAAATTCTAGCCGAATTTTACAATAATAACAAAAAGAAATCACATTTGTATGTATAAAAATATATGAAGATACTGGGACACTTTAACTGCTGGGGCTGGCAATGGCAGTAGCAGATGTGGGATGAGTCAAATGCAAGAACTGACAAGAATGATGTGTTTTTGCCGCTGCTGTCCTTCTTTGCAACAAACGGCTTTCACTGGGCGGGCTTAAACCTAATGGTGGTGGTGATGGAGGATATACGTTGGGCCTTTCCAAGTAATCCAAATTCATACTGAAATGTTGTAGTACCACACGATTACAAACCATTGCCGATTCAGCAAACTGGGATAGTTCTCGAGCTGAATTGTTGCGCTTTATGATGGCAGGCGTAGCCAAAGGTACAGAGTCACGTGCTCGACTTAACCAAGGATGATTCAATACTTCAGTAGCACTAATGCGCTGACTAGCTGTCTTCACTAACAATGACGATATAAGATGTTTGGCCTCCGGAGAAATGTGGCCCCATTCGGGTTCTGGAAATTCATATCGACCCTCCTGGATGCTATGGAAGAGCAAATCCTGGCAAGCAGTGCAATTGTCTCCACGTTCCCAACCACAATCACCACCACACTTTCCATAAAACGGCGGATATCCACATAACAAAATGTACATTATGACACCCAATGACCACAGGTCACAACGTTTATCGTATGCTGCTGAATCTGTTTCACCAATAAATGCTTCTACTACTTCTGGAGCCATGAATTCCGCACTGCCAACCTAAAAAAAACATTATTATTAACATATTTATAAATACTTTTGGTTGAAATAATCTTATTCTTATGGAACAATTCTCAAAACTTAAATAATACAGAGTGTAACTAATATAAGTAATAATCTTGCAATGGGAAGGTAGCAGTAATGATTTAGAACATAATATTTTCCTTATAAACATGTGGTCACTCCCTACTAGTTTTCCAGCTAATCGCATTTCAAATTTTAAATAGTGTGGTACTAACTAAAGTAGCGAATAACGAATGCCGTCTGAAAATATATATTTTTTTAATTATTATAAAATTTAAGGTCTTAAAATTCCATGCTTAAAAGATGTGATGTTTGATTGTACATACTTGATTTGAATACATTATTTTGTTTAACTCGCTCCTATTTCTAATTACATAAATTTGATAAGCAATGAATGTAATGATTTTGCAATGATGGATTAACAATTTGCCTCTTTCTCATTCACATTACACTTATTACTTTTTCATTTTAATTTGCAGGTTCTTTCCTTCTCGTTTTTTGTAAAGCATATTCATTTTGAAATAATAAAAAGAGAATATCTCTTTGAAAATTGTTGAAACCACACTTAATATAGATGCAGTTTGGCGGCATCTTGAATGAAAATTGTTAAAATTCTGATAAAGATGTATGACTTTTTATTGTTAATAATTAAAAAATATCAATTTGTTTTTAATATGATCATTTCGGATACTTTTATTTAATAAATCGTCTAGGTGAAATTGCAGTAATAATAGTTAAACTGCAAAATATAACATTTTATTATTACAAATTTATAGGTATGCGAGAGAATTTTTTTTAATATGCTTACAAGTTTGTAGTTTATAAAGATAAAATTATTTTAAAATGTTTTAATATTTTGTGGTGGAATTTAACAGACCACTTGATTCTTGTTATTCCATAGTTAATTACAAGATGTTATTTTTTATGAATTTATAATTATGTTGGTCTGAAATATAATTTTCTAACATGTTTTTTTTGAAAAGCTAAAATCTCTTTCATTCTGTCAATTTAGATAAAAGTATGAGAGTAAATGCTTCATTAAGTCTAATTTTTACAGATTCCATTGTTTCTCGTCTGACCAATTTTTATAGTAGTATCAAAATATTTTAAACATATAAAGAGAGAAAAATAACAAAGAAAAATAAAAACGAAAAACAATTTTGTTTTGTTTTTTTTAAATTAACTTATTAAGAATAGTAAAAAAAATCTTATTTTTTTATATATAAAAATTAAATATTTTAAAAATACTATATTTAAAATAAATTATTATAAATGTGCTTAAATTGTAATTTAAATTGTAATATTTTTGGTGTATTAAAATTAAAATTGTGAAATTTATATATTGCGTGGTAGAATAGTGCTGTATTTGGTTTATGAGGAGTTGATATTTAGATTTTAAATGAATTTTTATGTTGATTCATTCTTTTTTAAATTTTGTTTTGTCTCTCCAATATAATTGGCATATTACAGTTAGTTTGATAAATTATATTTGTTTCATTTTCTATGCCTGTTTTATCTTTTAAAATACGGAAATTTTTCCTATTGTGTTTGATTCCTGTATGCAATTTTAATATTTTTTTTATTTTTTGCTGTTTGAGATAGTTTAGGAATAAAAAGTAGAACGACGTATTTGTTTTGTTTCAATGTTATTTTGATTATTATTAAATTCTTACCTAAAAAAGTTACTTGTAAGTTTATCGTTTTGTTTAAATATTTGTGTTTATGAAGATTTAAAGGATAATTTTTTTTGTAACATGATTAATTTTTTTTGGTTTTGTTTATGGAATTTTTGGATAATTTATTCTAGTCTACTAAGTTATTAATTAAACTTTTTTTTATATTTTAAATCTCTATATGAATAAAAATTTAAATATCTGTTTTAACTTCTTTTCTATACCAATTTGTATCTATACTTCCATTTGAATTTTTCATTATTGTTAAATCTAAAAAGTTTATTGAATTTTGTAAATTTTCATGTTTAATCTTGGGTGAATGTTACTAAAAAGCTTCAAATATTTTATTTATATTATTTTTTTTCATGTCATCAACATGTCCGTTATAGCTTGATATTGTTTTAAAATTGATTATTACCTTTTCTTCTATGTTTTGTAATACTAGATTTGTAATAGTGCTAGATAGGGGTTGACCCATAGCAACTCCATATTTAAGTTTATTAATCGAAAATAATTATATGGTTTTTATCAGTGGCGGTTGCTGCATATGTAAACCCGGGGCACTCGTAGTGCAACACATGATGCTTTAATATGTGCGTACGAAAATGATAGCAATATACCAGTTTGTCGTGTGCCCCGAGTTTGACGTATGCAGCAACCGCCACTGGTTTTTATGCATTTTATGAATTCATGTTTTGGGATTTTTGTTAAGTTTTTTTTTGTCCCAGTAATTATGTCTAGTTTCTATTGCTAATTCTACAGGTATGTTTGTATAAAGAGATTCTATGTTTAAAGGTAAAAAACATTAATAATCTGGAAGTTTTAAATTTTGTAATTTATTTTTAAAAGTCCAAGAGTCTTTAACACTGTGTATGTTTTTATTTGTTATTTGTATTAGTATTTTTGATAAATATTTAGAAGTTTTATATAATGGGCTCATATATGTAGCAACTATTAGTCTTAAAGGGTTATTAGCTTCCTATAATTTTGGTAATCCATACATTTTTGGAATGAGAATCCATTGTGTGTGTGATTAATTTTTCACAAGTGATATCAATATATTCCTTTTTAAGCCATATTTGTAAAGTTTTATTATTATTATTTTGTAATGTATTTGTTGAGTATTTGGATTCTTTTTTATATGTTTCTTCATCATTAAGTAAATCTTGCATTTTTTTTGTTATAATCGCTTTTATTAATAATTACAGTTTTTTATGTTGTGCCAGCTTTTGTTATTATAATTTCTTTGTACATATTTAAAAATGTCTTAGAATTTTTGATACTAAATGATACTTGATGCTTAATGATCATTATATACACTCATCTTTCACCCTTAAAGGTTACTTTCCATTGACAATCCAACTCGAAAATTTTTAACCAATTAAATTACAGAATTTTTCAAATTGCGACCAATGAAATTAGTTTTATAGTGAAAAAACCACTAGTGGTTTTTTCACTAAGAAAAAACCACTTGTCAAAATGAAATGTCAAATTTAATTAAATTAATATTAACTACACACGCTAAATAAAAATTTGCTCGGTGGATTGTCAAGCCGAATACAAGTCGTGGTCTAATTTTTTCTTGCAAAATTTATCGTTTAAGACATTCGTAGCTTTTGCTTTTGGAAAATTACACTCGTCTCCTGCGTCGACTCGTGTAATTTTCGTTGCAAAGCTACTCATATCTGAAACGACAAATTTTGTCGGAAAAAAAAGACCACTTGTGATATTATATATGATAAATAGACCCTGTATATGTAAAATAAATAAGGCAAAGTAATAGACCAGTGCTTTAGGGCTTACAATATCGAATCACACTAAAGTCCATCTAAAATATGAGTCACCCGCATAATAACCATTTGTATCCACTTGAATAAACAATAATATGAATCAAAAACATGCTCATCTGGCATCTATCACCACATATCAGTGGCGCATCTGTACTCATGTTTATCATAGTTACTCTTCATAAAATTGCATAAAAGGGAGTTGTGGACGCAACTGAATGTTGCACTACCTTTGCATGATACGCTCGCAGTGAATGGTGGTATCCACGTGATCCCAGATAGCTTTACTGAACTTCAGCACGTGATTTTTGATGACTCATTTGTTGGACTAATGGATATACTTTAGTCAATTAAATATATGTACTTAGATAATTGAAATAAAAAAAGTTTAAAGTAAACTTTGAAAAATGAATTTTTAATCACAGTGGAATATCTCTTGGGTAGACGACTTTGGACCCGGATATTCTGTCCACCCAAGAGGGTGTCTTTTCAAGCAAATGTCTGATAACAAGTGAATATTTTGTTCAAGTAATATATTGTCATTCTATCAGTGCAGGAAAAACTGTCTGCACAACAGAAATGTCCAATTATGAGAGATTTCATTGCAATTGAAATTGAATAGTTTTACTACAGAAATGTTAACACACATTTATCCCCTTCTGCATTTTCACTACAAAAGATTATTTGGCTACAGACACCATGGATTGTAAAACCATAAAAGCTATAATGAAATTTGGATACATCTGCTGGTGTTCAAATTATATAACCTTCCTTAATGACTGCTTTGGTCATCTATTTTATATGTTATTATTTAATGCATCGTCAGCCAAGAAATATTTTGATTTAAATATGTTTATATAAATATTGTTCTGTAAAACTAAATACCAAATTCTTTAACTTATTTTATTCAATGATTTTTGTGATCGTGTGAAATACTACTTAACTCTAACAATCAGTTTACAAACAATTAAATTATGCTTTTGTCTTTTATGAAAACATTCGTGTTATAAAATTTCAATATATAAAAAAATAACTAATGATAAAACTTAATTACTGTTTTAATAATTGTTTACTAAACGTTAGCTTACAAAGCAGTAAAACTAGTTTTTTTAAATTTTATATAATAATACTTGAAAACAATCGGAATTAAAATGTTAAATACCAGAAAAGCCAGTTATTAACTTTTATTAATTTACGACCCGAAATATTCCATTGTGACACGTTCACCTTTATGTGATGATAAAATGTATTATATTTTTATTTAGATTTAAGATATAAATCTTATTTGAAATATTCAAATATTTAATATAACAGTTCTTTAAATATCTATCTTTTATTTTTATCTTTAGTAGTGCGCACTTTTCTAAAACAATGTCTCTATAAATGCTTCATAATATATACTCTTATATTCTAGGCTTCTACTTATAGGCATTACTTACTGGAGTCAAAAGTTGTGGTGTTGCAAGTGGACTTGAAACGCTCGATTGGAACCTTATTCCAGAACCTAAGTCTAAATCGCAGATTTTGATAGGACAAAGGCGGTCTTTATGTACACACAAAATGTTTTCCGGTTTGAGATCACGGTGTGCAATTCCTTTCGCGTGCATAAAACTTAACGCCGACGCTATTTCACGTATAATTTCAGCTGCCGCTGCTTCACTAAAGTATTTATGCTCCTGTATACGTTTCAGTAGCTGCCCACCATTAACCTGTCGCAAAAAAATACGTTACTATGATTTAATAATTAGGCAAATAATCAAAATAGGTTACCTTTTCGAAAACCAAATAGAATTTTTCCTCGTCCTCAAAAAATTCTGTGAGTTGGATAATGTTGGGGTGACCCTGGCAGTGATGGAAGGTTTCGACTTCCCTGAATACTCTGGCACGTGCATGTCCTGGTACTTTGTCAATAATTTTTACCGCATATTCCTGATCTGTATACATATTCAAACACGTCTGGACACTTGCATATGCACCTTCACCTAGGATTTCCCCTGTCAGTTTGTAGAGGTCTGCAAGATAAAGTATAAGAGGATTAATATACATAATTGTATTCTGGTAAATTAAAATTATGGTTGTATGTCTAATGTCTTCTCAAGTAAGTGTATTTACTAAATATTTAGGTTCTAATAAAAGCCTAACTGTTCTAATTAATTTTTATAATTTTCACATTAATTTATTGCAGTGACTAAGTGAATCGATTGATTTTCTTGTTGTAAGTTATCTGCAATTCTAATTATTAATATTATACATATCGTATTCGTGACCATGTACAGAGTAATATTTCTAATAACCCTGGTAAACATTAAAAAAGTAAATAAAAACAAATAACATTCTTCCTGAATACATCGATCATGTTTTTAGAAGGAACCTTGAAGTGATTGCTCTTACTCACACGAGTTTAAATTCATTAGGTCATAGGTATCGATTTTGTTCTTTGCAAACCTTTTTTGGCCTCAGCATATTAAAAATTAGATAAGATTAGATACACTGATGAGAAAAATACACATACCATAATAGATAAACAGATAATAAACAAACATCTAGATATATTTTTTACATTATAAAGGTAAACTGTAATTTATTATTATTAGTGAGAGCTGTTTACATTGTTGTGTATGTATGTGTATAGTTACTACCTTGTTATTATACATAATTATAAGGTGGCTAATAAATCCTATGTCCTCCAACTTATTCAGCAAATAGATATTATACGGCGTGTTACTGATTGAGTGGCCAAAAATGAATTGGTCAAATAGGTCTTCTATTGTTACAAATCAGTGGGGGGGGGGGGTTTATCAATAGTTGCATGGTTCGAAAGATGTTTTTCCCTTCTTGAATATTTTTATTTTTCATTTCATGGCTAGATGCTGTGAAAATCAAATTTCTATACTCTACCAAGGCCATAGCCAAGGGGAGGTTACAGGGGTTGAAACCTCCCTCTGAAATAGGATGAACATACTCAAACTTTCCTCTAAAAAAATACTCAAAAGCCTCTGCTTTTTTAAAAAGTATTGTTTCAAGTGAATTCGTTATAGGCTTGTGTGCGGCAGAGGTGTTTTTTTGCCATATAATAAATCTTAGTAAAATACTTCAAACTGTTAACACTAATTTACCGTCAGGTATTGCTTTCAATGAAAATGTGAAACTTCTGGGAGAAAAATCGCGAAGACATGGATAAATTTTTTCCATATTTTTAATAATTCCAAAAACCTGCTTACGTCAGAATGAAGCCATTACCATTTCAAGAATTAACAAGCGACAAGTTAATCGTGTAAATATAAACGGACAAACTTCAGAAAAGTACTATAGAGTCGCGATAGCTATTCCTTGCATAAATGATTTTCTCTCTCAAATTAATAGTAATTTTCTCCATCATAAAGAAACTTAAAAATTAAAAGTTCCTAACTAAATTATTGCGTAAAAATTTGAGAAATGATACCAATCTCATTAATCGAGGAGTTACAACATACATAATACATTGGATTTTTATAGCTAGTTCATAGAAAAAGAAGTGGCTATACCTGAAATAAGAATCTGGCAGTCCAAATGGGAAAACAAAACTGAAGATGTCCAGAATGCTCCAAATACTTAGATTTGTGCGATATGAGGTTTTGTCTCAATGTATATTTGCTTATAAAAATTCTAAGCACATTTCCAGTGACCACCTCAACCTCACAGCTCCACTATGAATAGAGTCACTCAAACTCGGACTACTATCAAATCTCGGACAAACTGACAACTGCAAACTGGGTTAAACATGTCTAACAGATGCCGCTTTCATGGAGTTATATTTTACTATAAAATTCTGATCAAAAAGAGTCCTCAATATCTATATAATAAAATTATGTATCGTACAGATGTCCATCATTTGAATTTATGCTTCAGAGGGCTGCTGGCCGTCCCACCCCATAGAACCAGCATGTTTAAGAGATCTCTATCGTATACGTTACAGAATTACTTAAATCAAATGACTAACTACTACAAGACTATGACAATTCCCAAATTAAAAAGGAAATTATTTTCCGATTTTATGTTCTATTTTTTTTAATTAATTACGTTTGTACTCACTTATTTTTCATAGTTAGAAATTGTACTTAGGTTTTCTTCATTTCTTCATTTATTTATCTGTATTTTTGTTACATTATTGAGGTTAACTGGCAGAGCAGCGCCTGCCTCAAACAGGCTCTGAACTTCACCTCAAGTGTTTTTTTTATTCAAATGTTTAGTTTTTTTTTTGGAGAAACAAATAAAGGCATTTATTATTATTATTATTAGTTAAGAGCTATATAAGAAATAGTACTTGGCATTAATGAGTGTTTCTAGATATGTAAATACTCAATATTTTTGTCGAAAAAGCTAAACGTTTAATAATATGTTAATTTATACTATACAGTGAAATCAAGAATGATTGTCCTGATCCTACAGATGTCCCCTTGATGTCAATTTTTCTTTCAAACTTTTAAAGTCGCTCTAGGGAAATCTGGAATGTCATCCACATGCCTCTGCTTTTCTTCTAACCCTCATGTAATGGGGCAAATATTGATATTGAGTTCGTGGAAAGTAGTGTAGGATCAGGATCGGTGTGTAGATTTTCTGTCGCTGTGAATTTTGGATTTTTCTTTAACTCTCCAGATTCTCCCCTGAAATAGATTTTCTCGCTACGGCCCTGTACTCTACAGATTATTTAATACAATACGAAATTATATTATAAAAAAGAAACTAGAACACGCCCAACTTCGTACTACTTAAGGAAGAAACAAACTAATGCAAAGATTCATATGATTAGAAATTGACACGAATAAGATTACAAAAGCGCTTAAATTGCAACCACAACCAACTCCGAAATTGTCTTTTGTTCTAATATTAATTTGAAGCTGTCAAATTAATAGATGATTGTTTAAACAATTTCTACATGCACTGCCAGAGGCATAGAATAGTTAAGATCAATGACCTCCTTCCTTCCTTCCAACAACATACTACAGGGCAACTAGAAACTGGGTTAGTGCAATGTGGGATTTAAAACAACGAAGTGTTGGTTAGTTTTTGTGTACCAACACAGCTCGACTTACTTCATCGCGGATATTAATTATCGCTTTTTTAAGTCGCCAAAAATATTATCAAATGTTTTTTATTTACTAATTATATCCGCGCCACATCATATGCAAAAGAGGAATTAAAATAATCGCCTGACGTTGGTTTCATATGGTTATCATAATAATAATAACAACAAAGATAATCTGGAATCTTTGACCTATGGCGATCGTCTATTTTTGAGTTCTTTTTTCATGTTCAAATGACCTCTTTTAAGTTATCTGACCATACAATGAATACCTTATAAAAGATTGAAGCAATACACGTGACTAGTCGTGACGAAAATGAGCATTTAACCCTTTGATAAAAATGCTAAAAATAGCTTTATTGCATTTTGTTATCTACTTTATGTAATAACAAAGCGCAAATTTGCATTATTATTATTTCCCAGTTGTGCAATTTGCTTACAATAGTTCTTTTTTTGCTCAAGTCATTCTGTTTTAAAGGTCTTTTTTTGTTAAAATTTGCAATATCTTCTGGCACAACAAAATCCCTACAATTGCAATCATGTGGGATTCTCCTATTACATTCCACATTCGGAAATTTTACATTAACGTCATATAAAGAGATTTTTGCATGGATTAATTATAAGAGATCTTTATGAAAGGAATTGTCTGTAAAATAATTAGAAATCGCCGCGAATTAGAACCGGCAACACTTGATCTAAAAACAACGACGAGAACCGTTGAGTCATTCAGCCGGCTTGTCGAGGTTATACCACGATGAAAATAATAGACGCAAAAATAAAAAGAAAGAATTTTAGTATCCAATTGCAATTGCAAAAATGTATTTATTAAAGGAAATTTTTTGGGAAATTTAATTTAAATTGGGAAATCGAAAGAAAATAATTCAACACTGCCTGATATCGTGCATCAACTTAATCTCTTAATGGAGGGCGGTTATCCTAAAATTAACATAAAGATTAAGGGATTAAAAGCATAGAATGACGAGTTCACGTTTATTCGAACAGAACCGTTTTGGAAAATCGATTTTGCTAAATTAAAGTCCTTTTTAACAAACAGCGGGATGTATACTGTATATTCATTCTTAAATGACGATGATATAATAATAGACGGAATCGCTGTTTGATTCAATCAATATTTGCACATTTCAACTTCTTTTTGCATTTCGTCATCGTGTAGTTGTTGCTTGGTAAATATTACAGGTGATGATTAATAAGAAAGCTTTTACGAAAATAATTAAAGGACTTAAGTGTGTGTGGTATTATGAAATATCATTTGTACATCCGTTTTCCTGGTATTGGTGGTTTGGTGTTTACTGAATATAAATTTCTGCTTATACCTGACCTAACTAACCTAAACAATTTAAAATTCATTATTTTTGTTCTTGCGTGAGAACTATGCAACGAATCAAACGTGGAATCGGATCAAAGATAATAAATAATTCGTCTAAAAAAGATTTCAAAGTAGTAAATTTAAATTAAAATTAAATTTAAGTTAAAATACTAAAGACAAAATATTATTGGGTTTAGGTAAAAATATAAACACAGTGGCAACCAGTATCTCATTCTGCCAGCCTTCAACGATGTACACTTTATAAATTCATATGTCGACTACAAATATTAATTTTAATTATATTATTTAAAAAATATACAGTAGCCACTCAATAACCCAAACAAAATACATAAAACAAGGTGGATTCGTGTTTGTGAATTGTTGTTTGTAAATCTGCTAGAAATTGATGAATAAAGAAGAAATAAAACAGTAAAAATGAGTCACCTGCGTGCACAACAGCTGTGTAAATAATACGACCAGGGTGAGATGATATAAGAGTGCAAGCTGCTCGTTGTTAAAAATGTCAGCGGCGTACGCTAGAACCAACAGATTACTGATTTTACTTCTTTTCTTCATTATGTAAAATCAGCTTGAGAGCCGCTACTGTATCTTTCGGTTTATTTTTCGTTTATCTTATCACTCTTTTGGGCGGTTTCACAAAGCTTGATTCAATTCTGGTTAACATAATCGTCATTAAATTCGAAATTCAGAAATTTCAGTCGCTGAGATCTTATCCAATTATATTACTAGGTTTCAAATTTAATCACAGTTAAGTTAATCAGAATTCAATCAAACTTCAATCAAATCACAATCAAAATTACAGCGTGACAATCACGTGATGTCTGATGCTTTTTACATTTTCACCATCGTCATTAATTTCTTAATGTAATTGTTAGATTTTAACCAAAACAATGACTATCATGGTGTTATTAATCAAAATAAAATGAGATTTCAGCGCTGCTGATGTAGTTATTATGTCTGGAAATAACGTTATATGCTGCAATATTGCAAATCTAATACGTATTTATACATAAATAATGTTCACGTTAGCGAGGTTATGCGTTCACGTTAATGAGTGGCTACTGTATGACTTTTCCATGTTTTAATGTTTTTGTTTGGTACTTTTTATTCAAGGTGCCAATTTAAACATGAAATAATTTTAAAACAAAACGAATGTTTAAGATAATCAGCAGCTCTTAAATCAGACGATCTTAAATACTAAATCTTATTAAAGTTTTGATAAATATAGATTACAATCAGATTCAAAATACAATAATGCAATACTTGAAATAAACACGTAAACAAATACCACACACATCTTAAAAAATGTTAATTGATTTGAAAGGAATATTGTTTTTGTCATTTTTTTGTTATGTTATATTATCATCGTCATCATCAACATCATCCGATTTATAGGTTATAATATATTTATAATAATAATCAACAAACCCTTGACCTATGATAGACACATAATTATTATTATTATAAGAACATGATATCTTGATCATGATATCTGATATGACATACTTTCAATTTTTATTTTTTTTTTCTATTATCAGCAATGTTTTTATTATTAATTAATCTCAAGCAGAAAACCGAAGATGGATTATTATTCTATAAAAATTGTATGCTACGCAATTAAATTATCATTAATCTGCACAATGTGTCGCATAAAAACAAAACAAAAGAATACTTTAATTTAAACTCCTTTTCCACTCATAAAAACATGTTATCAAATTCGAACGCCAACTACGATACATAAACATCGCATTTTTATTATTATTCGTATATATAAATATCTCTTTGTTTACTTGCTTGCAAGTGATATTCTACGCACTTATTTAAAATTATTTACAAACACCAAATGGGTCTGTAGTAGTAACGGAAAATACTTTTTTACAAATTCCAATTCGTACGAGGCACGTTTGTGTTTACAAGAAATGTAAATGTTTAGATAATCAGGAGTGCTTTTTTTTGTTTTATAGAGGTTTCGATAATTTTATGATAATTTTATTGTAGCAGGAACGCTAACGACGCAATTTTAACTTATTGGGCGCCAATCTTACTTTTACTTACCAATTATTATATTAGATTAAAAAACCAGCCCCACAAAAGAAAATCTTGATTTACCGTAATACAAGATCAAAATCATCATCATCAGAAAATCATTTCAAAATTGTAGGTCACCCTAACTAATCAGATGGTATGCAATAAGATAAAACTACTTAATAACTACTTTTTCTGCAGAGTGGATGTAAACAATGAATTTGATAACATTAACCGGTAACTAATAATATAAAAACCGGAACAAAACATTTTCACTGTATACATATAGATATGCATGCAACAAGCATTTCACTTTAAAAATGGCATTGGTAGCATCCGTATGACTCATTCTTTATTACAATAACACACTCTTTTTTCCTAATTAAATGTCCTATAAACTTGATTTAAAACTGTGAATTTAATTGTTCAAACGTTTGTTTGTTCGTTTCGTAATCGAGGCAATTTGAATTTCAAAATATCAAAATGTTCACGTAATTTTTTAATAAGCTTTTTATTCATTCTAGTATGCATAATTAATACTAAAACATGCATCTAATAACAATCCGATATGCTCATAGGAGTTAACTAATGTAATTATGGCGAAGTTAATGACTTCTATCAATTTCATGGTCATTTTTCCTACATTTATTATTAGTGACATATATAAAAATAGCGAAGACATTTGATTTCATGGGTAGGTAGGTAATGGTCGACCTAAAAATATTAGTTACCTTGAAAGCAGGAAGAAACGAGAGATGATCCAGTTCGTTTCTTTTTGCGGCGCTTCCGTTTGGCTTCTTCTTTACGGAGGGCAAGTTCTCTGGTCCTCGCATCCGAGTCCATTTGATCGCCGCTGTCTGATGCGCTACCGCCACCGCCATTAAAACCGATGCCATTGAGACTGTTAGCACCAGTACCATTTACAAAACAGTCTGAAAAATAAGAAAAATACTCTTATTAATATTAGATGATCAAGTACTACTTATTTTTCGTTTTATCAAAACTTTTTCGAATCAACCTGTATAAATGAAAACGTTAGCTTCTTTACATTAATAAAGAATAGAAGATAACATTTTTAATTAATAAGAAAAAGATAGGCACCTAATAATCCCTTTTATTTCTATTAATAAAAAACAGAAGATGAGGCTTCGCATTAATAAGAAAAGGATAAGTATATTATTCACAACTTCGATTTACAGTTGCCTGTATTATAACAAAAGAACATCAAAAACAAGTTAGGTATTCTTTACACAAACGCCATTTTCACATTTATACACGTCTTCTATGTACTTAGTTGTTTTTTTAAATTAAATTGCAGGTATGTTAATATTTTTAAACTATGAACAGACTTTTCTAGAATAATTTTATAAAATTTCGTGCGCCACGCCGTTCTATTCCTATTAAAACAGTTAACGATATAATAAATTACAATCAATCCATGAAATAAGTCTTGCTCGATTAAGTCCATTTCGAATTTTCGATTATAAGATTGTAGTAAACAGAATCAATATTTTATTATTTCCCTATAATTCACTATGTGCAATTAATTAGTCCTTTTACGTGATAATCACGGTCCGATTAATGTTAAGTTTGAAAAGCAGACAATCATGTGTATGTTGACGTGGTTTTTACGTAATTTACTACGGGCGGTAAATAAGTACAAGAATCGTTTCTTATTATCAAGCATTGCCGTGATAAGTTGTTTTTATGATAAATAATAACGCCGTGTACACAGCCGTCATTCATTAAGTTATTAAAATTTCTTCTAAGTAAATTTACATTTTATGTTGATAATTTAAATAAAACGGTTTATTAAGAGGAAATATAAATAAGCAATTAATATTAATTTATGAATGATTAAACAAATTTTATGAAAAGACAAAAATTCGGACATAACCTAACTTATTTTGTTTTAGAAACCAACCGTTTTTTTTGGACGAGTGCAAATTCTTATGACGTAAGTAATTGTTTAACCAACTTACATAATTTTTAGATTTATTATTTTGTTTGTAATAAATTGATGAATTTATTTACTTATCTCAAAATTTCAGCTTAAAAATATATGTATGTAGATTATTTATCTTAAAGAGTAATTACGTAATATTTGCAAAAATCCCTACTAAAATTTTAGTTACATGTAGTAAGAATTTTACAAGTATTTATTAATTTCCCAGAAATTACTGCATTCGGAATTGCAGCGAAATATTTCATTTCCTTGTTCTGCGTAATATAGAAAGTCTCGATTGTAAGGTAATGCTAATAATTTTGATAAGCCAGAGATGAAAGATATCTAAAAAATATCTTAGGGAAATTTGTGCAAAAAAAGCATTCAGTGATAAAATATGAATATTTCAAACATATTAGTGAAGTATAGATATACGAGCCCCGTCTCATTGATATTTAAAGGATGCCCAGCATTTCTTTTTATACATAGCTGTTTCTTGTTGGTAAAGTGAAATACTGTCTTTGCACTTATTCCATGTTAAGTTTCATGAAATTCTATCGAATGGTTTCCTCACGCCGCCCCACGGTCTGCGGACGCAAAGAGGCGGCAAGAGGGATCCCTGCCTTAGTAAAATTTTAAAAATGCGACATGGAGCAGGTGCAGAAACAATATTTTATTTTAACAATAATTTTCTTTGAAGACCAAAGAAAATTTTGGGAAAAAAATTGTGGGGTGTACTTTGTTTCAAAATATAAAAGATAAATATCAAAAAATATAATACAAAATATTTGCATTATTAAAAATTCAAAGTGAGGAAATTATTTTACAAAATAAGTCAAAGTGTGACAATATTAAACCCACAAATATAAATGAGATGTGTATAATTCACAGGAGACACTCCAGGACAGCTGTTTCGATCTTTTTAGATCTCATCAGCTATAGATAGTCTCTTGGGAATTATACAATATTATAATTATACATTGGGAATTATACATTATATAATTTTTAATAATGCAAATATTTTGTATTACATTTTTTGATTTTTAAACTCGAATGGAGGACAAACCATTCATATTTATTGTTGTTTGGTAGAGAACCACCACTTAATGTGGTATATGACTCTACAGATGTCGCAACATTCATTTCTCGGTATTAATGTTATTTCCGGCTATGTATATAAGCCTGGGTGATGTGTGTATAATTCCCAGGAGACTATCTCTAGCTGATGAGATCTAAAAAGATCGAAACAGCTGTCCTGGAGTGTCTCCTGTGAATTATACACATCTCATTTATATTTGTGGATTTAATATTGTCACACTTTGACTTATTTTATAAAAGATAAATACACAACGAAATCTAACAATAAAACAACAGGTCAGTACTTTACTCTAGCAACAAGAAATAGCTACTTACAGCGAAAAACAAAAAAAATCCTGAGTGAAAATTGCGGGGCGCTGTTTAACAGAAATAGAAGTGTGCGGACTTCAGAGACGGGGCTCGTAGACATTTAGGTATTTACATGCATGTAATGCTTCCGAACTTCTTAAAGCAAATGATAAAAAAATGATATGGCACCCGAAGCGAATGCAAATAAATACACAAATATTCCAATAGGCCTTATAGCAAGGAAGAGCTGGTTTCAAAACTAATCAATCATAATAGTATGAATGAAGAAATTTCCCATATGAGCGAAGATAGAAAAAAGCAGATCCTACCAGCGCCGTCCTTTGGATTTTGAGACCCCGGGCACAAATATCGAGTGGGGCCCCCCGTAAATAATAAAGTGTTGATTAAAAAAATAAGGTAGCTCGTTGCGGAGCCCCACTACCTTTCGAAGCCTCGAGCATATGCGCGTCTGACCGACCTTAGGAACGGTTCTGGATCCTACAATGTTTTTCCAAAAGTTGTGCGTTTTCAATATTGCTGACGACCACAATCAGTCAATCAAGTGTGGCCGTTTTCTCGGCGTTATTTTTTGTTCGGTTTTGTGTGCAGAGGCTGTTACAGGAGTCTTATCCTCTTCAACCTGATGTGAATTTAATAACTGGTTAAATCAAGCCAAGGGCGCCCAAGTCAAGACGTTATGGTCTTGGAGGCAGCCGGGTTCGGCAAGAGAAGCGCAGGAGGTTGTTGATGGTCCTTCAGGCCCTATAGCAATGGCATCCATTTTACCACTTAATTCAGCAGTCGGATCATTAGCCCTAAAAAAACTGTTTCAGAATTCAGTCCCCCCCTCCCATTCCAGTCCCCGTGCGGAGAACTGATACGAACTTTGGAAATCGATTTACAACAAGTGTGGTGGTCAATTATCCAGAAAAAGCAATTGACAGAGGCTGTTACAGGAGTCTTATCCTCTTCAACCAAATGTGAATTTAATAACTAGTTAAAACAAGCAAAGGGCGCCCGAGTCAAGAAGTGATGGTCTTCGAGGAAGCCGGGTTCGGCAAGAGAAACGCAGGAGGTTAATGGTGCTTCAGACCCTATAGCAATGGCATCCATTCTACCACTCAATTCAGCAGTCGGCTGGCTCATTAGCCATGAACGATCGTACCCAGTTACTGCAACGGCATAAACAGAGCTTCGCCATTGACACCAAACTGCCCACAACCCGCAGGAACGCTTTAAAACCCCGATCAACCACTAAAACGCCAAAAAACATTGTTTTCAGAATTCCAGTCTCGCCCCGCCCACGTGCGGAGAACTGATACGAACTTTGGAAATCGATTACGACAACAAGTGTGATGGTAATTATCCAGAAAGAGCAATTGACAATGCCAAATGGATTAACAGATCACAAGATATACTGTACTATAAAGAAGGTGGATTAACAAGAACTTTTTGCACACAAAGGGCAACTAACTTGTTTATTTCGGGAAATCCTAGTGCAGTGAAATCTCCCACAGACAAGACACTGAAGGTGTCCCACTTTTTGTGCATTTGTTGAGGACGTCCACATGAAAGAAATGACTATGTCCGGGTATATAAAGTGTCCACTTTAGAGACAACCATTTATTATTTCACTTTTTTGTTTTAGTGCTACCAACTTAGTGCTGATTTGTTGGCCTGCTAATACAATATGTAATTAGGTAGTTCATGGTTATTAGTTAAAAATAAAGAACTGCCGGTGTTAAAAATCTTACTATGAGAATGACGACAAAACATTTCGCGTAAAGGAGTCCGATTAAAAGATTTTTTTTACTAAAAATGAGTTTTATGCACTGTCCGTGTCCATGTAGGGGGAGATGGGGCAAGTATGATATAGTAACATATTTTTCACAAAATAAAATCACATACAAATCTGATATTATTTTTTTCTATGTAGTGTAGTTGCATATTAGGAACATTTTAGGACCAAGAAGTCCTGCAAAACCAAATTTTATAAGCCGCTAGCACTCGAAAAATGATTTTGTGCAGTATGTATCGAGTGTTTTTTTTAATTTGACGTCGAAGGCGGCTATGGGTAGTTGATTGTGAACGGATCTTGATCGTATTAATAACTGTCATTGTCTTGCCCTACTCTACACTTTTTTAAGACTTGTATTGCCATCTAACCAATGCTTCTGCAACTATGTAATATAATGTGTAATTGATAAAACTAAGAATACTGTAAAACCCTAAAAGTTAGAATTTTTTAGAAACTAAATTACTGCTCGTTAAATGCAATGGCCTTACAATAGTTATATGCAAAATACATATTTTGTAAATTTTACAAAAACCTTAATTCAATCAAACAATAGAATAGCTAGGTACTTAAGGACATGTGTCAAACATGTTACACTACTAAATCAAGCTGTAGACAAGAGTTTGGCGGCAGTTTTAAACACATGGCACTCTTGGCCAACTCTCCCCAATTAGAGAGTCTGATTAAAATAGGCTATTTAGCATGTCTTGATAATGGCAAAACGGTGATTTCACGAAATCAATCTCCTTACAGAAAGCGACCTCTTATAGGGAATGTCCGTAATGGGAGATTTCAACAATATTCTAAATGGAACTCAAAATAAATTTAAAATCTCTGCCTGGAGAAGGATTTTAGTACGATTTGAGGGGGGGGGTTAACTCTATCTCCAGATATTTGAAAATAGATATGTACTTATTTGAGAATAAAGCGCTATTACTGATTTAATACTCCATCTGGAGGCTTCACCGGAAAGGATTTTAAACAGCGATTTAAATATTTTCGTGCAAAGTGCGATACTGGGAAGATGGGGTTACTTAGAGAACCCGTGGGCTTTCGAATCAAAAGAAATTTTTTGCTTAAAATGTTGGAATATCATACTAGCATCCTGTCACAATTTCCACTTTGGATCTGTTTTAAAGTTTTTCCTATCTACAGTAATATGGATTCCTTAAGACGCCTGAGGATTCGAAAATTGCACTGATGAAACCATTGATATCAAAAGATCAGTAGAAAGTTTATAAAAGAAAATATGAAAGACATTTGTCATACTGCAATGGCAATCAAAGTACCAATAGCAAATGCTGATTGAAAGACCTTTATGAATTCTGCTACTTTTTCAACATGTGTGTGACTCAACTTTCGTAAATGGAAAGATCATAGCGGTTCAAAAGTCTAGTTTTGAGTCAGCATGGGAAAATTAAAATATAGACTAGTATACGCAAATTTCGTTTATTGAAATGATATAAGTTTTCAGAAAAAGGTACAAAAAAATATGGTTGTAAAAAAATGAGTGGTTGGTAAAACAAAGGCTAGTAAAAATTCAGTTATTAATTTGTTTTGGTTAATTAGAATCAAGCTCTATTCTTTTATTTTATAGATAAGCAAAACAAAAAAAAAGGAAGCGCCTACTGCAATTTTATAGCTGAATTTAGAATATCGCCAATACAATGGGAACAAAAGAAGTTTGCGTTATCTTAAAATTTTTCCGATGGGTAATTATTTCTCTAAGAACAAAAGGTTTTGCGAAATAATATCAATATTGTAAAAATACGTCAATCCAAGGATCAAGGCTAACTATATTTTTGAGGTTTATGTATAATAACAGTAGCGAGTTGGATTTGATAGAAAATAGGAAACAATGGGAAAAAATGAGCCAATAAAAGAGTCTACACTAGGAAGAATTTTCTGTATCTACATTGCATACATAAAAACAAATGAAAAGATAATAAAATCGCCAAACCGTAACCTATACATGGATAATAAATGAAAGATGATCTCACCGGAATTAGGACAAAAAAGAAGTGTTGGAGTACTTTTCGACAACTTCCTTAAAAAATGGGTGGGTTGTTATTAGTGTTTAAATTGATCGTCAACTGTTTTAATGACTTCCCTGTTATAAGGGCTTGTTTTAGGCTTTCATGTGACCATTAGATTCCAGCGGAGCTAATGCCTATGAGTCTACTACAGTCATTTCATATTTTGGCTATAAATAAAACAATCGAATGATTGAGATTATAAGAATGAATTCAATATAAAAGTGGGTAATATTTATTTGTTTTGTTGGAAAACAATGGGGTTGAGAATTATAAGTAAATCAGTTTTTATAAATGGGAGTCGATTTGCTCGGCCTGCTTGATAATTTGATTATCAAATCGTATCACTTTCAGGAATATATTAAATCAAAATTCCCAAATTTGTTTGTTTCGTTGGAAAATATAGTAATGATAGGCATTAGCATTACATGACTTATTTCAAGTTTGCCTTCAATCTTTTTTATTTATTTTTGTTATGATGGATGTAAACAAAATCAAGAAATTTGTTGGTTCATAGAAAGGGAAAAGAGCTTACTTACCTGGAGGGGTCCTAGGCTCGCGTCATAGTTCTACAGCCCAGCGATTTTAAAAAGGGATAAGGTAAATTCAGGTAAAATTCCATCAATGGGTTTCTGATATGCATCTGCCTTTAGGGGTAGATATGCTATAAGGATTACCTAATCTTTTATTTCTTTAAAGATCATTCAAAGCATAAAATATAATTGCAAGGACTTTCAACTGTTTGAATAAAATTTAAGATTAATTAAGGAATCAAGCTATTATCACCGGAAAACCTTCAAAACCAGACAGAGAAAGAAAGAACGCTGCCAACTCTCGTGTCTGAATCATTTCTGGAAAGTTCGGGGCGCTTCTACAGTATAAAGTTGTAGGTTACACACGTGTTGATCCGTAGGTAGATTTTCGGGGCTTCCCGAACACGAGATAGTACATTCATTTTGGTAGAGTACGCAACATTTTTACAAAAATAAATTTAAGATATTCACTGTTAATTTGTCCAAAAAAGTTTTTAAACGATAAAACAAACCAGATTAGAATAGTATTACGTGATTTATGTCTTATGGGTTCCTGTTTTTCAAATGTTTCAGGGTCTTTTTTTTATCTTGTTTGTAATAAAATATACACTGATCTAATTTGTCACACCATAATAACAAAATAGTAAAGATGACGATGGATGACAAATGACAACACTTGAATTTCTTTTGTTTCATTACCAGGCAGAATTAATTCATTCCAGTGAAAAAAATGAAAAAATTAGGAGCAGTCAAGTCTCAAAAGCTCTAAAACTAATCAGGATCACCGATGAAAAAAGATTTTTATTTTTAGCACCTCCAAGGTAATTTAGTTCCAACGAACTAAATTTTATCCATTTTGAAGATGTATTATTATAATCTTAATATATGTGGACGCCAGTCAGTCATCCATTAGCAAATTTGTTAGTTTTTCTAATTAAAAAGTAAAACTCATTTTTTAATCACATTTATTAAAACAAATAATTAAAAAAATAACCGACTGAAATGGGATAAATTTAGAATATGCACACACAAAGTGCTGCCCTTGTGCTTCCGCAACGCCGGTTTTAATTGCGTCACAAATAAACATCGGAAGGTAGCAGCAAACAAACCATTAAAAATTAATAACAAATTTGACAAATTTACTACCATAAAATGACCACGTGGAGAGGTTAACTGGTCTAAAAGTTTTAAAAGACAATTTAAATGTAAAATCACTTCGAATTGCAAATTTAATATTTGAATAGCAAAAAGCGCATCGGCAAAAAAATAAAAATAACAAATGAAGTGATGATCACGATCAGAAAACATAATAATGACCCATGCCGGTTCATTTAATCTACTTTGTGAACTGCGTTTATGCTGACTGACGTCAAGGATCACCTCTAAATATTATAATTCCCTCTGAATTGCGTTCTCTCTGATTAATAAAAAGACACCCACAAAATCTTTACATGTATCTGGTAAGTAACCGGTTCTGTTCTCTCTTTGGTTGTGGCATTATTGGACGAAAGAGCATGATGCCTACTTGATTCTAGATTTAACAATTTCTTGAAAATGTGATGTAATAACTCGCTCACGTGTTTTAACTGTAGTACATACAGGTTAACACACCTCCGCTATAAATTAATGTTTAAACAAATGAACGTCGTGTATAATGAAGAGAAAAATGGTTTAGAGAACGAATCCAAAACGCGTAGTAGAAAAATTTAGAACGTATGGTGTATAAAATGATGTCATTTCAAGTTAACAACTGAAATTATTTATTTATTAACAACGAAACGAATAAAGTAGACATAAAATATTGTCAGTATGCACAAACAGTCTTTTTAGATAAAACAAACGCACCTGCATCGCAGTTTTCAGATTCTTCCGGAATTCTTTCAACCATGTCTGCTGCTTTTTGTTTTAAATTTACTCGATCTGACACAAAACTGAAATTGCCTTCTATTAAAAGATTTCCACTGGATTAAATTAGCTGGTCACTACTTCTGATAATTCGGACACACTGTAATAAAGAAAAGAATCTGTCGCTGGTTAACACACACTATCTTTCCATCTTGCCCTGCCTTCCACACCGATGTTAAACTCCGACTGCCGGTGCCGTTCTCTTTGTTTTCCTACGTTCGTGGTCGACACGTAGGCCATTCGCGCAGACGCATGTTAATCACCTCAGGCAACGTTGCCGCTATGGAAAATATACATCATTTACTACTTTTATCAATTAAGTACCTACATATTTATTTCTACTTATTTTCTGGTTTTTAGAACTTACAGAATCATTTACGGGTATTTGAACTATCTTCATTAAAACAATCAGGTAGGCTAAGAATAAAATTAAAAGCGATTTTCATTTGTCACTCAACCTCAACCTCTAGCATGATACGCAAAATTTTGTATTATCATTGTACAAGTACAAGGTATCATTCACTTGTCATAATTTTATTTTTATTTGTATCCCATGTTTGTAAAGCTTTACATTTGTTAAATACTTTTCAAGGCCTACTTTAACATTGTTATTATTAACATTTATTGTTACACGGTGAGATACTTTATTTACCTATTTGTTAATTAAATATTTACAACAGATTTTCTAGGATGTATTAGTAACTAAAAAGTATTAAACAAACTCATGTGAGCTTATTTCGGTGCTAAATGTATTATAAATAACAGCAAACAATATTTATTTAATGAGACTAATTCAAATTCAGGTATTATTTTATAACCCAACTTTTGCTCTCTAATAATCTCAATTTAGTAAATATTTATATTCACATTAATTAAACGATGCGTTGTTTCCATAATTGAGTTATTTCTAGGAATCGACACGAACATGAGGAATTATTACTATTAGTTAATAGTTAGTTACTGCATCCTTAAATTTACGTTCGCCAAAAATAAGTAAATGGAAAATTGATCGATTGTAATTTTTCTAGAACATTGCGAAATCATAACATTCACAGAGTTTAAGGGGTTTCATTTAAACCGCTTTAGCTAATCATTCATTATTATAAGATTATAACTGTAAAAAGTTGATGAAACATTATGATGAACACGTGATGAGATTTCAGAACGCGATGATAGATTAAAGAGTATCAAAGGCATGAAAAGTTGCAAACTTATTACAATTAATGTAATCGAAATATTAAACCAACAGTGTGACGAAAAAGTTGAATTCCCAACTTTTAAAACGTATGTACAGAATCATGATGAGTACCGCGTGTTTTCATATTTCCAGAATTTTTATCGATTAAGGTGAAATCCGGGATCTTATCTGGAAAGTTAATCATCTCTATCCCCATCATGTATTTGAATTCTTTTTAGATTAAAATACAGCTAAAAGTCATTTGCGATAAATCATTTTGTCCAGCTGTTTAAATATGAGCGAGAACCCGGTATACTATCAGTGGCGGATTTATACTTCTGCCGCCTAGGGGCTTCCGGTAATTTGCAGCCCCCCACCCCTTCCCACCAGTGTCGGACTGGGCCGCCGGGCAAACGCCCTGGAGATCAAAAAGTGGGCACCCAAGAGCAATTTGCAAAATTCAGATTTTATTAACTTTTGAGGAATAGCCAGACATCGTGAATACAAGAATATAACTGTCTGTTAAAAATTAAAATTAAATTAAAAGTTAAATAACTAGTAATAGTTGTTGAAATTGAATAAAACTTCATGGAATTCAGTCCTCAAATTTATTTTTAACAAATTCATTAAGACGTTTCGATAACGACTTGTTTTCTTTATCAAGACCTAGAATATACAAATTACAAAGAATTAGACCATTAGTTCTTTTTCTCAATTCTATGCCTTTCTATTGTTCTATAAGGCCATATGTACTTTACTGTTCTTTCGTGCACTTTTCTCTCCATCCTTTGTCACTTGTCTGATTTCTTTCCATTCGATTTCTTCTCTGTCTATCTCTTTTTTGATACCCTCAGTTCAGTCTTCGCTTTCAGTTCTCACCATCCATATTTACTCCATATATTCTTTTGGTTATCAAACCATCTCAATTGTCCAAATTTTCATATATTGGTTTGATTTTGAATTGTTTTCTGATGGTTTATAGTATACTATTGATTGATGATATATCATCAAAAGGCGCCAGCCGTAGAAGAACTTTAGGGCGCCAAGGAGGTTAATCCGGGCCTGTCTATCAAATAATTATTACTATTGTGTCATTTGCAAGAATAAAAACACTTAATAAGTATGTCCGGGGCTACCCGCCATCTGTTCCATTGCCAAAAATCAAGGGATACGATTATCGTATTATTACTACTTAAATGACTAAGGGCCGGTATTATAAAACTTTTTACTTCCTAGATAAAATTTACTTTGAGAGTAAATTAACATATTCTGTTAATTTAATAAGCAAATTGACAGAATAAATTAATTTACTGTCAAAGTAAATTTTATCTAGGAAATAAAAAGTTTTATAATACCGGCCCTTAGAGATGTTTTTATTTTTTGTACTAAAATGTTTGAAGAAGCTCCAAAGTAAATTTTAAGTATGAAAATAAACGTTGTAATTTGTTATTTTTGGTATTTCATTTAAATGTCCGGGGCTAGCCGAACTTCCACTAAACAAAATTTGTACGTGCTTAAAAACACGCTGATTCATAACAAACCAACTGTAGAAATAAGACAATAATTGACCTACATTTTATATTTATTAATTTCCGGAATATTTTCAAAACTTCTTGACGTACATATATTTGTTTTTTTTTAATAAAAAATACTATCTTTTTGTAAAAAACTGCTAATGCACCTAATTACCATAAAATTAAAGATTTTATTAATGTAGCCAAAACAAGGCGGCATCAAAATCCCTTAACCTAATTACCTAATTTAAATTAGATAAATCTTCTCTTTAAAATATATTCTGTTATAAAAATCATTAAAAACTGTTACAGATAAAGAAAGTTCAACATACCTTCATATTATTTCAGTTCAACAAACTACAAACTCAGCATTATCTCACTCTAAAAGAGTATTATTTACACAGCTGTGATCAGGCATTGACCTAAATATTCTTCATTAAATTGTAAGGTTGTAAACAAAACATGCTTTATACCAAGTTCACCAAACTTCCTACATCAGCATTTTGTGCGAATGTGCAGCAAATTTTATTACAAACTTTACAGTGTTGTCACGTTTCTTAATTGAGCAAAACGAATTTTTAATTGTAAAAATAATTCAATTTTACGCGGAAAGGACATACGATACGATAAAATGTTATTTAAGGTTTGTTGTTGTGATAGATGAAATGCATCTTCTGAGAAAGTCCCATAATTAAAGTACATTAGTATATTAAGTATCAAGAACAGTAAGGACAGTTTACCGATCGACGACAATATTGGAGGAGATCGGTAAACTCCTTACTGTTTGAGATGCTTATACTATTTTTTGTACGACCATTATGGATACAAAGGTATTAACTAAGGAAATATCTCGAAGTTGGTAAAAAAATAGATGTAAGATAATTTATTTTGGCCCTGTATAATGTATATCCACCAAACATTAAGTAGGTTTTGTCGTTACCATGGATACGTTTGTAATTACTATTATTTATTGGGTATTTAGTAAATTTAAATAAAAAACATACATTTTTAGACATAAATAGTCTAATTATTTAAAAAAATAATGATTTTTCACGAAAGAGATCTAAAAATCATGCATTTATTTTATAAATTACATATAATTTACTTACCGTTCTGTTTTTGACAGAACTGAACGTTACTTACTTACCGACGCGTTGTTGCTTAGTAACCAGTAAATATAACCTACTGTTTTAAAACCAAGTATGGTAAACAATCCAAAATAGCATGGTCGTACAAAAACTATTATTAACGCGGCAAAATGATGTTAAAGTTTCAAACTTTATTATTTTTTTCTGAAAAAGTAGTACGTTCTAGAACAAACTTGTATCATACTTTTTTGTTCCTTTTGATGTCTTCTATCACCAGTTAAAATTAACGCGTTCTAACTTCTGCCACCCTGTATAATATAACAACCAAACAAAAACAATAACCGCTCGGCACAAATCACTAATTATAGCTGACAGCAGGAAATTCAAGGAAGATTTACCCGTCAAATCAACACAACAGGTAATACTTATAATCAATACAATCATTACAATATAACGCAATTGCAAATGAATACTATATTTATGTACAATTATTCCGGAATGATTCGATTGCATCATCGTGGAATATTCGCGTTTAAATGGTACAAGGGGTGGAAATGTTCTCGCACCTTCTAGACTAATTAATATGCTATAAGTAGCGCTAGTGGGAATTGTATAACAATGCATTTGTATTCGTGGATCTTATGTTAGAGATCTAGATCACCAGCATTGCCAAATAATTATTTGTATGTAATAATTCATCATTTACCATCGAATGCAAAAGTTATGAACCCCAAGTTTGAATGCGCATAACAAAAAACTAATCGCTTAAATTAATTCAAACAAAAACTGTTAATAGACAATTTATTTTTGTTAAAGATACGAAAATTTATTCTATTTTGAATCCGTTTAAATTTTCACAAATTATATATTACACAAAGTTTTATATTACAAAAAGTCCGGTTTTTTGGGATTTTTGACGTAAAGCGTGTCTTTGATAATTTATTAATATTTTAATAACTATTCGACAGAATTGAATTTTATGAAATTTATGTGCAAGTAGCTAATAGTGTTTTATGTATGTGGGAATTTTTGTAATTTGATATCTGTATTATTTCTCAAGTTATTCTATGAAATAGAGGGTAATGCATTCTGGTCCTCTGGTGCCTTAATCAAGATCGTTTTTTACGAAAGATAGTATTTTGTTAATAAAACAACAAATACGACAAGAAATCTTGAAATTATTCACGAATAAATTAATAAATAATTGTTTAAAAATTATTTTGAAAATATTCCTGAATTAATAAATAATTCTTTAAAGAAGAAGTTGTCTAAGGCAACAATTTATAATTGGTACACCGAATTCAAAAGAAACCGGTTATTTCTTAGTGATGCATTTCGTGAAGGTCGCCCAAGAACTGCTGTTACTGATGACAATATTGCCGCTGTTCGAGCAATGCTTGAGGAAGATCGACGGACATCTTATGAATTTATTCGGGCCACATTGGGCTTTGATAGGAGTCAAATACAAAACATTTTACATCAACAGTTAGAAGTGAGAAAACTTTGTTGTCGATGGATTCCACATAAACTGACTCTCGATCAAAAAAAAAAACAACGCATTAAATGTTGCAGAAAACTCTGGAAAATTCGAAGGCGGCACTTCAAATTTGGTTTGGAATATCGTCACTGGTGACGAATCTTGGATTTATGGTTATGATCCTCAAAAAAAGTCAATCGGCTCGATGGATCATTCGAACCGAACCTAAGCCAGCAAAAGTTCGAAGAATTCGCAGTGCTGGTAATAAGATGATTGCTATTTTTTTTTCTAAAACGGGTCATATTGCTACTATAGCATTAGAAGATAGACGTACCGCGTTACTGCCGATTGGTACACAAATGTCTGTTTACCACAAATCTTTGAAAAAGTTCGTGAAAAACGCCCTAAAGGAAAAATAATCTTACATCATGACAACGCATCGTCGCATAAAGCAAAAGTAACAACTGAGTATTTGGCTGCCCTAAAAGTCAGCACCATGGACTCTCCACCGTACAGCCCCGACCTAGCACCTTGCGATTTCTTTTTGTTTCCTAAAATTAAAGATAAAATGCGTGGAATCACTTTTTCGTCATCAGATGAAGCAGTCGAACATTACAAAAACCTGGTTTCTGAAGTGTCTCAGGAAGAGTGGCATCATTGCTTTAAGGGCTGGTTTCATCGAATGCAAAAATGTATTAATGTTAAAGGGGAATATTTTGAAAAACAATAAAATCATTTAAATTTTTTTAAAACTAATCCTTGTTTGATTTTCTAAGAATTTTCAGTGTAGCCCTCGTACTTGTGTTGTAGACCAAAAGAGCTTTAACATGTCATAATAGTTTGTTTAAAAAAATGTCGCTTGACCTTGCTTTGCTCTAGAATATTGGAAATTTTCTTATGGCCATGTTCTTGTTCCTCGTGCTTGATGCGATAAGATTCATACTTCCTGACATGGTAAAAAATGCATCAACAGTTTCCTATTACTGCTCTCTCTCTAACGGTGAAAGGTGCAAAAAAAGATGTAATTCCAAATCAAGTCAGATTTGAACTCTAGAAACTCTTTTTGTAAATTTTTCATATGATTTCTTTTCTACCACCATATTCTCCATACTTTAATATAGTAGACTCACAAAATATAAGAACAACGAAATCAGAAGTAAAAATCTTTTTGGTCAAAATATGAATTGGTATCCTAAGCTCACATACCTGACTTCTTGAAAAGGGGAACCTGTAGAAATACCTTTTATAATAACTTAATACCTCAACGATGGAAAGGGCAAAGGGCAAATCAAGATGCATAAGTTTCTGACTCCAAGACCTTCAGAAATTTTATCTTATTCAGGGGTTCGTATTGTTCAATTTGAATGCTCTAAAACGCAGCAAGACATTAGTAGGTCTTTGTTACAAGAGCTGCTTGCTAAAGACAACGAAGGTGTCTTTCTTATCATTGTTATGCTTTTAGGGTTTGCAAAATGTAGTATTTATCAAATAACTGAGAAGTTGCATCTAGATAATATCGAAATAAGAAGCAAAAGAAGATTTAATATTCGATGCTGTGGCAGCTGAAATTAATTAATTCAGGAGTAGGTAGTCAACTAAAATCGTCGGAAAGTTACAATCACAATGTAGAGCAGAACATATCTAATATTTATGTTTTGATGAAAATGCATAACTTATGTCAGAATTTGAGATTTAGTGATTACCCAGGCTTGAACAGGTCTAATTAATCAGGACTATGCAGATCGCTGGAGGAACGGCTGAAACATTCACTCCGGAGTTCGAAGGAATAATGATGTCAAAAAGTTACAATATCTTTCTTTGTAGAGCAAAATATGAATGAGATGACATCAGCAGGGTCCTATTTTCTAGATAATAGGCTGAGAGTTAGGGGAATACAAATGAACATTCTCATGAGTTTAGTTGTCCATACACTATACAGACGAAGCTCTGTCGAGGACATACCAGGTCTATAACTGGTAGATCGGGGTGACAAAACCATTAAAAAACGATCGATCGGGCAGTGGTACCCAACCCTAAAGAGAAAATTTCGAAACTGGACGAGGTACCATCTTCTAGGAGAAGATGCCGACAGGTGAGCACGTTAATCGCTCCGGTGCTAACCTGGAGAGCTAGTAGAGGATGGATAGTAAGCTCGCTCTCACCAGTGAGTTACTGGTAGCATTGAGTACCAAATGTGCGCTAATTGAGTGTATCTCAATTCGTGTCTTAGAGAAAAGACGTCCACGGAACACCCCAATGTTCATAAAATAATAGGATCAAACAACGAAAATCACAAAAATGGCCTGTTTTATGCACATAGATGATAGGCTGAGAGTATGCTGCAGAGTGGTTGACTCCATTCTACGTGCAGGTTGTGAATGAATGAATGAATGTCCATACATTATATATGGGGTGAACGGTGTAGACTACACGAAGTCCACCCATAGAACTGACTGCAATCTACCCAATTCCAGAAACTTGGTAACGGGGTCTGCAACAACTGTTGCAGGGACGGGTAACGGATGATACAGTCAGAAACAATGTGTGGTAGAGAATGCTTCGGATAACGAGTTCTCGGTGAATACTCATAAACGAGGGGGCTCTGCTAACATGAGTACCGGTGTGGGTGAATTTGATTCTTACCTGGGACAAGGTCTCTTATGGTGCCTTGTAGTACCCGCTGCTTGACTGAATCCTATGCAGGAGAATTGAAGTGAGGTTTATCCCGGTTCAGAGGGGTGAATCCGGGACAATGGGAAACTGCATGCCACCAGGTACTGTGTTCCGGAAGCTATTCGGTTCACCCTATGACTCGTGACTAGTCCGGGTCCAATGATCTGAAGAAGCTCTAGAACTTTTACTCTTAAGCGATGATATAAACTGTCAATCTCAAGACAACTTCACCCGAACGGGTACATACCGGGAGTCTATAACGTTTAGACGCCACAATTGAAGTTGGATTCGATCGGGGTCCCTAACTTTAAAAGTGGGGAAGAGTACGAAGGTGGACAAGAGACCATCTCCTGGAGAAGGAGAGAAGGGTCCGCCGACGGGTGAGCGCGTATCAGTTCTGGCACTAGCCTGGAGAGCTAGTAGATGATGGATAGTACCTCGCTCCTACCAGAGAGTTATCTGCTAGCTATTGCATTAGCAGTAGCGCGCTAATTGAGCGTATCTCAATTCGTGTCTCCAAAGGGAGACCGTGGTGACTAGGTATCCAGATGCGCCACGGAAAAATAACGCTATCCCATGCCTGTTGATTCAGGTGCATAGTGGTAGTTACGTTGGTTGTCCATATATGTATTTGAAATATTCGAGCGTAGTCAGGCGTTGTATCCGAAAGTGTCAATATCTGATCATGAATTAGGAGACCTTGATTAGTGAAGATATTGGAATTTTCCAAAAATCTCACTTGATGTATTTTACTTCATGCACCAACACTTCCCGTTTTGATTGTAACATACGAAACTTCAAAAATTAATTCTCTTATAGAAAAAAAAATCTAAATAGACATTTTAGCAACAAGCGTTTTCTCAAGACTGTTTTGAGAGAGTTTTTGTTTTTATTATTATTACAATACAAGCTATATTCCCCTACTTTCTCGCGCTTCTCTGCTACTATAGTCACACCGATGTTTCCGTGTCGCTAACGACTGGCAAAGCAAACTCCCACCATTCAACCTACGTAAATTTTGATCACGTAATTAAAACTTTGCAAAAGGCCAGAGAAATAATTTCTTAAACTCGCCACTTTCAAAATGTTAAGCGTAAACGTAGCGATCGCGCGTTCGTGCTTCAATAAGATGCAAAAAGCACCGGCCCTTTTAGGCTATCTAAAAATATGAAATAAATAAAGATTATTAAAAGTTTCACAGTTTTATTAAAATACAACCTGACAATATTGTTTCGACAGCTATGCTGTCATTATCAAAGGTAATATAATTATAAACAAACACGTCGCTAAGGTAGATACAAAATAGGTAACTAGATAAAATAATAATAATAATCATAATTAAATATCTAATACTTCCAGTAACGGAGAATTACTGAGCTCAAGTTGTTCATTCATTAAAGGTACCCTGAGTTTGTGTTTGTATATCTCAAAGGCTTCTAAAATGTCTAATTTGCGTTTGTTATTACAAAAATGTAGGAATTTAATATTATTTTGAGGAGTCATTGTGTGATTTTGTTCTAAAAGGTGTTTGGCGTAATTCGATTTTTCAGGATGTTTATTTTTGTAATGACGTACGTGTTCTGAAGATTATGTCAAAATTTCGAAGTGTTTGTCCAATATATACCGAACTACATAAAGAACAATTTAAACGGTAAATGCCCGATTTCATGATATCATGTGTTCTGTCTTAAGCATTAAATAAAAATGAAAAAGTGTTAGTGTTGGTTTTAAATGTTATTTTATAATTGTTGGTTTTTCTTAGTATATGTGCAATTTTTTCTGATATTTTGCCAAAATATGGTATAAATATGTAATTTGTGTCTTCTGTTTGATTGTCAATGGGATATATTCTTTTGATAGCTAACCTATAATCTTTTTGTTTAATTAAAGTGTCAATCATGTTCGGATTGTAATGATTTGCATGTGCTAGTTGTTTAATGGTTGATATCTCTTTGCTAAAATCTGATTTTGTTAGTGGAATAGTTAAAGCTCTGTGTACTAATGATCTGTAGGCTGCTATTTTATGTGTATTATGCAGCGGTCGTAGCAGAATTAATTGAAAAAAATATGTAAATAGTGACTAAATCTTCTTAAAATATGTACTTTTTAGCGACTTTTTTTAAAATATGTACCAAATATGTATGTAGTTTATAAAAAAATAGTATATTATTCAACAAGCATATAATGATGGCTATTAATCACTAGGGCGAAGTTTATGAGAAGTTTAAGCTTATTAGAATCGGCTGAGCGAATACTCGCCATTATATGCGAGTCGAATACTATACTTTGTCCACAACTGTTCCATTCAATTTTAATTCGATTTTGTATTCCATATATGTTTACGAACTGTTTAAAAGCCTTTGTAGCTCAGTGGGTTAGCAATCGAGTTTGTGACGCAGAAGACTTGAGTTCAAATCCCGCGGTTACGAAGATAATGCATTTTTGTATTCACGGTTGAAGTTTATCAGGCAATATTTAATATACCCTTTTCAATAGTACATTCTAAATTGCTAATAGCGCGCTACGCTAAACAATAATGGTTCTTATTACCTGCACAACAAGGCGCAATTTACATTTATTTTCTTACTAAGTTTCGTCCAAAATGGCTTGCGTCTTACAATCGCGGTTGTAAAACAGTGGAATTTAAAACTTGCTAACAAAATACCTACTTTTAGTTACTAAATGCTAAAAATATGTACTTTTATGCACTAGGGTAAAAAATATGTACTTTTATGTAAAATAGTGACCGAATACGACCGCTGATTATGGTGACAAGATTCATTTGGTATTGTTATGTCTGTTTGTGTTGGTTTTCTGTATATGGAAAATTCAAATAGATTGTCTGCGTTAATCTTGATATTTAAGTCTAGAAAGTTTATAGCCCTGTTTTGTTCTGTTTCTAGTGTAAATTATATATGAGGGTGGATACTTTTAATAAGAATTAAAAATTCATTGATAACCTCAAAAGAACTGTCAAAACAAGCTAAAATGTCATCAACATAACGAAACTAGAAGATAATGTGTTTAGAGAGGTTTAATTCAAATATTCGATCTTCAAACTTGTCCATAAATATGTTAGCTAATAGAGGACTTAGAGAATTACCCATAGGTAAACCATCCTTTTGTAAATAAATTATGTTATTAAAAGTGAAATAATTTTGACTTATACAAAGGTCAAATAATTGAATTAACTCTAACCTTTTAACTAATTCTATATTACTATTGATCAAGAAACTATCTAATAAAGGAATACATTCTTGTGGGGGTATTCTGGAGAACATGTTGCAAATATCAAAACTAACAAGTTTTGAATGTGGTGGAAGATGTATGTTTTGTAGCTTATCTACTAATTCTAATGAATTTCTAACAGAGTATTTCGATTTGTAACCTATCGTGTTAATAATCTGGTTCAGTTTTTTCTAAAAATAATTTGACTTCATAATAATAAAATTTAAAACATTTAAAGAATTCCCCCACCAAACATTTTTTGACTAAATTGGTGTCATTTTAGCCTAACCTAATCTAAACCTAGCCTTACCTAAACCTAACCTAACCTCATTAAATTGTGTAATTGTAAATTACAGATATTGACACTCATAGGAACTTAATATAATTGTTATTCATTGCCATGAAGATTTTGAGCATTTTTTACTTCTGATTCCCAAATTTAGGATCTTTGGTGAGTTTACTCCAATGAGTTTGGTGGACGAATTCTTTAATTATACGTTAAATTTGATTTAGAAAATGCTATTTTTCCCATTTGGGTATTAGAAATCACAAAAGAAAGGTTAGTAATCGCCTTAGAATATAACTGTAGGAAGGAGCAGAACCACCCGTAATGAACACCGCGTAATGAGCTTTAAAAGCGGCGGATATGACGTCAACTGGCCGCCTTTACATATCACCTAAATCTGCTTTTTAGGAAGAGCCCTGTTTCTATGGTATCCATTGTTGTAAATAGTTCAGTGGTTATTTTCAAACCCCGACAAATACGAAGAAGGAATTACATTTCATAAGTAAGTATTCGTTTGTTTAAAATATTACATATAAAATTTATATTTTAAGATTAATTTCAAAATTGTTTTAAAATTGAGTTTATGTAGTTTATGTGACCATTCCGAGACACAGTGAGAACCGCCAATGAAAATATCTAATTACAAAACCGGAAACACCTACTCCGCGATACCCCCTCCCGGTCGTATGTGATAGATGATTATGCTCCTTCCTAAAATGTTATATTCTAAGGTAATCGCTAATAATTCCATGACATAGAGACCCTTAAACTAGAGTCTGGCCAAGGCAGTCATTCTATATCACAACACGTGGCGCCAAACTTGTAAAGTGCAGAACTTGTTACACGGCCAAATATTGGGACGCATGTGAACAGTATTTGACTCAATTAAAAACACGAAATATATTGTATATATAAAACATTATTTAGCAGTAAAATGTCAAAATCCATGTCATTGATCCTATTGTGATATAAAATGGCGGGTATCGTGGCAACGCATTGACCAGACTCAAATTGAAGGGTATCTACACTGACAAATGTGCAAGCGCCATCTAATGGCAACAAGAATGTGCCCATGCGCTAATATCGACTTCGCGTACTTCGTATAATATAATGATACACTATGATCATATTGTACGTAATATGTAATAATGTGTTTATAATATAGCTATTTATGTAACAAGTACATAATGTAGGACTTTATAGACAAGTCCAGTTTATGGCCGAGCAAGCGAAGCGAGCTAGGCCTATAAAAATGGCGAGTCTATAAGGTCCAATTATGTAAGAGTTGCATACAAAGCTTTATGTTCGATTCCTAAAATTGGGTAATTATCAAAATAAAATCAGTTTATAAATTTGACATCTATTCTTGACAGAAGAAAATTTGACATGTAATACAGGGTGTTTTGAAAAAGATGCCTTTCCCGTTAAAGGGCAATAGAGAAACATGTGTAGAGTAACATCTTACTAACAATTTCCTGAAATGCCCCTTTGAAATGACAACCCCCCTTATAAAAATAATAGGCACGCCACTGCAAATAGTAGATAAAGCTGTATGAAATGAAAATTGTGTCTACTAATACATACTTTTAAAGGTCATGGACAAATAAGCCATAAACTAACCCAAGCAGGTAGCAGGATAAATATTTATAAATTCTTCGGAAGATTGTAATCAACACCAAATTGCAGTACGTGCTTTTAAAACGTTTTTAACTATAAATAATAACACTCATTTTGAACATCTGTAATAACTGTTACTTACTCAGATCTTTGAGATTTGTAACTGCAGTATGCAGTTTGTCGTCAACTTTCTTTGTGTTAGGTGTTGGTAAACTTGAGTTTCGATTAATACACGTTTTTTAGAATTAATAACTTGCATTAGGTAGTGTTAAGTGTGTTTTAGTGATATGTAAGATAATTAGCCAGGTAAATCAAAAGCCGATAATCCAATCTTTAATGTTTAATATAAAAATGTATCAATACATGGACCGAATTCGACCAGTGTTAACTAATAACTAAAACTTCCCTTTCTTTTAATAATCGTCTTGCCGTAACATGGCAGACGTTCAGCATCATTAAGCATTTACGACCCTTAAAAGTTATGTATAAAATCAGAACGTTTCACATGTTTCAGACCAAACATTAGTAAGCGTGAATTAAAAATAACCAATGGTAGAAATATAAAGGGCTTATTCATTCTCGTATCCCTACAGATAAGTAGTTTATTTAAGTGTATTTAGTTACTGTTTAAATTATGGCAGAACCAAACACGCCTGTTGAATGAAGGTAACTTTTCAAAAAGTACACTTATACCGCGAGTGCAATTTTGCCAATGGCTATTGGAACGCAAACAGGAAAATCCCCAGTTTGCACAAAATGTTTTACTCGTAAACGGTAAGTAAGTAAGTAAGTACTCATTTTGTTAAAATGACATTCGTAAAATGAAAAACAGGCAATGTTTCCATCACAATTAGGTCAACGAACGTATGTTACATTTTATTTACCGACCTTAATAAGTGATCAAGTCATCAAGGTAGTGAGTCGCTCGGCAACCGCTGCTGAAATTCAATTCTGTTGTTTCGGTAAATTGATACGTACGTAGCGGAGGTCAGTTACTATTGTTTGCTTTATCAGTAATTCAAGGTCAACATCTTACAAACAATCCATAGTCAACTCGTGACTTGTAAAAAATACGGAAAAATCAGAAATGATTTATTTTATGAGTTTTGGGGTCTCTATATGGTCACCTTTCACCCCCTTAAAGCATTGCATATTTCTCCGGAACACCCTGTATACAGTTGTAATACTTTATTTTACTACTACCACTTTATTTTACAAGTACAATTCACTGTCGCAAAACAATACAATAAACAGTACTTTATAGGGCCGGCGGTGGTCGAGTGGTGTCAGTGCATCACTCGTGTTCCAAGGGTCGTGGGTTCGAATCCCACTTGGGGCGGCGGGATTTTCCTAATTGGAAAATTCCGCCACATCAACTATGGATGTTTGTATTCGTGTTGCAAGTTAGATGGGGGACAGATGACCTAAGATGTTGGTTCCCCCGTAGTGTAGGCGTGAAATAAAGAAGTACTCTATAATGTAATCGAACATAAAATAATTTATTTAGTTTTTTTAGGCCAAGCGCATTTTTGAACTCGGCCCCGCAAAAGCTTACGCCGGCCCTGCGAATATGTATAATATAATGAAATACGAGTAAAAAGTACTCCATCAAAGACACCTTTGGGATTTTAAACTCATGTATGATAACACTAAAAAGGCCAGCGTCAAAGGACTCATTATTTTGTATAATTTTCTGTTGTTATAACACACATAAGGCTTCAAAATTCCAAATGCGCCTTTGATGGAGTTACTTATTCCTCACATGTTTAGATGATCTACAACATGCCCATAAAAGTCATCCAATAGATTAATATATCAATTCTAGAATTTTTCCAAATGACTCTGTTCAAGTTGCCGTGAAGGAAGCATTGCAGTTGTTTACATATTTAAAACTCTAATCAATATTTCCCAACAAAGGTAATCAATTATAAATCGACTTAACAATCATATTTCTTGTTAATTATGAATTTAAGCAACGCCCTTGTAAAATAAACATAATCTTTACATAAAGAGTTACCTATGTAGGCATATAAAATAAAATAAAATTGCAATCAATGAAGCGCCCCACTTAAAAATAAATAATATTCATTGAAGAACAAAGATTGCAACATATCAGAGGTTATAATAATCTATTATAACAGAGTGGTTATAATAATCTATTATAACCACCTTTTCAGATAAACATTAATTAAAAAAATTAAATAAAAACAAAATGCATCCATCAAAGTATTCAAAGGACCATGATCCCGATTCTTAACACAGATATTTTTATTTAACGCCTACCGACTACAGTTGTGCATTAATCTATGTGTACTGTCACACATCTTCCTGCAATTTTTTAAACTAAACCATCTTTCTTGGTAATAGTTGGTAACCTATTTTTTATCCCCATACGTTATAAAAAGCTCAAGATTCATGTTTTTTAGACCAACAAATTATTTACCAGACTCAAAGAAAAGGTTTTGGTTACGGAATTGTATCTTATCTGTCCATATTATAGCCTATCGCATACTAAACAGACTGAACAAAAGCTAAAACTAAAACTAGCCCACCTAAAAATTAAAACTGAAAGACATAGAGACAACTTTACTCTTAAATGTGTCGTTCATAGTCCACAAGCAAAATGCTACCCAGAATAGTTCTGAATTACAAAACCGACATTTGTCAGAAACTATTTCCAGATTTTAGGTTTTTCCAAAATATTCCTTTTCTTAATAACATGTTTAACATTCCAATGCTACTTAAGGGGTAATTATTTACCTATATGTGGATTACGATGTTTCTGAAATCAGAAACCCATCATCAAACAAAAGAGGAAAAGATTTCAAAAAATAATCTTGCCTTGATAACAGGAATCGAAGACATCATTGAGCACACTCTATTATTCTTTTCCATTAACCAAAGAAAACTTTTAGGTCGAATTGTAATTATCAGCGGTGAGACATTCAAGCCCTGCTCAACATTCTTTAAGCTTGAAATTCTATATCCAAGAGTAGGTATCTCAGATAAGATGTTTTTAAGATTGCGGCCATAACTGTGCATGGGTTTTTAGTCAAGTAAAAATAATCTTATTAGTTCATGAACACAAAAGCGGACTTCATAACGAGCTATTTGGAAAAAATGAATAATCACGATTTCGGTCGTCATATTGAGAAGATGCTTAAGGGGTAATATGCAGTTGGTTAGAGAATTCATGCCCAATGATACTGAGAGAAAAATATGAAAATACTTCAAAACGGTATTTTAAATATTTTAAGGGGTATTTTAAAGAAAAAACGGCGCTTATTATTAGAACAGTCGCTATTATTAGCCTTCATTTGTTTGAAACAAAATCTTTAATTGAGAATTAATTGCAATTCTGTTATATAATACACCCCGTATAAAAAACTTAATTCACATTTTTATTGCCACTTTATTTTATTATCAAATACAGACGTGCACTTGAGATAAGAAATTTATCAACTGAAGGATTGAAGGCGGAGCACCACCCATGCATCCCATAATGTCGTGGTCCTGAGGGTCAAAAAGATTTATCTTTTTTGTCTATTATCAAAAGGATCTTTTATCTCGTCCTTTTTTCATTTCCATCCGCTGACCCTGATTTTTCAAGTTGCAGTTTAAAAGAAATTAGTAAATGATAAAAGAATTATTAATGTCCTTTCAAACTAAATCTACCGAGCTGGAAGGATGGATGTTCAATTCTTGCACCATTAAACTAAAGCGTAGAAAAGTAAGGAATAGATTCCTTCTCGATTTTATTTTTTCTGAGTTTATTATAAAAAACATTTCGAAATCCTTGTAAAATTCTAAACAATTTTTTTATGTATTATGCCCTATCAGTGATGAGTATAGTAACTAAGTAGAAATAAATCTTTACTAATCGTAAGGAATTACTTTATTGTAACTTGTTATTAGTAACTTAATTACTTTTCAATATTCAGTAACGGTAGCGTTAACTTGTTACTTTATGTCAGTAACGTACTGAAGTTACTTTGTTATTTTCCAATAAATAATTCCTAAATTTTTAGTTTTATAAGTAAAATTAGATTCACGCTTCACAAGATAGCAACAATCTGCTAAAGTGAAAATAGCCCTTTCAGATGAAAGAGGTTCTTAAAAAACGACAAACATACAGTTACAGTAAGATTTTACAGGTACACTCTCTTTTATGTTTAAATTGAAAGTACCTATTACATCTACGTGAGTATAAAATATAAACCCTTATAAATCAATAAATGACAACCAACACCAGGTAATTTTTGTATACGGCTCAATGAATGAAATATTTATTGCAACATGTGCAACCTTTTGGGTATTAAAATTTCCAATTTCTAAGAAAAAGTGTGTTTGATGATATTCTGAGAAAATGATTCAAATAAGATTTCGGTGCAGATAAAAGCATTAGGGATTCTCAAGGCTATTCAGTTTAGCCAAGGATGTATTTCATGTAAAAAGAATAAAATTATCAGATAATGATTATTACCTTTTAAAAGCTAATACTTTTTACAATAATAAATGATTGTTAATAAAATTACCACCTACCTTATTGAACTACAATGTAAATAACCTTTTAGTTAAAGTATAAATGAATTAATATTTCTTAATTCTTTTTAATTCTAAATAATTACAAGTAATTAGAGGAAATGTGGACTAAAAAAGTAACTATTGTCCGTCTCACGTTGGGACTACAGTGAAGAAAAGATAGCCAATGTATTTCTTATGGGAGTTTGTGCTTCGTTGTTGCCACTTATTTCACTGTATGAATCTATAGATATGTGAATTAAGATTCCAGAAGTTCTAAACCTTTGAAAACAGAAAATGAAAAAGTGTAATCGTAATCATACAAAAGAAGCATTTAAAAGAAAGTCTTATTAACATGTATTTGTTATTTTATTAAACATTACTTGGGATTTTTACATCGTACATGTATCTAAATATCCGATATTTTATTATAGTTTGGTCTGCAGAAATTGGTTTTTATGGCCGGTATTTGACAACTATAGTAGTTATTCCAACAAAGCACTGTTATAGGCTTACTGCTTAAAGCCATAAATAAAAAGATACTGAGTTGTACAGTTTATGCTGTCAAATGTTACCAGGTAAGTATTAAGGAATTTTTTAAGGTATAACATAAATATTTAAAAACTCCATTTATTACGACATAAAAGGAAAGTTATGCAAAAATTTATAATCAGAGTAGATTTTGACATAAATAGAGTTAGATGGTGATATAAATAGTGAAGATGACCTATAAAGACAATCCTTCTTGCTTTGTACCATTTAGTATCTGTTTATATATGCATAATAATAAAATTGTAATATAAATTCTAAAAATAAATCACTTGTTTCTATTTTGTGATACTTAAATTAGATTATCAACAAAAACGAAAAGACGGCCCTGAATGCAAGTCCATTTCATGAATTACAACAGTTATTGAATGCTCTTTCTAAAGATATTTTTACAATAGGTGTTACTTTCGGTACTTGAGTTTAAGATGTTTTAACAATAGGTATTACTGCCGCTATTTGAATCTCAGAGCCATAAAAACCAATTTTTAAAAACCAAACTATACTTATATTTTTTGTTTAATTCTTTCGTCTTCAAATTCTTTCAACATAAAAATAACGGCTGGTTAGCTTCTGTATGATCTTTTAATCTTTTAATTCACAGATAAATACAGGAAGTCCCAAACGTAATTTTAACGGTAAAATGATTTCATCCTGATAAAATCATTCATTTGTTCAACTTGTTTCAAAAGAAACTTGCAAAAACGGAAATTTAGGATTAGCAGCATATGCAAAGGATTTTAGTAAACAATAAACCCTTCTGGTTTTTTCTACTTTTACTTCGCGGAACTACATAATACAGTTTGTACTTACTGAAATTATAGTCTAAGAGCCAGCGACAAAAATACTTACGTCATTTCATTAAGAAAATTTTTGATGCCATTGTACTGTCTTAACATAGGTAAACTTTAATTGGAAGTTCTGCCACATATCAGTGGTGGAGAGAATAGCGGGAGAGAGTGAAAGGTTTAAAAAAATATTAATACAAAAACTTGATATAAGTAAAGCTGATTTTTGGTGTGATGACAGTAAATAATATTTTATGTAATATATTACAATGGCAGACAGTTTGGTTAGTGGGGGGATGGGGACACACAGCGAGGAAGGTCGAGAAAATATATGGCCTATTACGGTATATCAGTTTGTACTTACTACAAATCTTAAACAGTATGTATTCGCCAACATCTATGCTAATTTTTAGTTTCCTATTAATTTTTTGAGTTATTTGCTTAATTTTGATCAAATTTGACTATACTTTTGGCCTTTTGACCTTTTCATAGTCAATGCCTGCCGATGAGTCATATACCGTTGGAAACTACTTAAAATTACTTTCAAATGATATATAATATGACGCATTTTGAGTGTCTCTCATCTATGGATATGTTTACTAGTAAGTACAAACTGATATGACGTAATAGGCCACATATTTCTCGACCTTCCTCGCTGTCTGTTCACATCCCCCCCACTAACCAAACTGTCTGCCATTGTAATATATTACATAAAATATTATTTACCGTCATCACACCAAAAATCAGCTTTACTTATATCACGTTTTTGTATTAATATTGTTTAACCCTTTCGCTCTCTCCCACTACTCTCTCCACCACTGATATGTGGCAGAACTTCCAATTAAAGTTTACCTATGTTAAGACAGTACAATGGCATCAAAAATTTTCTTAATGAAATGAAATAAGTATTTTTGTCGCTGGCTCTCCGTCTATTATAGTATAACGTTTTTTGTCGGCACTATTATTTGTCACCGAACGCATATAAGCAAATTTCTTAATACAGAAATAATTATTTGGTTTCAAATTTTGATAGCTTGTGCGTCTATAGATCTTCGCTTAGTTGTTTGGGTTTTATCGTTTGTAATTATTGTTAACATTGTCGTGTTGTTTGTTGTAACTATTCGTATTGTAGTATTACATAACGCAGATAGTACATTATACATAACTATGGCGGATATTGTTAAAAACAGAATGGGCTGCGTACTAAAGGTTGGTGAAAAACAGATTTTGTCAAATTTGATAAAATATCGTCTTACTGAAACCCGGCAGTCATTATCAGTAATTATTCGACAAGTTTCTAAAGAAATAGGTATTAGCGAAAAAACTTTGTTCTCAGTACGTCAAGAAAGTATTTCACCTGATGGAATAAAATCTCCAAGAAAAAGAGCGAAGGATAAAAATACTTCAAAATCGCGCAATATAACCTACTGTGATGGAATTAGGAGTGAAATTAGAAGAAAGGTGCACGAGTTTTTTTCGCAAAATATACCACCAACGATGAAGAATATTGTAGCAGCTGTAAATGACAATGAAAACTTGCCCAACTTTAGTAGAAGTACGTTGAATAGATTATTACGTGATATGAATTTCCAGTATGTTAAGAGAGGACGACGATCTTATTTAATTGAAAGAGAAGAGATAATTGCATGGCGTCATCGTTATTTAAGACAAATTAAAAAATATAGAGAAAATGATTACAATATAGTTTATATTGATGAATCTTGGGTCAATCTTGGCCACAGCGTCAAAGCTCAATGGGTGGATATGTCAATTAAATCATATCGGGACGCCTTCATTAGAGGATTAACCACTGGTTTGAAAGCTCCCACAAAGCGTGGCCCTCGTTTTATTTTACTTCATGCTGGCAGCAAACACGGTTTTATAAATGGGGCAGAGTTGCCCTTTCTAGCAAAGAAGAACAGTGCGGATTATCATGATGAAATGGATGGAGCTACGTTTAAGACTTGGTTTAGAAATTCTTTGTTGCCCAATTTACCTGCAAAATCAGTTGTAGTAATGGATAATGCACCATACCATTGCCGAAAAACTGAAAAGATACCAAATCAGTCTTGGAAAAAAGAAGAAATACGATCATGGCTTTGGTCAAAAGATATATATTTTGACGATGATTACTTGAAAGCAGATCTATTGGACGTGGTAAAGGCTTTCAAATCTACTTACGACAAATACATTCTTGAAGAATGTGCAAAAGAATACGGTATTCCAATAGTAAGATTACCTCCGTACCATTGCGAGTTAAATGCCATTGAATTGGTTTGGGGTGATGTAAAACAATATATCGCTAAAAAAATACCACATTTAAAGAAGGAGATGTTCGAAATTTAATTAGTGAAGCGTACGTTCAAGTGACAGCGGAAAAATGGAACAATTATGTTAACCATGTAATTAAAACAGTGGATAACATGTGGCAAATTGATGGATTGATGGACGATATTGAGCCAATATTTATAAATTTGGAAAGTGATAGTAAAAGTGACGTAGAAGAGGAAGGTGATTTCGAGTGATTTGTGCTAATGCTAAACTTTTTGCTGTTGTACTTTTTATACTCATATGATTTGTTTTCAATTTATCTCTGATTTATATAAAAGCTGTACAAGTAAAAAAGTGTACTTTGATAGTATACATTAATTTATTAGTTTTAATGTTTCTTTATTTACTAAAAACCAAATAACTATAACTTGTGTTGTACTTTTTTATTTACCTAAAAGTCAAAAACTCGAAATAAAACGTTTGACTTTTAATTATACTCAAAATTATTAGTTTTGTAATAGTACTGGCGTTAACTCATAAAGTATGGAACTATCGAAATAAATCTATTATTAAATATTTTTGAGAAAAATCCTCAAACACGTCGATTTTAATCTTAAATGAGACATATTTTAGTGGAATTGTTATTTGCAGATCATCTTTTGTTTCCGAGTTATGGCGATCTTAATTTGTAGTAAAGTAAAAATAAAATAGAAGTAACTGAATAATAAGAAAATCTTGATTTAAAAAATCACTTTGCATTTTTCAGAATAAATTCAAAAGTTAATTTTAGTTTTTCTAATATCCTGTATTATTAAAAATAATTTTTAATAAGTAAAACGTCTAAACACGTGGAGTTGACGTGTTTTGGCAATTGATTTTAGGTAACTCAAAAACAACTGATTTTAGGTGTAGGGTATACCTACTTAATTCATAATTTGTTTTAAGAATTTTACAATGATTTCGAAATTGCCAAAAAAATTACGAGAAGTATCCTGAACGTTCAATAACTCAATCTTGTGTCAGCAAAATTGATCAAAAGTTTGAAGAATACGGTAACGTTCGTGATCTTCAACATACTGGACGACCTACTGTGGATTCTGATAAAAAACTTGATATTTTATTAGAAATTGAAGCTAATCCAAACAAATCAATAAGAGGAGTAGCGGCAAATCACAACGTTTGTCATCAAAGTGTTTTTAATGTTTTAAAATAAGAAAAATACCATCCGTACAAAATGAGGCAAGTTCATGAACTAAACGAAGATGATTGTGATCGTCGACTTGAATTTTGTGTTCTTAACTACCTGATCTTTAGTGATGAAGCTACGTTTTGTTTAAATGGACAAGTGCATAGGCAAAACTGTAGATACTGGGCCACTGAAAATTCCCACTGGATGCGAGAAAGCCATCCACAAATCCACAAAAATTGAATGTTTGGGCAGGTTTAACCAGGGGTCATATTTTGGGTCCTTATTTTTTCGATGGTTCATTAAATGGGTAGATGTATTTGGATTTCCTTAGATTTGAATTAATACCTGCTCTAGCGACATTATTTAAATAACGAGAATCCAGATTTACCTAGTTTTAATGTCTGGTATCAACAGGATGGTGCACCATCACATTATTCACTTCTTGCTAGAGAATACCTAGATGAAGTCTTTCCTAATAGATGGGTAGGAAGACGTGGTCCTATGGAATGGCCGGCTAGATCTCCTGATCTCACCCCACTTGATTTCTTCCTTTGGGGATATTTAAAATCAGGTGTATATCACTCAAAACCTCGAGATCTTGAAGAACTGAGAGAAATAAAAAAGTTCGAGTGCAGAAATATCGACCATGAAATGAGAGACAATGTTTTGGAAGAATTTCAACTCCGACTTTATCATTGTCAGGAAACAAATGGGTGGCAATTCGAACATTTATTATAATTTCAATTGTTTTAATCGTTCATAAAATAAATTATTATTTTTCGCTTTTGAGAATTTCAAGTTTAATTATTTTCGTCAAAGTTATACCTTTGATCCTCCATATCTCTAAAACTACTAATTTTAAATACCACATATGGGGTATTGCTGAACTCAGAAGAAAATCTACTTTTTGTTTCTGTTCAAAAAGTAAGGGAGTTCTATTTAAAAAAAAAGTTGATGACGTCATAGGTCCTAGAGTAGTAAATAAAAAATTAACATTAACATCCATAAAATCCGCAGGAAAAAAAATAAAATTACGTGTCCGAGCTTTTCTTCCAAACAGCGATAATACAAAAAATATAAATTTTATTTCTTACTTTATTTACACGCGGTATAATACTATAATAGAGGGCTATATTACAGAAATCAGCGGTGAACGATACTACATATTATGCAAATACAATCAGTGTGCGTGTGTATTCTTTGTCAATCTCAACTTAACTATTACTACAGTCGGTACACAGACACACCAACGTCTGTATTTTGGAAATATCCGAAAACCCGCCTACAGTATGTAGGTTGACTATTATTAAAACACTGTCTATTCTTTGAACAATGATGACAGATCAAAGTCAAAGCAAAATATTTTTTTGCTGAATGTAAAGTTGAATAAACTATTAAATTACTCTATTTTATCTGTAGTAATTACATTATTGTTATTAGTTTATTGCATAACAACTTACCAGTTGGCATGTGTAGGTCACCATTCTGAAATCTGGTACCACCCTTGCTGTTGTTCGCCTCCTGAAAATCAATAGTATAATAGAAACTATGTTCTTTTAAAAAATATTATTAATGAAAGCCAAAATAAAAACTAAGAGTTTATTTTAGTTCAAAAGTTGAAAGATAAGTAGTTCCTCGATATATTTATTCGTGTATCTCACATGACGAATTAATCAAGGCGGATGCTACTTTCATCGTGACTATCATCCTTATTACTGCTGAACTACCATATTCATATTAACAATGAATGCAATAAAAAAGGAGTCTTCAATCAACTACTAACGTCATGCCAACAAAGAAAACTCCGTATTAATTTCATTGAGGACGAGACGAAATAACAATATTGAAAATTAATTAACCCAAATTTGAGAATTTAACAAAACTCTAAATTAAACCATGCGAAGATATGTTTACATTATTCATTAAAAGTGTCAGCCACTTGGTTCAAACAGTTTATGCGATCTTCTACTACGAGGGGAATACTGATAATATCTAGAATGCCATGTTTCTAAAAACGAATGAAATTTGTTTTTAGTTGACAGGTACTTTTTAATGTTTTGCGAGTTGAGTGCCGTTTAGTTTGTTCGATTTGCTCTAATAGTTTTTTAATTATCATAATTTCAAGATTGTGTGTTCACCCAAAAATGAATTTGACTAGAGAACATTTCCGGGCTATGATCTTTTACGATTCTAAATCGTCATTAACGCCTAAACAATGTGAAGATCGGCTTAGAAGTGCATTTGGCGAAGTAGCACCGCCTAAGGCAACAATTTATAATTGGTACAGCGAATTCAAAAGAAACTGGTTTTTTGTTAGTGATGAATTTGAAGGACGCCCAAGAACTACTGTTACTGATGAAAATATTGCCGCTGTTCAAGCAATGCTTGAGGAAGATCGACGGACATATTATGAATTTATTCGGGCGACATTTGGCATTGGTATGAGTCAAATACAAAACATTTTACATCAACAGTTAGAAGTGAGAAAACTTTGTTGTCGATGGACTTCACAAAAACTGATTCCCGATCAAAAAGAACGACGCATTGAATGGTGCAGAAAAACTCTGGAAAAATTCCAAGACGGCACTTCAAATTTGGTTTGGAATATCGTCACTGGTGACGAATCTTGGATTTATTGTTATGATCCTCAAAAGAAAAGTCAATCGGCTCAATGGGTCATTCGAACCGAACCTAAGCCTACAAAAGTTCGAAGAATTCGCAGTGCTAGTAAGAAGATGATAGTTTTTCTTTTATAAAACGGGTCATATTGCTACTATAGCATTAGAAGATAGACGTACCGTTACTGCCGTTTGTTCCTGAAGAACGCCCCAAAGGAAAAACAATCTTACATCATGACAACGCATCGTCGCATAAAGCAAAAGTAACAACTGAGTATTTGGCTGCCCTAAAAGTCAGCACCATGGACCCTCCACCGTACAGCTCTGACTTAGCACCTTGCGATTTCTTTTTGTTTCCTAAAATTAAAGATAAAATACGTGGAATCACTTTTTCGTTGTCAGATGAAGCAGTGGAACATTACAAAAACCTGGTTTCTGAAGTGTCTCAGGAAGAGTGGCAGCATTGCTTTTAAGACTGGTTTCATCGAATGCAAAGATGTATTGATGTTAAAGGGGAATATTTTGAAAAACAATAAAATCATTAAATTTTTTTAAAACTAATCCTTGTTTGATTTTCTAAGAATTTTCGGTGTCGCCCTCGTACCAATGTATCTAGATATACCAGCCACTTGACTAAACCATTTATCCTCTTCACACCAAATCTTCTTCATAGCTTCTTCGTCTCTTACCAAGACGTTTATCTTTTCAACTTCATATATTTTTCAGCGCACGTAAAAATATTGTCTACCCATGCATTGGTCTCTTAAGATCTTGCCAGTCGCACTATTGTTTATACAACCTCAAATTTGCACTACATGGCATGGTTTAAACAATGATATTGATTTTCCCACACTCTGATTAGATTTGTATCCTTGCCTTTTAATATTATCACAGTCTCCTTCACTTTTCTCAGTTAAAAGCATTAAATGCACTCAAATCATTAATTTTGTTTACTTTCGTAAAATGATAACCTTTCCCTTGATCTACATGTACAATAGCGCGCCTTCCTCTTCTCCCACACTTTTGTCATTCTAAAGTTAATTTCTAATCCAACTTTTCAGATTTTCCAAGCTCTCTCATTATTTGCATTAATTTGTAGTGGATTAATCATGCTGTGAATGGCATAAATCTCACAACAGTATCAATAATAAAAGAGTCGTGAGTAAAAATATCACGAAATACTGAACCTGGGTCCCTCATCGATTGCAGCAAACCTATGCTTTTTTATCTTCTGGTACTTCTATTACTTCGAAATTCTTAAGAAAAATATTTTCTGAGATTTTTATTGTATTTCTCAGACATGAGAGGGGGAGGGGAACATACGATTCTCATGAATGTGCGATAAGAGATGTTGCTTGACCATGTCATCATATTTGCCAAAGAGTGCTAAAAATGATGAGCTAACTTATGATATTTTCCAAAGAGATCCTGATTTATCACAAAATTAACTCTTGGATACCACACTCTATGGAAAAATTAAAAAAAAACTAAAAATCTGACCGCCGAGTTAAATAAGTGATATCAAATTTCACTTGGATAAAATTTTGCAAAATTAATCTTTACTAAATAATTTGTGTTTCTGCCTAGTTTAAAACAACGTCGTAACGGACAATTCTGAAAATCCCTAACTCGCTTATTCATATACAGTGTGATCCAAAATGACGGTTTGAATTTGGCAACGAGACTGTTCCCTATAGACTCGACACACTACGCTGCACAGTACAAAATCTAGTGCAAAATTTGAATACTAGATCACTCTATAGTCCACTCTAGGTCCAATACATTTAGGGTAAAATATCTAATCGGTACCTTCGTGTAGATCATCGAGTTAACTTCAATATAATATTAGTATAATTTATCACACTCTAAAACAATTATGTCTTTAATCATTTATGGTAAATTTTTTACACTAAAACAGCCAAATTTCTAATCACTTTGGAATAAGATTTTACTCTTGACTTTTGAATCTTTTACTCAAAATATTGCCTATTTTGACTGGAGTGTTATAAAACTCTTGTATAATTTGTTTTTTATTTAGATTAAAATTTAGAGTGAAAATAGTGTAGTTTTCCAAGGTCAAGATCAATAATAAAATAAGTAATTTATTTATTTATTGCAATGCAATCATACATAAAAAGTATCCAATACTACTAAAGCTGATTTGTATGTGTGTCCAAGCCCCATTCTCGCGTTCTATAAGGGCTGGAGAGATGGGCTTGGGCTCATTCGACGCGTAATTTGCCGAGGATAATGCACGACCGAAATTTTTTAAATTAGGTTATGTTTTAAAATTTTTTAAATTAGGTTATGTTTTAAAAAATCGATAAATGCTGATTCTATCGTACTATTTAGTGCTATTGAGTGTTATTTGGTACTAATATGTGCTCTATCGATAGAGAATCGATTGGAGATTTATGTAGGTCATGTAAATACTGACCTACTTTAAAAAAAATCGATAAATGCTATTTCTATCATACTTAAGTGCTTAGGCCCGTAGGGCCCATTATCCTAGTATACAATTATAACGTAAAAACGTATTGAAAAAAATATATACGAGCCGAGTTGGGACATTTATATTTTGGTTAAAGGACACACCTGGACCTTTACTTCCAAATTGTTTTTCAGGGTTCATAGTATGGTTGTTAATTGGTGCTAGAGTGAACTACTGCTCGTACTCCATGTCCACTCTCATGAAATTTCTATTAGGAGATTCCCTTGCAGCACTTCGTGAACTCCACCAAAGTTCAAAATTACTACAATTGTGATGTACTTAATCACTCTTTTGTTTTGCAAATTAGATATAATTATAATTATTGCTTTTACTTATATAATTTCTCAATATCTTTGTTTATTGTTTGGAAATAAAACACTGAATATGAATTATTGAAAAAAGTACAACTTCGTTGGATATCAATATTAAATAGTTTACTGTTGAACATGTCTTATAAGGTTCCAAGTGCTCCCGTCATTACTCATCATAATTAATACTAATTACTAAAATTATAAAATAATGCATGTATTAATAATACGATTAAAATGTAAACTTGTTTTAAGTTACCATATATTAATTATTAAAATAAACAGCGAAGTTTCACATTCACACGCAGTACAAATACGTAAACACATTTGCACTAACTGATGTTTAGTTATAACTGTTAAAACTTTGCAATTTAAGAAGTTACTAAAATTAGCGGGCATTTCGAGATTTTACAAATCTAAACTTAATGTAGGTACTATTATTTATGTATAGATACCTGTTTTTGGTCTAGTCAATATAATTTTGATATATAAATGTTGCTTAATTGTTCATAACGTTTTAAATTGTACAACTACGTAAAGTTATTGAAAGATTTGCAAAATTTCGAAATTCCAACCAATTTTAGTAACTTTTGAAATTGAAAAGTTTCAAGTTATAACTAGTCGAAGTCGAATACAGCAGCAGCTGATTATCGGCATTTGTTTAGTGTCGTTATTGCGCACACGCTTCTCTTCTCAAATACACTGTCAAGTGTATATTGGTGCAAATTTCTTTTATTTACTCTAATCAGAGTAACATGAACACTGACAAACATTATTTTACCAGTCACTTTTTAACGGATTTTATTCCCTCAAAAAAAAAAAAATTATAGTTGATATAATTACATCGAATATTCAGTCTACTTATTAGTTTATTATAGAGAGAAAATAAATTTTAGTAGTAAAGAATTATTTTTGTTATAAGAATAGAGTAGAAAAAATGTTTTTCTACTCTGAATTTTAACTCTAAAATCTTTCTCTAATTTTTTTTACTGTGTATGGGCAGGTCCTTGGTGTTTTTCAATTATTTTCTGTTTGTTCTCAAAAAAAATCATTATTTATATGTAGTGTTTTAAAAAATGTATTCCTGGGGTACCTATGAAGAGCATTTGATCTTTCAAGCTCTAAATGATAACTCTAAATTTATATTAAATTATATCATGTCAGAAGTTGTATTTTAGCCAGCAAAGCAGATTTCAATTTCTTGAGATTCAATGTATAAGATTTATTTTACATTTTCAAAATTTTTGATAAGAGTTTGTTGGTTAGCCTTTAGATATTAATGTTTACTGATTATATAATACTTGAATTAAATCTTCCAAGGCCAAAACGTTTGTTGTTGACCAATTTGTTTTTAATAATATCTGAAGTCGATATCTGGGTTAAGTTAGTTGATCTTAAAATGCTTTGTCGTTGGTAATAATTGATAAAAATAATTAGTAGTAGTAGATTACTACTATGATTAATTTTGATCGATTTATTGGCCTTGGTAGATCTTAAGGCTGTGTATTGTAATCAATGTAAATTACCATGAATTTTCCATAAAAACAGCATTTTTCTCACGATTATCCGATACGCAAAATCATCCTGAAACACTTACAGTTTGATAGAGATCAGCACCATCAAACTAAAAGCGTTCCAATCACCGATAGATGTATAAAATACGTCTTCAATTTTCATCTGTATTTCTTGTTTTTAAATTCTACATTTCATCATTGTTGTACAATTGAATGGTGCTGATTTCAGACAATTAATTATTACTTATTATGTTAATGGTGCGATTGATCGTACTGAAGATTGATAGTTTTATGGAAATACAATTTCAACAATTCAATTTACATATGAGTTCACATTTTCTCTTGAATATTATAATATGAAACCACATTTAATATCCGGTAATAAAGTCTTGATAACATACATTGATAACAAATATCATTGTTTATAAATACTAATCGAATTGTTTCAAGCTATCCGTGTAAGCGTAGAAACAATAGAGAGAATGTTTTTGGATTTTTCATAATATTTATTTCAGCTACAATAAACTATTAAACATGTGTAAAAAATGTTTATAAATAATGAATAAATATATAAATCCAGAACGTAAAAAATTTATAGTTTGTCAAAATATGTTCAACAAAAACAAAACAAGCAACGCAGAATAAAAATATCGTCGTCAATAGGCTTGGCTCGTAAGTGGAATACCCTGTATACTTTTTTTCTATGTCATGCATACCCTTAAAACAGTGCAAGATTGCCTTATAACTCTTTAATAAAAAGAATAGCGAACAATACAATGAGATAATAGCCATAACGAGATCTGATGATGTGATTGACGTCATTAAACACGAAAAAGACGTCATTATTTAGAAAGAAGTCGGCAGATCGTTGAAGAGACAGCGTAAGCGTATGCACCAGACATATATACGTCATCCCAGTAATGGGTTTTAACTTAAAAACTAGACTTAATTTATGGATCTTTTGAATTAGAATTAGAAAAAGTTGCTCCTTCTTTTAGTCTAATCTTTGACTTAAAGTTGTTTTAATGTCATTGTAATTACCAGAGGTCTACACTGTAATGAAACAGTTCTTTTACTGTTTAAAGGTTCAATTAAATAGTTGTAAAAGAGAAATCAGTGAATTAACTATCATATAATGGACGTGATTCATTTCTATGAATTCAATGACAAAAAACAATGTCTGTAGTAATTAGTTTTGAAAGTATTTTGACTGATTGATTATTATAATTTTATTTGTTTTTATTTTTTAGTAAGTATGTATTTAGCAAACAACTTTTGTTGTAGATTTTTGAAAAAAATACCAACAAAAAGTCAGTTCTGTTAGAAACCCTTCTTTGATTTCATCATTTGAAATTTCCCAGTTATTAGGGATGTCTTGATCGAAAACAAAAACATGACCTCGAGGTCAACTACACATCGTCAAGAGTAAGATAATAAGATAGTGATGAAAGTTGCTTAAAAGCCCTATAGGCTACTTAACCGATATTATGTATAATGTCCTATTTCTAAAAGACTTGTGAGCGTTTTGTTCTAAGAAAACCTTCTAATTTCATCCGTAAAACCGATGGACAATAAAATTCGGTACTAATGACTTCTTGTTTTGTGCGCTCATCAAGCATTAACCTGCTGACTTTAAATACTTTTATAAATAAGGTTTCTACATAAAATTTTCTGATTTCCTTCTCAAGTCTTTTATATACTCCTTCACACCAAATATAAAAAAATCTAAAAAATATAATAAAAAGTATTAATTTGGATCAGAAAAATCATTTTAAGCCAGTTCGACTGCTTGACTTTTGCTGTTTTTACAATAATACTCATACGTCATACGTAAAGTGCAATTTATAAATAGAATTTATAGACCCATCGAATGCTTGATATTCAGGTATGGGCAGGTAAAGATCTGCAGGTAAACAACGCACTAAATGATTGAATAGAGAATTTCAAGCTTAAACAGCTGAGGAAGCAAAATCTAAGATAAAGATTGCACCCTGTGTCACTCGGATCTATTTGTAAGGGTGTGGGAGCTAATAGTAACAGCCTGTACAAATTATAGCATATTTTTAAATACCCGACATGTGTATCACAACTAATATTCTTTTGACACGTACAGTCATGAACTTTAGAAAGCTCAAGGGTTCTCTAAAACAGACCAAGATAGATGCTAATTGTATCATAGCAATAAATAAAGCAATAAATTGATGGATAAAGAGAAAAGAGGAAACGAAGTACTTTTATTACTTGAGAACTAGCTGCGTCTAAACTTGGGCAAGTTTCAAGATGTTCTGTATGTACAACATTAGGAAGGACCGAAAAAAGGATACGTTTTCGAATTTTTAAGATGGCGGGTGGTAAATGTATAGTTTTTTGTTCTAATAACGAATTTAAAACATTTGTAAAAGTTATGTAAAATAATATTTTTAGTCCCTTAATACTTGGTTTGGTAGACTTGACTATATTGTTTCTGGTATGATGTCCATCTCCAAATGTACTCTATATTTTATATCATAAGCTTCGTCATTTTTGCTAATTACATGGAAGAGGTTTTGTTTTGCACTGCCAAATGGGACAAAGAATCTAAAACGTATACAAGACATCTCTATCGTTTTTCTTTGTTTTCCTCCAAATAATAATAAATTTCCATCATAGTCCTTTCATCTTACATTAAAAAGTAATAAGCAAAAAACTATAACAAGCATTAAATTATAATTTAGGGGAAATTAACAGAAAGACTGCAGTAATAAGTTTTGACAAAGAATGTGATGAATGAAAGGAATTTATTATGTTTGACAAGACTACAGAAAAATGGCATTTTTATCGGATTGTTGTTATCTTAGATAGTATCGGAAAAAAAGAATTTCCCACTCTAGGTAGATTGAAGTTTGTAAAAATGGTTTCTAACATTAAACTAAAAAAAGATACAAATAATTTTCCTATGCCTTGATTTTAGTCTTTAGATCTAAAGCAGTAACAAAAATTGGAAAGAGTACAATCTCGACAAGAATTTATTTTTAGGCCATGAAAATGTCAAGTATAACATTAATCTCGAAAGAAAAGAATTATCCAGAATAGTTTGTATTGGTTTTCAGTACCACAGAGCATGTAGTAGTAAATATTTCAAGAACTAAATATTTTGGAATTTCGGCAGAATGGGAAGCGTTTTCTAAAAGGTAGTCGTTGATATAGTAGAATTGTGAAATAAATTATGTTGGTGAAAACTTTCTGAAATAAATTTAATTGTAGAACTAAACAGTAAGTTTATACTATCGGATCTTGTTTTTGAGATACAGGCGAAAATTGAAAGTTTTGCGATTTCTAATAGTATCTGTTACATTTTGGAATGATAAAAGCAAAGTACAGCAGTCAATTTTTAAAAACTTTGGAATTTCATGGTATATATTAATTTTTGCTTTGGCCGGTAGTTATTTAAATATATACTGTGAAAAGTTAGATAGAAATCGTATAGATAGATTCTTGAAAATGTTTACTGTTCTGCAAAAGAAGGCGCAATTACATATTTTATTAACGTTTATTTTTCTTACGGCTATATTCAAACAGTCCTGAAGTATCAGCTGGGAGGCAGCATAAGTGTACAACGAAAGAGATACCATCTCTCAAACTAGGCCCTCGCCGCACATTACTTTTGGAGAGGGATAGATTCAGAGAAACTGAGATTTTTCAGGCAGTGGATACCAGAAACATCACGCTTAAATGAATTAATATTAATTAATTAATAATAATCAATTAATAAGTGAATGTAGTGTTAGTAATTGTAAAAATCATCAAAAATAATTTATTAATATAATAAAAAAGAAACAAACAAAAAAGAAGAAGCTTAAAGAAGCAAAAGACATGAACAGACAGTATGGCCGACTGGAAGGCGCACGGCATTTACTGTTACAAAACACGGGTTTTATTCCCAGTTCCGGTAATTTCTTTTTAATAAATTATTAAATATATTTCACAAATAAACATTTTTTTTAATTATAATATTTATAACAAAGAATAACATTTAAATACCAATATGGTATGCATAATCACTTAGTTTAATTTTTATTTAAATAGAAAAGAAGCAAATGACATGAACAGACAGCATGACTGACTGGAAGGCATGCTGAATTTACGATTACAAAACCTGGGTTTTATTTTCAGTTCCGACAATTTTTTTGTAATAAAATATTTAATACATACATTTCATAAACAATTTTTTTATTATTATAATATTTATAAAAAAGAATAATTACATAAAATTAGCTCTTAATCTTAGAGTCGTTTAAACTATCAAAATAAAACTAAATGATTATGTATACCTTATTAGTATTTAATTGTAAGTTATTCTTGTTTATAAATATTAGAAGTACTATAAAAAACTTGTTGAATTATAAAATATATTAAATATGTATTATTAAAAAAAAAACTACCGGAACTAAGAATAAAATGCGGGTTCTATAATCGTAAATCCAGCGCGTTTTCCAATCGGTCATGCTGGCTATACATGTCTTTTGCTTCTTTAATAAATCCCATTTATCATCCTTTTTCGTTTGTTTCTTTAATGAATTGTTTATTTTATAAATATATATCTTCTTTATTGTATAATATGTAGGTTTATTTATTTTAACAGACACAGGCATCTGAAATAATAATTATAGCATACAACATCAATAACGGGTCTAAATTTTTATGTATAGTCCGGTACAAATTTTAAGCTCACTTCATTAACTTCGGAGTCGAATAGATAGAAATTGTTAAATAACCTCTAATAAAATAAAGAAATCGGCAGCCGCTACAGAAGTATCTAAGGTGTGCTCCTTAGATACTTATGTAGCGCCTGCCCGTACTTGAAAGTGTGGTCGTTTCTTTGTTATTTTTTCTAATTTGCGTTTGTAATACGTTTATTAACGTCTATCAGTAGGAGTCGTTTATGGCTATCTATAAAAGTACACTGTACTTTAAGGAATTATAGGGTTATTTAGTTTTTAAGGATTAGATGGGTAATGCGTGGAATGTGACAACTTCAAACTGCAAGTATCTGTCAAAATTGTCAACCTCCAATAAATTTTTAATTAATATTGTTGAATTGGTTCGCTGTTTGTTGATTGTTACTTACATGAAATTTCATTTGAAGTTATGGTCTATTTTTACTTGGAAAGAAGGTTAGGTTTTCGATATTCCTAATTAGTAACATAAACAAGTCTCGTACCTACATGAAATCTGCTTGGACAGATCAGTAAGTCCAATTCATGTTTGTAATTTTATGGTACTATAAACAAGACACGTATCATCGATTAATTCATCTTTACTTTTTTTCGCGAATTTCGAGCGGAGTGCAAATTAAGTTGTCTTCGCTCATATTTTATTTATTTGTAACACTAATAAAGTAACAAAAGTAATAACTAATTTATTTTATTTCATTTCGTATTTCAAACAATTGTTTATATACTACAATTAGTAAAATAAGGTATATGTTTATCTCCGTTTTCAATGACACCGGAGTTCAAGACGTTCTTGATCTCCGTTGTTGTAGGCAACGTATAACAGCCACACGTGACATACTGGTTTTTATCTCCCTGGTTACGCGTATGATGATACAGACAAGGCAACTTGCTTCTTTATACAATAAATTCGGATGAATTTTAAAAGGGAGAAATTAAGATTGAAATACGAAATAAAATAAAACAACTTATGCAATACGGAGATCAAGCTTCTTTAAATCCTCGCAGATGTTATAACGCCTCGACTGGCGCCTCGGCGTTATAATACATCTTCTCGGATTTAAAGTATCGCTTGATCTCCTAATTACATAATATATATGAAGTGACGGATCATGACAAATGATTCAAAAACTCAAGTGGGCGCCGAGTGTTACCAACTGCTACCAACTAACACAAAATTCTCTAGACGACCAAAATATTTTTTTTGTATTAAAATAAGATTAGGAGATTAGATAAAATAGCATAAAATACTCGGTTTATAAGGGCATTTGCGCACTCATCCCATAGAAAAACTCGCCTGCGGCTCGTTTTCTAACTTGGGATTCGTGCGCCAAATCAACCCTTATAAAACTTGTTCTTTAATATACTATTATTGTGGGTTATTTAGCCCATTTGACTCTCAAGTCAAACAAGTGAGCTTAAAATTTGTAACGGACTATACTCTTCCAATATCGCTTTTTAAATACATATATGAATTAGAAATTTCGTATACGTAAAGTGTAGGGTTGATAGTCTACTACAAAATAGCGCAATTTATTTTTTCTTAACTAGAAGTTGACGTCAACTCAACACATTTCCAATGTTTCATGCGGATTATAATGAGTACCGTTAGAATTTCTCTATTAAACTGACGTGTTTAATTAAAACTTTGATTTAAAATTCCCACGTTTAAACGTAAATTTATTTATAACTGTAGCCAATTAAGCAGGAAGCGATAATAATTACTTAAAGCCATAAACTAATTGAAGATTTGGTATCTGAAAAATCCGAACAAAACAATTATATTAAACAGTTAATCGCATCAAAAATATGGTTTTTGCATTCTTTTCAAAAAAAAGTATACAGCACGTGCAAAAAGAGTGCACAACTTCTACAACTAGTGAAAAAAAAGAGCTAACTGTTATTGTTTTCAGTTTTTAGTAACTTCAAGAAGAAGGAAAAACAAAAAGAAAACGGCCACAATTTAAACATAATCTATGAAACTTTCTCTATGAAAATCTCAATTTTCTAGGTCATCGGAAAACCAAAAATCTGTAACAGACAGACAGACACGGTATGGATTCCACATTTTTGTAATTGTACTTTTGTTATAAATTGACCATGGATTTCCAGATAATGGATTTTGCGAGAATTTGCTAGAAAATAATTTTCGAACATTTGAGTGCTACCATTTACGTACTGATTTAAGCGCAGCTGATAAAAACTTCGAAAAACTAACAACAGGGTCGTGCTTAGCAGTATCACAACCCCCCAAATATCGATTTTTAGGGTAATTGAATAAACTTTATTTGTTGATCCATTGAAGTTTTTGGGGCCATATAACTTCGCCCACATTTAGAATTTCCCAAGTTTAGGATTTTTCGCGAGTGTCCACGAAACTCCACATTTCATTATAGCCTCACTGGAAACTGAAAAGCCTCTGAAACAATCGGACGACACCACATGGATTTTACATTTTTGAAATTTAAATTTTATTATTATGATCATGGATCCCCGTGTACGGAATTTCGTGAAAGTTAACTTGCAAATACCAATTTTCGAAGTTTGAAGGGTTATGCGATAGACGAAAAAACAATAGCATCGTGTTTAGCAGTATTTAAAACCCCCCGAATACTGATTTTCGGAGCAATTGAAAAAACTATTTTTTGGTTCATTTGAATGAATATCATGGAGCCTTTTTCAGACCATAACTTCGACTTAGACTCTCCCAGGTTTAAAATTTTTCGCATCATTCTCGAGTCTCCAGGAAACTCCATGTCAAATTTCCTAGGTCACCTGGATGTACGCAAAACCACCTGGAAAGATAGACAGACATTTAGGCACGGCTTGGATTTTACCTATATACGAGAACTATGCGGGTTACAACTTGCAAACAGTTTATGTTCTTAAAGCCGTTTTTAAGCAGAGAAAAAGGTAACATCGTTACCAAAATACGTGTTGGCATTAGTCAAATACAAGGTGTGGTTAGGAGAAAGCGTTTAAAATAAAGTGTTGTGATAGACCACGGTCCTTACAATCTATTATCACTTATATTTACGTGGTGATTATTAAAGGGTTCCTTTTTTTACCAAGTAGACCAAACTAAGGAAGTCATACAATTTAAGATAAATGATGCAAACATTTCGTAGCTGTATATTTCCTGACATGTATGATGTTATTATAGGAATTTGAATCCCAGTTTGATAATAGTATATTAAGGTATTAGTTTCATAAGACACGTTTTTAGCATAAGCGTCCAACTCTAAAGGACACGAATACTTTATACTATTTTTTCTATTTGGGTTATTTTTTAATCATTTAAAGAATTGTCTTGAAATGATTAAAAAATAACTAACTTTAATTTTAATACTTATTTGTTTAATTAGTACAATAAATGCATGTTTTTGGAACGAATAAGAAAGTTGCCGGACGGCGCGTTAGCGGAGTCTGGCAATCTTATGAGCCCCAAAAATGTATTTTTTGTATGAATTATAAACCTACTATTTCTTCTGCAACCGCTTTTAACTAGTAAATCCGCGAGAGGACTGTTTAGGACAAACAACATGGCGTTTAGCTACTTTTTATTTACTGCAACTTCGTACGGAATTCTTGTTTTCGGGTTAAAAGGGGCAATTTGATTACAATATAATTAAGAAATACTCACAAATGTGCAATCTTCACTCTCATTTTGCTGAGATTTCGAAGAACTTCCGACAGGCGGCGGTTAGAAATATGCGTTAAATGACAAGAGGTTAGGATTGGTTTTTTGTTTTTGTAACGTCGTTGCAAGCAGCAAATAAGATTTTAATAGAAACAAAGAATTTCTGTTTTCTGTCTTAAGATCGGCTAGGTTAGGTTCCGTTACTTTAAAGAGTTAAGCAATGGTTCCGTGCAGGTGGCAAGCACTTTCAGTACTAGTTTAAAGTTTTAAAAACTTTAAGGTAGCTTCGAGTAAGTTACTGCTACAATCATAATACCACTTTGAAGTTACAACAACTTTAAAGTAATTATACTAAGTGGCAACACAGTTCCACATAGTTTAAAAGTTACTTAGAAGTAATGAAACTACGTAGTTCCAATAAATAGTATACACAACTACACAATTACTGAAATATTCCAAATTGAAGTAATTAAACCTATAAAGTCATAAATTTAGTTGTAGTTACGTAACAACTACTCAATCAAAGTTCCGATTTCAATTACTGCTACTTAGATGCTGCTTGGGATCTGTTACATTAATATAAATACAGAATGGGTAAAACTTATCTTAGGGATGGGATTGGATTTGCGTGTGTGAGCAAAAGAAAAATAGAATACTACCTAATTCATCTGAGAAAGGTAGATATCACCGCATATTTGTCAAACTTTACAATTATAGTAACTTCTTTGTAAGGTTGGTGCTGTAGATAAAATTTTTTAAATACAATTGACATTTGTCAGTTTGGCACAATAACCTAAATTATGCTTGAAACTGAAAAAGTCAACACTACTGTTGCACGTTTAGTAACTAAAGATAAATAACTGATACTTCCGCTGCACTCGTAGAAGAATAGTACTATTTTGTAATTTGTATTTTTCATTCACTCAAGTTTTCAGTTATATCAAAATAAGAAACTATTTTGCACGTCCTATATATAAGGCTCCACTTTAGACCCCCAAAAGTGGGAGTAAAGTAGCACTTTTACTCCCTAAGGGAGTAAAGTGTTTCCATGACAACAACAACAAGTAAACAACAAAAAAAAGTAATCGCGGTACATGTTTTTATGGATTCAGGATTTACTATCCTGAAACTATGTGATTTTGGCGTTTGCAGAGTTCAATTGTCCAAATGACATATAACGAAATTTTCAGAAATTCCGTAAATTTTTGCGATTAAGTCCTTTAGGGCGTGCAAAAAATAGCGTATATACTAATTTCTCAATTAATTTTTTTACCAAGCACCAACTTTACGAAAAAGTTACTATATTTTAAGACTGGGCAAGTATGCCATAATATCTATCTTTCTCAGATGAATTAGTATTCTCTATTTTTCGCCTGCTCATAACATGAAAACGCAATCTCTAATAATAATATAAGCGAAGTTTAACCATATTATTATCTTGAAATAAATAAAGATTATTAAAAGTTTCACAGTTTTATTAAAATATACCTGACAATATTGTTTCGACAGCTATGCTGTCATTATCAAAGGTAATATAATTATAAACAAACACGTCGCTAAGGTAGATACAAAATAGGTAACTAGATAAAATAATAATAATAATAATAAAAATTAATAATAAAAATCATAATTAAACATCTAATACTTCCAGTAACGGAGAATTACTGAGCTCAAGTTGTTCATTCATTAAAGGTACCCTGAGTTTGTGTTTGTATATCTCAAAGGCTTCTAAAATGTCTAATTTGCGTTTGTTATTACAAAAATGTAGGAATTTAATATTATTTTGAGGAGTCATTGTGTGACTTTGTTCTAAAAGGTGTTTGGCGTAATTCGATTTTTCAGGATGTTTATTTTTGTAATGACGTACGTGTTCTTTATATCTTATGTCAAAATTTCGAAGTGTTTGTCCAATATATACCGAACTACAAAAAGAACAATTTAAACGGTTAATGCCCGATTTCATGATATCATGTGTTCTGTCTTTAGCATTAAATAAAAATGAAAAATTGTTAGTGTTGGTTTTAAATGTTATTTTATAATTGTTGGTTTTTCTTAGTATATGTGCAATTTTTTCTGATATTTTGCCAAAATATGGTATAGATATGTAATTTGTGTCTTCTGTTTGATTGTCAATGGGATATATTCTTTTGATAGCTAACCTATAATCTTTTTTGTTTAATTAAAGTGTCAATCATGTTCGGATTATAATGATTTGCATGTGCTAGTTGTTTAATGGTTGATATCTCTTTGCTAAAATCTGATTTTGTTAGTGGAATAGTTAAAGCTCTGTGTACTAATGATCTGTATGCTGCTATTTTATGTGTATTGTGGTGACAAGATTCATTTGGTATTGTTATGTCTGTTTGTGTTGGTTTTCTGTATATGGAAAATTCAAAAAGATTGTCTGCGTTAATCTTGATATTTAAGTCTAGAAAGTTTATAGCCCTGTTTTGTTCTGTTTCTAGTGTAAATTTTATATTAGGATGGATATTGTTTATAAGAATTAAAAATTCATTGATAACCTCAAAAGAACTGTCAAAACAAGCTAAAATGTCATCAACATAACGAAACCAGAAGATAATGTGTTTAGAGAGGTTTAATTCAAATATTCGATCTTCAAACTTGTCCATAAATATGTTAGCTAATAGAGGACTTAGAGAATTACCCATAGGTAAACCATCCTTTTGTAAATAAATTATGTTATTAAAAGTGAAATAATTTTGACTTATACAAAGGTCAAATAATTGAATTAACTCTAACCTTTTAACTAATTCTATATTACTATTGATCAAGAAACTATCTAATAAAGGAATAATATTGTTTTGACAGTTCTTTTGAGGTTATCAATGGATGTTTAATTCTTATAAACAATATCCATCCTAATATAAAATTTACACTAGAAACAGAACAAAACAGGGCTATAAACTTTCTAGACTTAAATATCAAGATTAACGCAGACAATCTTTTTGAATTTTCCATATACAGAAAACCAACACAAACAGACATAACAATACCAAATGAATCTTGTCACCACAATACACATAAAATAGCAGCATACAGATCATTAGTACACAGAGCTTTAACTATTCCACTAACAAAATCAGATTTTAGCAAAGAGATATCAACCATTAAACAACTAGCACATGCAAATCATTATAATCCGAACATGATTGGCACTTTAATTAAACAAAAAGATTATAGGTTAGCTATCAAAAGAATATATCCCATTGACAATCAAACAGAAGACACAAATTACATATCTATACCATATTTTGGCAAAATATCAGAAAAAATTGCACATATACTAAGAAAAACCAACAATTATAAAATAACATTTAAAACCAACACTAACACTTTTTCATTTTTATTTAATGCTAAAGACAGAACACATGATATCATGAAATCGGGCATTTACCGTTTAAATTGTTCTTTTTGTAGTTCGGTATATATTGGACAAACACTTCGAAATTTTGACATAAGATATAAAGAACATGTACGTCATTACAAAAATAAACATCCTGAAAAATCGAATTACGCCAAACACCTTTTAGAACAAAATCACACAATGACTCCTCAAAATAATATTAAATTCCTACATTTTTGTAATAACAAACGCAAATTAGACATTTTAGAAGCCTTTGAGATATACAAACACAAACTCAGGGTACCTTTAATGAATGAACAACTTGAGCTCAGTAATTCTCCGTTACTGGAAGTATTAGATGTTTAATTATGATTTTTATTATTAATTTTTATTATTATTATTATTATTTTATCTAGTTACCTATTTTGTATCTACCTTAGCGACGTGTTTGTTTATAATTATATTACCTTTGATAATGACAGCATAGCTGTCGAAACAATATTGTCAGGTATATTTTAATAAAACTGTGAAACTTTTAATAATCTTTATTTATTTCATGATTATGGAGTTCCACAAAATAAGGCTAGAAACAATAAACAATATTATTATCTATTTCCTGAATAAATTCCACCCTGCACAGGTAAATCAAACAAGTAATTTACTTACAAAACGCATATTTTATAATTCAAAAAAAATAAATGACAGTTGTTATTAAGATCCCTTTAAGAGGGGTTTATCTGTCAATAATCCTGCTCATAATTTACTTTCTTTTTACAATAAATCTATTCGTTGTTAAATAAACTACCTAATGGGTTTTCTAGGAATATTCAAAGTACTAATACACCTTATTTATTTTAAAACTTTTATTTTAAAATTTACTGTTTTTCTGGAAAATCCCACTACTTAATACTTTTCCGAAAGACATTATGCATAATTAACAACTTTTATGGTAAAGTGCTCGTCTGGTTTTTAACGTTCGTTCCTAAAGTAAAGTATAAATTGTTTGGGGCTAGAATACTATAAAAAGGGTGTTCCTGTTCCTGTGGTAATTTTCCACACCTAAACAGGGTTCTTTTATTATTTTTACCTGTTCTTTCGGTAAATATAAAAAGTGCTGCATTTCTACCGCTTTAAGCAAATATTCATGTTTGAAAGTGATTATTCGACTGATATAATACGTTAATAAATCTTTTGTTTACTGGACATATGTTACATACATAGAACGTAAAATACTAGAATGATTAGGTAAATAAAATTTTGAAAATCATAAAGCACCGCGAAGAATTCTTGTTCGTTTTGCAAATCGATTGGAAATTATTACCAACACGAATCAATCTCGTTAATGAAGAAGTTAAAGATACTAGAGTAATTAAAACATAAATTATGAAATTTCGCTATGGATATTGTAATAAAAGAGAAAAAAGTGAAAAAGAATTTTGTAATTTTAGATAATTATTACGTATTGCAAACGTACTTATCAATACACACGATCGAAGCCGTTAGAGTTAGTGGGACGTCATAAAAAATGAATCATGGGAATGATTCATAAAAGGTGTTTAATCAATACACCTGATGCGAGATTTGCGTAATAACAGTAGCGAAAAATTAAATAATAACAAATACAGTTCAATATTACATTCTTTTTCGTTATGTGAATTTATTCCAGTGTGATGTGATTTTACACCCTTAAGTTCTGAAATTGATAATATGTGTTTGATTAGTTATTTTATTTCATTATTATTATTTTATAATTTTATTCTACAACATATTTACTTTAAGTAATCAAAAGCAATACAAATATGTAAAACACAAAGGATTTCAAATTTCCCGCTCCGGTGAGATAAAAAAAATAATGGAAACTTGAGGTAAGTCCTTGGATGTTTGCATAGGCATTCCTTGTGGATTGTTAAATAATCTCCCTGTTGCTGTTGAGCTTGGAAACTATTAGGTTATCGAGATGAAGGAGTTTAACTAAAATAAATATTATTTAATTCCCCACCAAAAATGTCCCTATGTTTTCTGGTACCTCGCCTTAATTCGTTTTAATCGTTTTGTCTTATGGAAGAAAGAAGGTACCTATGTCACACATGGATCAGCAATTTGCACCAGTAAATTTGCTCAAGGAACTTTCAGACGTAACTTTTTGTGGTCTCATATTCGTCATGAACTAGTTAGTTCTTAGGAGTACACTGGACAACTCATTTTTTTGTCTAACTCAATACGTACATACAGGGTGTTTCGCCTTTTTAAAACCTAATTTCCTTTATTTATACGTTTTTGGTATCAAGTACATTTTTTTTGAATTATTTTTGCTGTAAAAATGACGGTTTAATTCCGAGCTTGCCTTAAATTGTAAGGGACGCCACAAGGCAATAGTTTCGTTTTAAAATCGTCATTTCAATTTTACAGCAAAAATCATTTAGGAAATAAAAGTTTGCTCGATACCAAGATCTTACAAATAAAGAAAATTTGGATTTCAAAATAGGTGAAACACCCTGTAGGTATTCGACTGGATAAAAAATTGACTAGTACAGTGTACTCTCTTAAGAATTAACTTGCCAATACGAAATTGCTTCCCACTGAGACCAAGAATAACGATAATATCGCCAGATTGATTGTGCCGGAAAGATGCTAAGGTAGAAGATGACTTTTCTCACTCATTTTAACTAACATTCATCAATCGAGTTAAAAATTAAATACACAGAAAGCCACAATTAAATAGTTAGTATTATAGTAAATAAGGTTCAATATGCTGTCAATGTCTTTCAATATATAATTCGCATCTTTGAACAACACTAGTACTGGTAGTAGAACTAGAGTAGAACTGTTTTGTTCAACATCTTCCCGAATTAATTGAAGATTAAAGACTATCAGAATAACTAAAGTTTTGTTATTTTATCGAAGCTTGCTATATAATTTTGTTTTATTAATTGGAGTAACCAAAATACAAAGCCTATGAGGTATGAATATTATTATGGTTAAAAAGCGAACACAATACTCTATCGATTTCGGAAGAAAAGTCATGTAATTTAAAAAAGTTCGATGACGTTATGACTCTCGCGTCGATTTAGTAAATACAAGATTTTCTGAACCAGAACAAAAAATTATATGTCATTTAATAATAGGTATACATATATGGTTTAGATCATTTCTGACCGAAGATAAAGCTGATCAAGGCGGGGCTTTAAATCAAAGAGACTGCATATATTATCATCAATCCTCACCCTGTAAAGTAGGTTTTTCGGTTTCTTAATTTTTCCGACACTACAATAAATTTTAGAAATTGCAGTTGCAGCGACGGGAGTTCCTTCGAATTATGGCGAAGATTCTGGAATTTCTGCCTGATACTATCCCTTGTACAAAATTGTTTTTATGGCAGATAATTCCACAAAAAGTAATAAATTATCCCAACAATCCATCAAATATTTTTAAATCGTCTAAAGTGTTTGATCTATTAACGTAAAACTCGATTTTCTAGCGCCCTATCCATCTATCGCGGAAGATATCAACAAGAAACTGCCAGACTTCTACGCCAAGATGGGGACTGGACAAAATGCTTTGATGGAGCATATTACCATGCGCATTGTTTGGATATAGGATTGCAAGAACTAACTCACGAAGCAGGAAATCTAAATGACAATTTAAAAACAAGTACGGTCCTAGAATAATTCCTACGCATACATTTACATTCATTTGAAGCTGGCAGTGAGACTTTCCAACCCCCCATTCCTAACCCTGTACACTAATGATTTTCTTGTGACTAATATCTGCAGTTTTGGCAATTTACTGAGCCATTCAGGGTCAAACTTTTTTTGTTACTAAAAATAATTTATCTAAAAAATAAAGAAATCTCTCTAGAATACAATAGTATATTATACAACGAACACATAATGATGGTTATGAATACACGAGTATGACGTTTTAATTCATACGAGTGTATTAATAACCAGTGGCGGATTTAGGCACAAGCGTTGGAAGCGGTCAAGCAGGCCCCACAAGTCAGGGGCCCCGCAGAGTCCTCCTGCCAAGAACCGCTGCACTGGACACGCGACAAATAAAAATTATTGGCGTGGGAATTCACTTTCTCGAAAAAAAAATGAAACAAGAAACAGATCATATCGTGTACACATTCGTAAAAAAAGTGTACGGTTGACGCATTAGAGTTTCATACGAAAAGGCAAGCACTCAGAGCGATAGGTAAATTATTGTAACGGAGTATACTGTTTCACAGCAGACCTGCGAGTAATGTATCATCTCTGTCGGTCTAAATGCTGGCCTTCTCGCACAATCAGCACGTTCATCCGACTACTATGATGACTAATTTCTTGAATTAATGGTTTCTGATAGACATTCGGTGAACAGTGGCGGATTTACGCACAAGCGGTGGAAGCGGTCGCTCCAGACCCCACAAGTCATGGGGCCCCGCAGAGGACCGTTGCCCAGGATCGCAGTGGACATACGACAAATAAAAATTATTGGCTTGGGAACTCACTTTGTCGAGAATAGTGAAACAAGTGAGAACAACAATTCATATCATGTACAGGCGGGTAAAACAGGTGCACGGTCGACGCAATATAGAGTTTTGTGCGAAAAGGCAAGCATTCAGAGTGATAGGTAAAATTTCGTAACAGAATATACAGTTTCGCAGCAGACCTGCAAGGAATGTATCAACTTTGTAGTCCGACTTATATTCGGGAAAGGGGAACTGTACCATGCTTTCGAATGGGTGAAATTCCTTAATGTCATTTGTCATTTCCCAACGTTGAAACAATTAAAAAAAATCTGGAGAACGATGTATCTTCGTTACTAAACGTGTAAAAAATGTAATGTTTCACTTTAAATTATATTTTGAATGCAAATCAATATAGAAAAAATTATCACTCCAGCTGGAAATCGAACCCTGGGCCTTCCACTTTCTGAGCGACATCTCCACCTCTGAGCTACTGTGTCGACTAACAGCATATAAAGTTATTATTACCATATAAAGTTATTACAAAAATTGTTATTGAATTAACGTAAAATTGATTTAACGATGGCTTTAGTCCATAAATTTAGAATAACTGGTGTATTACATGGAAATCTAAAAATGATTTGGGAATTTATTTCAAATTACATTCAAATGAAGCATTAGCTATTCAATGTATTTATAAAATTGAGGTTATGATTTACTTACATTAACAAAAAAGCAGCGACGGAACAACACGACGTCCAAAATACATTTAAAAATGCGTCTATGACATTTAAAAAATTGAAGACGCCAACAAAACTACTATTATCAATTTAAAGAATTGTTCAAATTTCAGTATTAATTTTAAATAATAAACGATTGAGTTATACAGATTTCGTAATTTTTACAACTAACACCTGTTTTCCACAAACTGTGGACATTGTCTACTTTTGACAATCCAGTAAAATATTATATTTCTGGTATATGTACTTTTGTTTTTATCGGACGATACGCAATAAAAGGTGCCCATTTTTAGGGACAATTTCATTGAAAGTAAGTTAACTAATTTTTTTCTCAGAAAGTATTTGTCATAGATCTATGAGATGTTTGTAGGGGTTAGAAAGAAACCTTGCGGTTCTTATGCTATTAATTTTCAGGCAAAGAAGCGTTTTATTTAAGATTTATGTGAAAAAATAGCGAACTAGCGTTCTTGTTTATTAATAGAGAAAGCGTCAAATTCTTTTCGCTAAATCAACACTTTTCATGTGTAGACAATATTGTTTTCAAAAAAATGTTCCTAATTTTAACATTTTTTTAAAGAAAATAATGTCTACATATGAAAAGTGTTAGTTTAGCGAAAAAAATTTGACGCTATCTCCATTAACAAACAATAATAATAATAATAATTACTACAACCCATAACCTAAACCAAGGCCCCAGAAGCTATAAGCTTGTGCGGGAGGGAGGGGGCGATTATTATTATTATGTAGGCCCAATGTGCGGCTGCAGCCGATGGAACAGCGCAAATCCCACATTTGTGTTACAGCTAAGGAAAACTGCAGAAAACCTTAACCAGATCTGCCAGCGCCGGGAGTCGATTCCGGGCCACTTGGGTGAAAGTCCGGCACGCCAGGCATTACACTACCAAGGCTGTTAACAAGAACGCATAGTTCGCTATTTTTCATATAAATCTTAAATAAAATACTTTTTTGTCCGAAAATTAATAGGATAACAACTGCAAGGTTTCTTTCTAACCCCTACAAAAAATATATGAGATATACTTTCTGAGAAAAAAATATTTAACTTACTCTCAATTAAATTGTCCCTAAAAATGGGTACCTATTATTATGTATCGTCTGATAAAAATAAGTATATCAGTTAGAAATATATTTTACTGTTGCATGTAGAAATAAATTTACTATTTGCACGTTTTTAAAATATTTAATTTAGTTCAGTAGTTCTCGAGCAATACGGTATCAAAGTCAGAGGACTTTAGAAAAAAAATGCATAGTAGGTTAAATATTTTTACTACCTTTTGGTGTTTTATTAGGTTTTTGTGGTCGTAGATAAAGTATAGTGTGTAACACGTACAAAAACGCCAATTTCACACTCGTGTGACTGCGACATGAGACCAAGTTGGTTTATTTAAAAAATCCTGAATAGGAAATTTTCTTCATTTCCCCCGTGAATTCGCACCTGATATTAATAATTATATGTACTTAATTTTTGATAAAAAAATAAAAGGTATATAAACTATAGTAATTGATTTATACTATGGAGTCCCAAAAATTTGTAACGCTTCAGGCCCCTTAAGTGTTAAATCCGCCACTGTTAATAAGCATTATGTGCGAGTTGCATACACTATTGTTTTTTCGACCGTAACTGATTTGTTACTACTAAGTGCACTTCTAAAACTGTTATAAGGTGTAACCTCAAACTGCAATTTCTACGCAATTTCTAATTTTTCTAACTCTTATTGTGCTATAAAAATTCGCGACGAATTCAATTATTAGTTTTAAGACATACTTAAGTACGAAATTGATAAATAAAAGCACAAAAACATACAATCAGAATTTCTTTAAATTAATATTTAATAACAGTAGCAACAAGAATAATTTGTTAGAACAGATTTAAAATAGTAGTAATTGTCAGTAATATTCACTGCGAGACGATGGACGATGAGGTACGTTCCAAAGTTTAGTATATACTAACTTTGGCTGGTTCCTACGCAATCATTTGATATTCTTGACTCTCATTGGTCAACAGCTCGTTATTCTTGACTTTCATTGGTCAACAACTCATTGCATAATGAACCTCATTATGAAACGGTTTTTGCATATACAGTGTGGAAAATAAGTAAGGAATAAATTCCATACCTCCGTTACTATTTGAGCTAGAGATATAGTCTAAAAAACATATGATAATGTTAATTATAGCGCATACGAAGAACGTATAGTATAGGAGTAGAAAAATGCAATTTATGCATAGACAAACCTCCTAAACATTAAAGATTTTTCAGCAAATAATTTTGTACATTAAGATCTAATAACTGCACTAATTTTTTTTTACATTTTCATCATATTTTTCTACAGCAACATCTTCCTTATTATTTTCTATTTTTTTTTTTGTTGAAGGCCATTATTCAATTTTACAGGTTTCTTTTAGGAGTCCGTAAAGTTTTATATGGCTGTAGCTGTAACTATCGTGCGGCTGCAGCCGACTTACAGATGTTATAACATAAATGTACATCCCACAATTGTGTTGCAGCTAAGGAAAACTGCAGAAAACCTTAACCAGATTTGCCGGCATCGGTAGTCGATTCTGGTCCGTTTGGGTGAGAGACTAACACGCTAACCGCTATAGGCGATCACAAGAAAATTCGAAGAGTGATGAGAGAATAAAGATCAGTGTGGAGAACGTACTTCGTAACCGAGTAGTTAAGATTATAATCTCACTAGATTGTGCCAAGGTCTAAGTATAACCAATAAATCCGAGTAAAAGCACCAAATAAAAGCGAATCCTGGGCATTATTTAATTCTAAAAATCATCTGATTTCTCTGGGCAGATGAAGAAGCGGTGTAGCCATTTTACAAAGACTCTACTCAACTCTACCTCCAGAGAAGCTGGTACGACTCGCGCTGCACTTTTTGGAATGGTTAGAATATATATCTTGCCTCTCTGTTTTCTCGAAGGGATTTACTTAATGTAGTGCGTCAGGACGATACGATCTCCTGTGAATACAGAATATATCTTAGTATTTTGAGCAGTGATCGACCTACGTACAATGATTTATAATACGTTAATGACAACTGTTACAAAGTGATTAAAACTGACCTCAAACGATGTATTGTTCTACTTCATATTAAATAGGTTTTTTAAGGGATTGCCTACATCATTCTACAAAATTAACAAAAAACAACTGTAACTAAATATATTCATAAGCTATAGAAATCCTTCAGAATACAACAAATATATAGAAAATTGAAGAGTATTACATTTCCTACAAAAAAGTTCCTATTAATTGTTTTCGTATCTGTTATAGATTAAGATATATCGTCAAAGTGGAAAACTTTCGAAATTTTCAAGTGCAGTTAATCAAAAAATTTTACTAAGGTTTTATGTTTCTAATGACCTGAGAAGCTTATCCTCAAAGTCCGATCATTGGATATTGAATCACCGTGTATACATTAATGCACATGAGTTTTTTCTTGATGTTTAACGTAATTTTACAGTAGGGGGCAAGATGAAAGTGGGGCAAGATGAAAGTGCAAGATCAAGTGATTTTACATCGAAGGATGTAACGCTCTCTACACATGCATATTTTTTCGGAAATTAACGACTTTGACGAGCATATATCTCTTAAACTATAACAGATACGAAAAAGATGAATAGGAACATTCTTCTAGGAAATTAATTACTGTTCAATTTTGTAACAACTGCTTTTGCAGCTACAGCTAACCATTTTTGGGATATAAGCAAAAAACCGAAAAACGGAACCTTCTCTCCCTCCCCTCCACCCTTTCCTGAGAGGAACAGATGAACAACATCATGACTTTCCTGTTAAAAGATGCAATTGAGACCGACATTAGGAAGTGTCAGAATGTTCAACTCATGTCAGGTCTTCAGTTTTATTGTATCTAAGGGTCCATATTCGCTCAATTCTATCATATTGTCAAAAAAATGTCTGTCTATTGACTAATTGAGCGCAACTCAATTCGTTGTCCCCTGAGGGGGGCCGTGGTTATAAGCTCAACGCAGGTGGGCCACGTTAAATAAAACTTTGGATCAGTCTATTGACCTAATAAGTACAGTCAACTTAATAACAATGTCATAAAGGTTCCTTGTACAGTGGCTTGTAGGAGGCAATTCATGTCAAAAAGTCAAGAAGCTATAAATCTTCTACGTGAATCAGGGTGTAATTCTAGACTACTTATTCAATTCTGTAACTGTACCGTAACAAGAATCCGCTGCCAAAAAACTCTCCGTTTTAGTTGTATTCGCATGCAAGCATCTCCAACAACTTGACTAGAACTTGCATTGACAACTTTTAGACTATTGCTTTGGATTTGCCATCTCCGTGGAGCCCATAACGGGAGTTCTAATATATTTGTTTAAATATTTAGTGCTTATGTAGCTAAAACAGTATACAAGAAATTCTGTACAGTTCACATTCATTCTGATGATTCTCAATGACTCTGGTTATTATTATTGCACAACAATAAAGCAATTAGAAAAGTTTCACAGTTCTAGGGAAAAACTTCGGACCTTTAAAAGTGATTCATAACTAGTTAGACGGACTGGTCATGTTCCTATAGAATTACACGCATTAAGATCGTTCGTAATATCTAAACTAACTCATTATAGAAAAGTATTTTTAAATTCCTTAGCTGTTGATTTGGTGTTCCGCATATAGCATGTAACTCCGCAATAAAAGAAAAGGCAAATGACTCTGCGTGGAAATAACAATTATTTAGATGCACATTTTCTATTAGTAGCAATAAATGTACAATTTAAACATAATGGCTTTACAGTAGAAAATACTGCTAAATAGAACATTTAAAGCTTCCAATTTCAAATTATCCGTAAAATGACGTAAGCGCCACGTTATACGATACACCAAAGATAAAGGTGTTTTACTTTTTACAACGCCTTCAGATTCAATTAATAATGCTTTTCAACCAACAACACAACACGGAATCGACAAACAAAAGCTGGCTATCAAAAGAGGTGACGATAAAGGTGTAAATAATAGCTATCATTATTTAAACAAATAAATGAATCTGGATAGAAGCTTATTATTCTAGAAACAGTAGGATGATGATAAGATTTGAAAGTGGATGATAAAAATTATACTTTGATTTTCATGCGTCATCACTTCAAACATAAAAATTCAATTCAATCAGTAGACCGTATTTCTAACAGACAAACTGGCAACGTGTACTGAAACTCTAAAAATATAGACACACGTGGCTAACTTGATTCTTATTAAGCCATAATTTCCTAAAATCATGAAATGTCCGATTTCAGCATAACTTAACTCACTGAAAGAATTTAGAAAATGACTATCTGTAAAAAATAAATTTGATTTATTTTTACTGCCACGGGTTGTATGGACATAAAACAAAAAATAAAATTTAATATTATTATTATCATCATTTGTTATTGTTATTATTAAATAACATTGCCGTATATAACAAGGCGGAACAAGACATTTGTGATAACCTGTGGCAAAACGTAACTGACATGAGAATTTCGTCAGCTCTTTTTTAACTTTTGTTTTCGTTTCTTTTTATATATTTTTTCCAAAATTTGCGATAACGTCAATTAAGTAAGCCCTGTCGATAACACTTTAAAAATATCTATTTTTATCGTATAAAAGCGTAATGTCTCACGGTCAATATTTAGATTTTGCGGAATTGGCAATGTTCTTGTTGACTGAAATAACCAAACCAAAGAGGTCAATGGATTTCTAGCGATTCTGTTATTTGCGGATATAATAATACTTAGGGAAGAACGCAATTAAATAGATCTTACGTAAAATAAAATAGGCTTAGATGAAAACTAAAAAAAACACAAGAAAAAGTCAATTTTGACTAGAGATTTGAAAAATCTGGCAAAAAGTTAGATGCTTAAAAAAACTAAAAAAATTAGATATCAACTGTGTTTAATTGTGTTGATTTGAAGCACTTACCGCCACGAAGAAATTTTTTTCTAGTTGGCTTTGTCTTAATTAATTAAAAAACAATACAGAATCTGTTGTTCTTTATATGACTATTTATATTGCAAGTGACGAATTGCAAACACCAGAGGACGAATCAACTCATAGGAAATTTTGTCATTTCTATTTTGCACTTGATGAAAGAATTTTCTACAAAGATGTGTTAGTCTTTTTGCGTGGTAGGTAATTATAAAAGACAGTTTTGCTAACCATCTCAATGAAAAAAAAGGAAAAAAGAGAAAAATTCATGTGTCCCAAATACTTCTATTTTCTATTTTTTTTCTTTTCTTATAGACTGCTAATGTGGATATTGAACTAGTTTGATTTATTGAACACCTTTAAAATTATAAATACATTACTTTATTTATATAGTATAATTATATTTGTTAAATAAACTTTTTAACTCGTTCATCTTGTGGTTTGAGTTTGAATAAAAAGCAACGTAGGTTCACTTTTACGTACCTAACAAGATCAAAGTTACAGACAAGAGCAAAAACCTGAGTGTTTAGCGTTATACAGTGTGGAAATCAAGTAGCGGATAAATTCGATAACTTCGTTAAAATTAATTTTTTAGAAAAAATCTCGGGGGGATATAGCGATTTCAATTACTTGACGCTATACTGTACCATTCTCAACTTGTTACATCATTTGTTTTTAAAGTAATGACGTCATCGATATTTTCTTTAAATGACAACCTATATTTTTTATTGTGGATTTTGGTAGTACTTTTTATTCTCTTTTCAACTGTATACAATTTTCAATATGTTACATTTGAAAAAAACTGTCCTAAAGTTCGAATATTAAAAATTCTTAAAATTTGCAAAATGAATCTAGTCATCGTATAAAACAAAAACCTTAGTTACGGCTGTCAGAAGTAAACAATAAAATAAGTGTTATTTTCTTGTTCTAAAGTAGAATTTACCTTTAGTAAACTATTTTATTAATAAAAATGGCACAATTGAGCGAGACAGCGAAAACAGCGAATTGAATTGTTAATGATGATTGGTTATGGCGGCAGAATTCGAACACATCAAGAAGTGCCTCAACTTTCTAGAGAAACGTACCCGGATCAACCCATAAGTCAATCATCGGTTAGTAGGATTGAAAAGAAATTTCGAGAACATGGCGTTGTAAAGAATCTTCCAAAAAGTGGACGTCCGGTGACATAAAATGAAGCTGTACAACTTGATGCGCTACTAGAAATTGAAAACAATCAGCATGGAACTAGTAGAAGCATTGCTTTGGACCACGACGTAAGCCACACTTCAGTTTTAAAATTTTTGAAAGTTCAAAAATTTCTCTCATATAAGCTGCAATTGGTTCATGAGTTGGCAGAAGATGACTTTGATCGTAGACAAGAATTCTGTGACTGGATGATGGAAATTTGTCTTCGTGATCTAATGTTTTCCCAGCGTATTTTATTTTCGGATGAAGCAACATTTTGTTTAAACGGTACGGTTAATAAACAGAATTGTAGATATTGGGCTAGAGAAAATCCTTATTGGATGCAGGAAACTCGTACACAACATCCTCAGGAGTTTAATGTATGGGCAGGGATTATTGGTGACCAAATCATACGGCCATTTTTTTGCAAATAATTTAACTGGAGAAAAATACCTGCAATTTTTACAGTTGGAACTGATGCCTGCATTAGCTGCATTATTTCCCAATGCAAACAATCCCGAGCTACCAAACAATAGCGTTTTGTTACAACATGATGGCGCTCCGCCTCATTACGCAATTAATGTACAACGCTATTTGCAGCAAGTTATCCCAGGAAGGTGGATAGGAAGAAGAGGTCCGATGGAATGGCGAGGCTAGATCCCCTGATTTAACGCCATTAGACTTCTTTCTATGAGGGTACTTAAAAAGTAAAGTGTATAAAAATCGACCCAATAATTTACTCAAGATCTCAAGCAAAAAATTCAACATGAGATTAGATTAATATTACCCGAGACTCTTCAGAATGTGAGAAATGTATTGTCAGATGGTACATGGTCGTCACTTTGAACATCTAGTGTAATAAAAACTGTTATTTCTGTGCTTATTTTTGTAATTGATGTTATTGTTATTAGAGTTTTTTTTTCTTGTTAATCAATTTAATTTCTTTTTAGTTTAATTAAAATTTTAAACTGTTTTTCTCAACTTTTTTTAAACGTAATGTTTTTTACACGGTGACTAGATTCATTTTGCAAATTTTAAGAATTTTTAATATTCCAACTTTAGGGCAGTTTTTTTCAATTTTTTTCAAATATATGTTAACATATTGAAAATTGTATACACTTGAAAAGAGAAATAAAAAGTACTACCGAAATCGACAATGAAAAATATAGGTTTTTATTTAAAAAATATATCGATGACGTCATTACTTTAAAAACAAATGACGTAACAAGTTGAAAATGGTACAGTATAGTGTCAAGTAATTGAAATCGCTATACCCCTTCGGGATTTTTTTCCAAAAAATTAATTATAACGAAGTTTTCGAATTTATCTGCTACTTTATTTCCACAGTGTATTTTATATGATAAGTGGAGACTTCGAACTTCATTATACACTTTCTACGAAATCTTTTATGTCTAGAAGTACAGGGTGAACATAAAATAATACTAACATATTTTAAATTAATGTGGCACAAAATACAAAATGATTGACGTTTGTATTTGAATTTATTGTGTTTACCGGTAATAGGTCAATGAATCAAATCCATGACTGTTTTAAATATGAACTGAGGAATAGTGTTGATTAATCTTGTGCGGCTATTTAAAGTTGATGAATATTTTTGGATGACATACGTCAATTCCTTCGTGATCTTGATATCTCTCATCTTCTCTTTAAAGTAGAAAAGGGTTATCACTATATACAGGCTGTACGGGGTTACTAGGAGTTAATTTTAAGGCTGATAGAAGACGTCAAACGAAACAAAAAAGTCTAATACAGTTTTGTTCTAGGACGTACCACTTCTTCAGCAAAAAATAATAAACTTGTACACTTTTAACATCATTTTGACGCGTTAATAATACTACCGAATAAGGACGAATAAGCTTTCATCAGCTTATTTAATCGGTGATGAAATTTGGTTTAAACAAATCGTGAGCGGTTTTGCGTTTATATTTTGCGGGAGCCTGCGCTGGCGATTGGTGACCCCGCAATTAACACCTTGAGGTGTTATGGAAATCCTCACCACTGTTTAAAACTAAAGTGGAATTTCTCAACCACCTCTTCAAAACAACACTACGTAATGTAGAGCATATACGGTCGCCCGCGAACACATCGCCAACCATGTCATGTGGTCCGGATAATGACGAAATATTCAGATTTACTGTAATTTATTACTGTCGAATATTCTCGCTGGTGTTTTCTGTGTTGCCGCCTCGAGCGCTGTTACTGAACGCTGGGCTTCAAGCTAGTTTCTGTAATAAAATTATAAGTATCGTATTTCTTTGAAACGTGTATATCAAAATGAAAGAAATAATGATTGAGTTCATAATAAAATGTCTACGGAAATATCTTTCTTTAGTTAGAAATATTATGCAGTCAATAATGTCTTTCATTGTAATAAAGACGTTTTACCGAAATACGATATTTATAATTTTATTATACAAATCTCGAAAACCAAGTTGTTTATGCAAAATTACAGAAAATCTAAACATTCCATCATTATCCGGACCACGTCCTCGACGTGGTCCGCGACGTGGTCGGCGATGTGGTCGCTGACGACGGCGTGTGCTCTACCTAAAGTAAAGGAAAATTAGAAATGACTAAAGCAAAAAGGTCAAAACCTTCTAAAAATATATTACTAGAGATCAGGTTGCCAACCGTATAATAATTACCGTACATATAGGTATTTTGAACTGAAATACGGTATACAATCTTGACGGTATTGTCGTACGCAATTGTACGGTAATTTAACAACCTTTAGAAAAATAATTGTACTAAAGAATTTCATTTAAAAAAAACACTTAAAACACGACTTTCACAACAAATTAGATGAAATTGATATTTTTTGGGGAAAACTATTGACATTTAAAAATACATTTGATTATCTAGTGTTTAGTAATTTATCTACGTTTTGTTTTAGGGCGAAGTATAGATACAGTAACAAATTTTATCTGTACTTCAACCTAGTGCTGCATGTGAAAGGGTGTTTAGTAAAGTTAATCCAATTAAAACAAAAATACGAAACAAATTAATAACAAAAACTGTTGTAATGAATAGGGAGAACACTCTCGATTGGCGGCAAAACCAAACGTCTAGAAAAGACCACAGCGTTCAAGGTGGCAACACAGAAAACATCAGCGGGAATATTCGAGAGCCTCAGGTAGAATGCATCGCGAGATACTGTATAAATGCAGACGGTTTGGGAGACAAGTAACCAGTTAACCAGACGCGTTTAGTGTGAAATAGTAATAAATGTCAGTGTGTTTAATTTAATACATAACCTTTAAATAAATTAGTTTAAGTTCGTTAATACTTTCATGATTTGTTCATTTAATTAGTTAAGTTTAAACCTGTGTTATTGTAAATATTCTCTTTTTATTATACTTTTAAATAGCATCTGTACTTTTATTCAAAAATATCGTAACACTATCAATGGCTGCCTTCTCAAAATCCAATGCGTCAAAAAAGCGAAAATCGCAAAATCTCGTGTCAATCCACTATATATTCGTTCGTGGAATTAACATTGATAGCGGCAAGTGGCTGCGTTGCCATCTATATTTTCGTTTTATATACATATATGTCGTTTCTGCACGCATTCAGGCATATGCACTTGATAAAGATAAAACATCATTGTTTAGGGGTAATTGTGTTTGAAATCCTGCATCTCTAGTAATATATTTTTGGAGCCTTATTGAGACGTTCCAATAAATATAAATGGTGTTGTACAACATCAAAATTTCTTCCATATGCGGTAGTTGATGACGCAGTTTTTGTGATTTTGACAAATTAAATTTAATTTTTGTTAGTATTTGTGATAATTTTAAGTAGAATATTATTGTCATTCATAGATTCTTCTAAATAATATGTTTTTTGTACTGGTGATTATACATATTGAAATAGAGCTACCGCATAATTTCTTTTAACAAAACACCACGAGAGTACAGATCAATCTTTGGCGCGTCCGAATAGCTATGAAAACAAAATCATGAGAACTTGTCAAATAAATTAAAACACGAAAATATTTAGCTGTAGTTGTCTGTAGAATATTATTAATATAACTGCAAGTTTGGTTTTTGTTGCGTTTGTTTTTTTGGTTATAAAATGCTTACTTACTGTGGGAGTTGCTAGAATTAACTTAAACCTTGCACCGTGCAGTGGCACCAGCTACAAGGACCACTTAAATCTATACCGCGTAGTTGCGCCTTTGTTGGTCAATTTCCAAACTAGGATACAGACCCTGAATAAACTCGTCATAGTATACAGGGATAGATGGATTAGATTAATTACGTTGCTTAATAACCCTTAATAACATTTTTTCGTACGATCAATTATTGTTTACGCGTAAAATCGGATTTTTCTTACAAATTTTTAAATGTAAAAAGAATCCGATTTTACGCGTAAATGATTGATGATACGAAAAAACGTTAAGGTTTTTTGTTGTGATAATTAAAATAATATTATTACCGCGGCAAAACGATGTTACAATTTACAACGTTATTATATTTTTCTGAAAAAATGATCCTAGAACAAAGTTATACTAGACCTTTTTAATCCTTTTAATGTCTTCTATCACTGCTTAAAATTAACGCAAAGTAACCCCTTACACCCTGTATAAATCACTAAATATTGTTTTCGCCAAAGAATCGTCCTCTTAGAATGGTTGTTATTACAGAAGTAATTGTTTAATTCCGAAGAACTTTTACAGATGGTTTTACGGAGCATTTTCGCTTCAATAACAAAAAACAAAAGTACTTACTTGGTTGTACCTACGGGGGACTCAACTGAGGAGACGAAACAAGTCAAATAAAGCGTCCCCGACCTTGAACGTTAATTCAAGTTTGAACGTTACTTCTAGATGGCGCTACGATTCTGGACAACGCTGACAGTGTTGACAGATTATGCGATTTATCGCAAATTTTATCGCAAATGTGGCTAATTTTTATGAAACATTGCGACCCATATGGCACTCCAGCGAACTGTCAACAATGGCCAGCGTGGTCTGAGCGTTGTCAAGGACCGAAGCGCCCTCTAACGAAAATTTTTTAAAATACAGGCCATTGGGTACGCAAATGTTTGGAACGCCCATTGCCGATTCGTCTCCTCAGTTGAGTCCCCCGTAGTTGTACCACATACTATAGAAAACAGTAGAACATAATAGATAAAACTATTAGAGAATAAAAATGAAGATCCAAATGATGCCAATCGTATCTGCGGTAATGATTGTCAAGAGACACCAAAAATACTTAACATCAGTGGCGTGCGGTGAGAATTTAGGCTAGGGAAGCAACCACGATTTTAATTATAATACACCTAGGTACAGGCGCGGATTAACGGGGAGGGAATAATCCCCCCCCACAATTTAGAAATAAGTTTACATAGAATAGAAACAAATAATTGTTTGTTTAATTATTATTTATTAAAACAATTATTTTTCCAAAGATTTCCCCCTCAAAATACTTCTCTGGATCCGCCCCTGCTAGGTACAATAAAAAACAGTGTTATAATTATTGAGCTTAAAAGTTTTTCAAAGAAGCACTTTTACACTTTATATTTATGGAATTTGTTGACTATCATTCTTTATTTTAAAAAAAACTACTACTACGTATCAATTTCCCGGTCTTTCTTAGCAAAATATCGGTACAGGTTTTAATCTTTGTTGTTAAATTTGAAAGATCTGGTTTTGATCTGCCTTTCTTAATAATTTGTAATTTCTCTCCAAAACTGTATGCGAAAAATTCCTTATTAATAATTTACAAAGTGAACAAAAAATCGTCCCGATTCGGCTATATCGAAGGTACTCGAACCTTTCACCGAAGCAGTTGAATTTGCAGTCGTGACGATAATGCAATTTTAAATTTGCATATAGGCAAACTAAATAGAACTATTTGTCTTTAAAAAAAACCAACTTATAAATTAAAATAATAAAATGCGACAAAATACAGTCTCATTCGCAGATTTACATTACTTAAGTAACACTAAATCGAACAAATAACCAAATTATAATAAATAAACATTTGGGAACGAAACACAATAAAAATAACGACCAAACAATGTTAACAGCATCCGTCTACTATAACACCCCACGCTCGCTGATTCACGCCAAGGTTAAGAGAAGAGCATTTGTAAGCAGTGATTATATCAAGTGTATGTATCACATTTGAATCGGTATTACCTTTCCGTGCAAGTTTAATGAGCCTAATTTAAAATAGTACTCTAAATAATGATACTTTTTGCTGTACAGAGTTGATAATGAGCTTTAATTTGATAAATATTTCAATTTAAATAAACGATAACCATAATTTTACAAAAGTATTTTTGTTAGCATTGTTTTTATTTTTAATAAATTCTGAAGGCAAGCATTGCTTCCATGGACCGCACGCCACTGCTTAACATATTATTCTTCACAACAGTATGGTAGTCGAATTACACTTACTTTAGGTTCGGCGCAAGGAAGATACAAAAAAAAACAAGGAAGATAAATGATCTTTAACACCTTCAAGGATTCAATACAATCAGATCTTGCTATTTTCGGAGAGCACGAATCTCTGCTATTAAATCTGCTTCTACCACAAATTAGATAATATCTGATGATCTTGATGATTACAGGAAGATTGAGGTGGTCGGTACGAAACTCCCGAAGCTCGCAATTCAGGTCTAGGCAGCCATCGCTGCAAAGATGACTAGAAATGACATGTCATGACATGTCACTGCTTGATGATAAAGCAGTCAGCAAAAAAATCAAAAATGTTGGATGACTGGCAGAACTGCAGAAGCTTGCTAAACACTGCCTGGTGTTAGTTGTGATAGGGACGAATGAGAACTTTTAAGTTTGCAAGGTGGTATTTGTATTTTATGACTGGGGAAAAGTTTCTGCGGTTGAGGTTTGGCCGACAAAATATCTCGAGCATAGGCAAAACAAAAATGGATATTTTCAGAATCACACTTCCGTGACTGAACTCAATTGGGTAAGGGTGGAGATCATGTCGATGACAGTCGAAACTCTCCATAATTAGTATAACACTTGGACTGGAACAAAGAAATTCTATAACGACTTAGAATCTCATCTATAAACAATTTTCGAATTTCAATGTCTTTTTATTTTCAAATGTTTCCCATTGAAGAATCAACCATAAACTAATTATTGTAAAAATTAAATTGCCAATAAACTTAAAACAATCAAAGAATACTACAATAAAATCAAAACACTCTCTACTTGCAAAACTGAAAATAAACGTGGAGGTGAATCGCATACGACCTTGAAACAAATCAACTTATGTACAAAATCTGTATTTTTCAAACTGTATTAGGACTCTTATAAAATATGAAAAGTCCATTCTTCTGTTTATGTTGTTGCCAATTTACTATATTAGTCAAGACCTTTCCATTATATTACTCCTCTACTCTCAATTTAATTTAATTACAACTACGTACATATTTAACCTTCCCAAAATCTAAACTCGATAAATTTACCTTTATTAGGTAGGAATCACACTGCTCGATCGACCAGCATCGACCGTCCACCATCGGCTTAAAAAAATCGGTCGACCGCTGATCATTAAAATATTCAAATCATACTGGTCGGCCGACCTCGAGCGATTCTTTCTTCCTAACCTCACTTTTATTAATTTTTTAATAAAATTTTCAAAATAAGTAGCAGTGGTGATAGCGATTCCGAAAATGTAATTGTTAATTATATGATTTTGAGGAGATTAAGAAGAGGAGAAAGAAAAATATGAACCCTAGAAATGTATTTAAAGCGGGAACAAGGAAGATTTTTTGTATTGTATCTAATATTCATGAATGTTTTAGTGCAGCTTATAAAACCAAATTTCATCATGGGCTATTATACTAACTGCAGAAAAACAAAATCGCAATATTTTACATCCATGCCTATAAACCTTATACATAAGTTATGTTCTGATACACAAAACTTTGCAAACACGCCCACGTGTTTGGAAATTCAAAGTAATAACGCGCATGCGATCGTCGACCACAATCGGTCAAAATTCCAACCCGTTTGAATTTCAAGCTGGACGATCGAGCATGGTCGACGGTGGACGGCCGATGGTCTAACAGTGTGACGTTGCGCATACAGTTATATATGTTCGAAATTTCGGTCGGTCTCGGACGGTCGACGTGGTCGAGCAGTGTGATTCCTGCCATAGTTAAAAGCACGAGTAGGTATATCAAATTATTTATAACAGATCCCTAATAACATAATGGAGGTCCTATTTGGAATAATATGTATTTTTCAGGTTACCTTCATCTTCGTCGGTGTTTTCAAATAGTTTGATTGTGACAAGAATCATGCTATTTGTTTTGTTGTTATAAGATTTTTCTGTAACCATTTTTCTTTTTTCCTGACGGTACCGCGCCCTTCAGAAACTGGCGCCTTAGCTATATATTATAGTATACACATACTCATCTTATTCTTGTTGGCAAAACATCAAAAGTTTCAGGAATAATTGTGAATTTACTATGTAATTAATTACATACCTTCCCTTTTTTCAAAGATGAAAATGAACTCCTATGTTCTATTCCATTCCAATAAATAAAAGCATTCTAAATTTTAAATGTAGCGTCAAGATAAATATTAGTGCATCAATCCAAGCGAATCTCTTAATAATGTTATTACATAAATGAAAGTTTTACAAGGCCTTGTCGACGGTAGATTGACGATTTTGCAAGCGAACTTGCTAGTTTGGAAGACTCCGTTAAGTATAAGGGTCAAAAGTTAACGACGCCCTTAAATTTAATAATAGAAGGCAGGTTTGTGCTCTTTTAATGTTTGCATGCTTCATTATTTTGGAAAGACAGTTTCTTATCTTTGTTTTGCGTTTGATGTTACTTCAAGATTTTCTAATGCAGTGACGTTAAAATACAAAAGAAAAGAAAACAAAGCTGGAAGCTATTCACCGTTTTCTGTGACTATAATAATTATGTTAATATGTATATTAAAAAAAATATAATTTGATTTTTAAAATCTGGCCATTTTTTGAAGGAGCGAAATAATTGAGATATAGTGTTCCTTTTGTTCTTAAAGGGATTTTAAACAATACCGACAAGATTCTTTTAATAAACTAAACTAATCAGTTCTGTTATATGCGACCACAAAGTTTTTTTCTTTGGCATACTGGCTTTACATTTCGTAAAACAAAATCAGTTAAATAAAAAGATACATAATTCAGACATTTTTACTGTTATGTTTTAAATGAATCTGAATAGTGTTTTATCTATCGATTTATATACATATATTTGTAATATCTGCAAAGATAACCTCAAAACTGGAGTCAAAGTCATTTACTACATTAATTTGTTTTCATCAGAACAACAAACGAAATACTGGTACCAACTTTGGGTACCAACGTTATCAGTACTCTAGAAGCGTATAATTTATTTTTGCACGTCCTATATATAAGGCTCTACTTAGTCCCCCAAAAGAGGGAGTAAAGTAGCACTTTTACTCCCTGAGGGAGTAAAGTGTTTCCATGACAACAACAACAAGTAAACAACAAAAAAAAGTAATCGTGGTACATGTTTTTATGGATTCAGGATTTATTCTGAAACTATGTGATTTTGGCGTTTGCAGAGTTCAATTGTCCGAATGACATGTAACGAGATTTTCGGAAATTCCGTGAATTTTTGCAATTAAGTCCTTTAGGACGTGCATAAAATAGCGTATATACCACTGGACGAAAGTGCATCTTTTAATCCCGAGTGTGAGTTTATTTTCCGAGTGTTAGCGAGGAAAATAAACACATGAGGGATTAAAAGATGCACTTTAGTCCCTGGGTATATAATATACTATTACCTACGTCTGCTTGAATAAGTACTCATTATGTCATTCATTTGAGTTATATAATGAAGTTTATTATCATACTGAGTTGCAAAAGGAAATGATGATCATAATTACCTCGTTGCTAGGCTTCTAATTCTAAGCTGCTCCGAATTAGAAAAAATTCATGATGTACGTCAAAAAACGTACTCTATTACCCGAACCTCGGGCTAACGCCCTCGTCGTGCAATTCAACGTATTCGTATGTTAATAATACCTTTATCCCACTAATAAGATAAATAATATTATATTCTAGAGATATTTCTTTATTTTTTAGTGTTTACATTAATAATATTTTATTTTTACTAATAAAAAAGTAAAGTTGAACGAAATTTCTGATTAAAAGAATTGTGTGATTAAAAGAATTGGGACTACGCGTCTAAAACCAACTGCTACCTGTGAAGTTTTTCTAAGAAACTCTAGTATTGTATTGTTAGGACCGTTATCAGCATTTTCAAAGCAAGTTTAATTTATGATGTTATTTTATTTTTAGATTATTTTTTTAATACAACTTTTCAATAACATTTAAAATTCTGTTGTATGTATTTTGTAAAATTTTGTTGTTGCTTGAAGAAAATTCATTTTATTGTTAGTTAAGAAAAGTTAACCTTAATGAGAATAAAATTTATTGAAAAAAATATAAAAGCGTTTTTTATATGTTGCTATTGCTATTGCTGTTTGTTTTTGTATTATATTATTGGTAATAAATGATGTGAATATATAAGTTATAAATTGGACAGTAGTTCTGTTTTCATATACTACATACATTTTTTTCAATAAATTTTATTCATTAAGGTTAAACTAAATTAACTTTTAGGTTAAATTAACTTTTCATAACTAACAATAAGGTGGATTTTCTTCAAGCAACAACAAATAATATTATACATATACATACAACGGAATTTTAAATGTCATTGAAAAGTTGTATTAAAAAAATACTCTAAAAATAAAATAACATCATAAATTAAACTTGCTTTGAAAATACAGTTAACGGTCCTAACAGTACAATACTAGAGTTTCTTAGAAAAACTTCACAGGTAGCAGTTGGTTTTAGACGCGTAGTCCCTTTTAATGCTCCTTAAACCCTGTTCAATAAATATACATTATTTTGTTTTATTATTCGAAATTCAAATTAATTTTTAAAATTTTCAATTAATTTTTTGTGCATAAATTAATTTAAAAAATGATGCTCCAAAAGAATAAACATCGGGATTTGAACCGACGACCTGCACAGAGAAACGGTGTTTTGCTCACTTGCATTCTATCTATCTCTTCTTGTGATTACATCTTGTGCTTTTTGGTTTTTAATATTAATAAATAAAATTAGGATCTTATTTAATTAAAAGCATGTTTTGTTATAGAATCACCTATAAAGTTGCAAACTAAACAAGAAAAAGCAAATTTTCCGCTATTTTGTGGATTTAATTTGAAAAGAAATAATCTAAAGGTATAACATTAGGTATAGATTATTTCTATGATAGTTAGCGTCATTGCAGTTATTTTTTTATAATTTGAATATTTGTATGACTAATTCTTGTTCCTAATTCAAATAAAACCGGCGAATTTGATGAATTTTGAAAATAAATTGCATTAAAAATATTTCAGTTTAAGTTCAAGTTCGGTCCTAATGTCACCTCTTATGCTAGAGGTGACATCAATCGTATATTCTGTTCAATTTTTCGTAAGTAAAAATAGTTATTTGGATCACTAGTCCAGAAAATGATATTTTGCGAGTGTGAGTGGTATTGCGTAGCCGAGGCGTCTAGCCGAGGCGGAGCAACACGAGCACTCGCAAAACATTTTCTGGACGTGTAATCCACAAAATTTTTCATGCCAACAAATTTAAATCATTTTTTAAAAGTAAAAAAGTAGCGAAAGTAAATAACTGGGGATTTAATTTTTTGTGGTTGGTACCTACCTTTCACTGCACATTTGATTTTTAAATTTCGAATTAAATTGACATTTCTTCTGAAAATAATTAATTTGCTAATACTAAACGAATTATGGAAACGCCAGCTCATATAAAAGAAGCAGCTGAAGCAGCCATAAAGAATTTATTACCTGCAAAATCTGCAACTCGATATTGGAAGGCTTATGACGAATTTAAGAAATGGTGTGCTAGCAATAATACGAATAATGTTTACAATGAGTATGTTCTACTTGCTTATTTTGATGAGAAATAAAAAAAACAATTCTGTAACTCTATGGTCCATATTTTCCATGTTGAAGTCAACGCTCAATATTAAAGACAATATCAACATTGAAACTTATTCAAAACTAATTGCTTTTTTGAAAAGAAAAAAAGATGGTTACTTATTACAAGTGCTCCCGATGAGGATTATCTATTAATGAAAGTAAATAACTATTATTCACAGGTTTTATTCGTTTATTTATGAATTGCCTGGTTTTGATTTCTCATTTATGTCAAAATTGTCTAACTTGTTGACATTTAGAAAATTAAGAATCAATGCTGCCACCCCACTTCTAGTGAATTTTTAACAAATGTCACTTTTGTAAGTACTAGGCCGGGAATTTAATGTTCCCGGCGGATTTTGAATCCTGCAAAACAGTCGATAATGGCCGGCGGTGTGAAAAAGGGATTTTCGTTACACGAGCAGTAATTTGCTCCGAATACTTTTTAGTCATTGTTGAAGTATACGAAAACGTGTGATGTGAAAACAGTAGACATCTAGACTCAGTAGACAGAGTTATGAATCCGAAAACAAATGCGTGCAGTCATTAGAATGAATCCAAAGAGTGACCGCAAGATCAAAGCAGAATGTTGAAGCACTTCATAACAATCGGCGAATTGTAAAGAGGTTAGTGTTTGATCGCCTCTTAAGAGTATTGATTCCTTCACTATTACCACACAAATTTTTATATGCAATGCTCCAGTTGACAACGTGTCAATGATGGACACATGATTTCTGACTGAACGTTAGGGCAACGTAATTGTAACCTCTTCAGAAGGTATTTTTCAATTTCAAATATTGACAGCAATTACCCCATTGAAGACGGAAAATGCGTAGGGGCGCTGTACTGGAGTAGTACAGTTGGCCTTGGAATTTTCTTGTTGCAACTTAAATGCTCATAAAATTATATGATCGCATTTAAAAATTTGCATTCGTTATTACAAAAAAGGGTATGTAAGAATTTAAAAAACACAGAAATTATTGACTGGATTATTCAGAACGCCCTCGAAAATTCTAGATAATCAATAAAATAATAATTTTTAACGTAGCTAAGCAATAAAATATTATTTGAAAAACCCGAAACTGTTCCACTATCATTTATTAACACTGGAGGAAGTGTCAATGAAATTTATTTTGTGAAAAAAGAGAGAGATCTTGTCCTGAAATATGTATATTGATGTGTCCCACTGTGCCTAATAATAAAAAACAGGGCGACGAATTCTGTACGCGAAGTATATATCTGGCAGCCGTAGAATTCTCTAAATTCTCAACTGCTATTTTATTATGTAATTGAAGTAAGATGAATAGAAATATGTTTTATCTAATAAAACACCCCAAGGTTATTATTTTTTCATTTTCTTCTATTTTTCTGATACGCTACAATTCACTGATGTAAGATTTGTAAAAGCTTACTCATCCAATTGTTTTTTTCCTGTGGCAACATCTGACTTAATAATTAATGTTTAGTTTTAGTATATCGTTATTCGAGAAATTGTAATCGAATTAGCTTTTGAAATGGAAATGATAACCGCTTTACTGTATCGCTCCTATATCACTCTTTCTCAGGTTTTGCTGACATTGAAATGTTGATTAGCTCTTGCTGCGATAAAATTGTTCTATAATTAATTGTAAAACGCATATTTAACAATGGAAATTCATAATTATTGCACTTTTACGTAGATCTTGAATTTACAGAAAAGTAATTATTTTATGTTTTTCTTAATTTCAATGGAATTTGATCATTTTGAAGCTGTTCAATCTAAAATGGTCAACTACGACATAACCTTATTTCATTAGTAATTGTTGGATGGAGAAATTTTCCTTTTTCGGATTTTTAGATTACAGAAGTGGAGAAACTCTTTGATTAATGAGGAATTACAAAACCAGATAATTTGGAACATGCATTGTGCTTAGTTAGTTTACGTTTTTTAAGGCACTAAATATCTCAAAGCACTAATCACGAATATATGTACCTATGTATTGAGATCATTAATCATGTTTTTGATATGACTCTTTCGATATATTCAAATGGATGTATGCAAATAATTTGCAATCATTGCTTTTACTTGTCTAAACCTTCTTTGATTGCAAGTAAAAGGCAAATTAAGCAAATGAGGTGGCCTTATCAAATGAAAAACAAAAGAATGCACTTAAATACACTTACCTTGCTTCAGATTGAATTTTGGAACGTGAGAATTATGATACTGTAGAGATTAGTAATGAAATTAAATATTTATTTTGCACGTCCTATATATAAGGCTCTACTTTAGTCCTCCAAAAGAGGGAGTAAAGTAACACTTTTACTCCCCGAGGGAGTAAAGTGTTTCCATGACAACAACAACAAGTAAACAACAAAAAAAGTAATCGCGTAAAATGGTAGGATTTATTATCCTGAAACTATGTGATTTTGGCGTTTGCAGGGTTCAATTGTCTGAACGACATGTAACGAAATTTTCGGAAAAAAATTTCGAAATTTTGAATTTTTGCGATTAAGGGTATATAATATATTATTATAGTTTTTCAAAAATACATAAATGGATTTCTTGGGGTGGGGGAGATAGCGAGAAATTGCAGATTTGTCATGCAGATAGGCTCTAAGTAGATAGCAACTGTGGTTAGACTTTTTGGGTGTTCGGGAGACCACACGACGTTCACCCATAAAACTGGCTGTCTTCTACCCTACCCCTGTAAGGCGCAATGGATGAAGCTGTCAGATTAAGTGTGTGGTAGAGAAATTCGTGAGAATTCTCGACGGTAACTCATACCGATTAGGGGGAGCCCTGATAGATGAGACCGGCGTGGGCGGATTCGAATCTCGCCTGGGATAAGGTCATTTATGGTCACCAAGGAACCCGCTGCTTGACCGAGGTTATTTATGGTCACCAATGGAGCCCGCTACTTGATCGAGGTCATTTATGGTCACCAACGGAACCCGCTACTTGACCGAGGTCATTTATGGTTACCAACGGAACCGGAACGGAAGTGCGGAGAATCGAAGTGAGGAATCCCGCCGTATATAGCGCAGGCACATGGGAAACTGCAAGCCGCCAGGTAAATGTGCTTAGGAGCTATCCCGACCACCCTATGATCCGGACTGCAGCCGGGTACAGTGATTGGGAGAAGCTCTGAAAGCCATTACACTTAAGGATAGTTGAAGCGAATACATAGCCTCTCACAATCAAGACAACTTCACCAAATACGGGTACACACCGGGAGTCTATAACGTGTAGACCTAAACGAAGCTCTGTCGAGGGCCCACCAAGCCTATAATTGGTAGATCGGGGTGGCAAAATCATTAAAAACCAAGTCCCGCCACAATTGAGGTTGGATTCGATCGGGCAGTGGTCCCACTTTGCAACAGCGCATTGCTGGGGAAGAGTCCTATTGCTGGACGAGGTACTTCGGTACCGGCGGGTGAGCAACGTGTTAAGTCAATTGCTCCGGCACTAGACCTGAGTTAGCTAGTAGAGGGTGGATAGGCAACCTCGCTCCGACCAGTGAGCTGATCTGGTAGCAATTGCTGTACTGCCGGTTATGCAACTTGCGCGCTGATTGGGCGTATCCCAATCACTTCCTTCTGGAAGGGAACGTGGGGGTAAGTTCACACAGGTACCCCACGTAAAACAACCTTGACATTCGATGTGGTTAGACTATGCCCATCTCCTTCCCATTCATAACTATCAAGCTTAAAAACGGGACCAATGCATCTGAGTGAGGTCCTGTCAATTAGAAGACTGTTGAAGGGTTTAGGTAGTAAACAAGGTAAATAATTAAAATAAGAAATGCTCTTGAAATTTTCGTATCACAATATGTTAGTATCGGGTTACTAATCAACGCCCATAAGACGGTCTGTTAAATTGTTTCTGTTCCGACAGTTTTACCCATAGTATCTTGCGGGTAGCTAAAAATAAAATAACTGTCACTTTCTATGCGATGGAAAATAGAATTTTAATCTTTAACTATAATATATTATAAAAATACTAGTATGCCATCTGCATGTACGAATTGTTTGTATGAAATAATAGTAAATATAAAAATGTTAAACGTATTAATATTTTAATTTTAAAAAAATGAATACTTTATAAAAAAATTTAAATTTTTAATTTTACCAACACAATTTGAAGTTTTATCTGCCAACATAATAAAAACGATCACAACCATATTGGCTCACGTAGTAACAGGGAAATGTTTTACGATTGATTTCGTTTTTATTTGAATTAGTATTTAAATTATTGCTCATTACATCTTTTTGCTTTAGACCTATTTATTAAAAAGAAAGTTTTTCATAGAATGAACATTTTACTGAGAATCATTCGCAAATTCTTACATGTTTATGAAGAGTGCTCTTTCTACTTGATTTCAGTAAAGGACTTTATATTTATTAATAAGACTTTGTTAACTTACTGAAAAATATTTACAGTAGAGTTCTGCTAAAAATTATGATACAAATGTTCATTAAAAATGCTTGAGTTAGATTTCGAACCCTATTAAATAAATAATTTCGCATTTTCAAAGTAAATTAAACATCCATAATTGTAAAGAGAATAATACTTTACCCTTCTCACAGTTTCACGACAAAAATATTATAAAGGGTGGAAGCAGATACCACGTGTTAATTTTAAGGGGTGATAGAAGACATCCAAAAGAACAAAAAAAAGTCTTATACAACTTTTTTCTAAACATACTACTTTTTAAGAAAAACATGATAAAGTTGGAAACTTGAACATCATCTGGCGCGTTAATAATAGTAGTTTAATAAATTATAGGGCTTTGTCGGCAGATGCATCTCAACTAGCACAACAACAAACCTTAATAACACCTTATCGTATGATCAGCCATTTCCGTGTGAAATTGAATTCTTTTTACAATTAAAAATTCATTTTACTCAATTAAGAAACGTGACAACCCTGTAAGATTTGTAATAAAATCTGCTCGACATTCGCGCAAAATGCTGATTTAGGATGTAGTTTGTTGAACTTGGAAGAAAGCACGTTTTGTTTACAACCTTACAATTTAATGAAGAAAATTTGGGTCAATGCCTGGTCGTAGCTGTGTAAATAATACCGTTTTAGAGTGAGATAATGCTGAGTTTGTAGTTTGTCGAACTTGAAATAATTTGTCAATAAAGCACGAGTTTGTTTATCTAATAACAGTGGTTAATGATTTTATAAGAGAATATCTCTTAAAAAGAACATTTATCTAATAATGTAAGTTACCGACTAACCTGTTTCGGGTGTTTATTATTGTTAAACAACGGCTGTCATCATCGGTTTGTTTAGACTGAATTCTAAAACAAGGTCAAGACCCAGCTGTAGAATGCGACTATACTTAAGCAAGGTTGCCAGATATGGCAATGGTTTTTTCTAACTTACTCGAAAGCTAATTAATATAAAAAAAATTATTCAGACTTTTTGGTACCTTTTGATGTTTTCTATCACCCTTAGAATTAAAATCCCACTTTATTAAAAGATAAAGGTTGGCCATGGCTTCTTATGTTAGTAGTTTTTACCTTTTTTTGTTTGACATCACAAATTGTAAGGTTAGCAAAACAGCGTTACTGTTTTCTTATAGGATTTTTATGTGTGACAATGAAAATTCTATAGTTAGCAGTCTTGCAAAAGAATTGTTTTTTTTTCAGTTTTTATTGTGAAATAAAGTAGATAATATTGAAACAAATAATGGATTTCAGTTGGAAGCTTCTTAGTTTTTTTTTTATTTTCATTAGTAAGCAATTTATTTTCGTAATAATAATGATAATACAATAGTGATTGGACATCGGACAATACTGCTTTAGAAATTTGCTTGCACAGGTTATGCAACCATAAAATAATAAAAAACTATTGTCAGTTGTAACATTTTTATAAAAATAAAACATGCCCAAACTTCATCTTTTCAGAAAGTGAATGGCTAGTAATAGTTGTGGACTATTCACCACAACTTTCTAAAATGGCTAGACTAAACACCTGTTTATATCTGGGAAATACTAAAGGCAAGTTAAAGTACTTGTATGGTGTTAAGTAATCAAAGTATGTACTTGTGAGATATCTTAAGAACTTGAAGTAGTACTTTAATGACTTGAAGTAGTACATGAAGTAGTCGAAGTATTCTTATCAACTTTGTCAAGTAGCAAGTACAACATATTGGTATTTGTACTTGTGAAGTACTTGAAGTGCTTCAAGTATCACAAAGGGCTTCAAGTAGAGCCCAGCTCTGCTTATCGACCATGTTTTTATTAAATCATCAATTTTGTGAAATATTTATCATATTTAACATAACGTATATTTAATCGCGTACGTATCAATCGAAGTATAACTACTAACTTATTACGTACAACTTGAAAAGCACGTGCGCAGCTTGATTGTAGCTTGTATCCTCTAGTAAAAATTCGAGCAGTTCCCAACCGCACTCAGTCCCTGTAATTTCCAAAAGCTCAAGTATGTGTGAATTACACACGGTAAGAAATGCTTATGCTTATAAAAGCATTTCTTACTTCTATTATGTTACCTTGATAGTATGTAAATGAAGATTGGTTACGAATTGAAGATTGACAGTCGATGAAAAATATCGATTTTTGATATTTGTCATCTTTGTTAGATATTTAGCTCTACATGTTTTCTATTATTAATTGTTTTTATTACTGGTGCATTCCAGGCAATTAACTTACAATTGATTTAAACATAACCTCAAAGCCTCCTTAACTCATAAGATGCATCGGCCTTTCAGCTCGATGAATTAGATGTTCATCGGTTTTCTACAGCGGTAAACAAAATCGACGAAAATAAAACCGTGCTGCTTTAATTTTGATGGATTTATGACTGCAAAAATGGTTTTTTAAAAATTCCAACTTGCTTCTCTCAATTCCAAAATTCCAGATTTATATTGTATTTATTATAAACTAGAATAGCTGAAGCTTTTAAGTTTTTGAATTTGTGTACCTAACCGTTTTTTTTGTTTGACCATGACCTCCTAGGCTTACCCGTAAAATCCCATAAAAAAAAAGAAAATTCCTCTAGGTTTTGATTATGAAACTTAGAAAGTTCGATCGCTTACAGTGTATAAATGAAACCGTGAATTTTTCAACATACAACTTTAAATTCTAAACATCTGAAACTGAGGCTTGGAAAATCTCAGTAAAGGTTTTGAACTTTGAAATTATAAATTCTGAAGAAACCTTAAATTTCTATATTCCAAAGTTTTCATACTTTCAATTTCAACATGGAACAGAATTTTTAAATCCTAAATCTCTATATCTGATTCTCTGGACATTTTCCGCTAAAACTGATAAATAAAGGCTCAGTTAAACGACTAAGACAAAAGATAGAATATTCCTGATACTTTTAGTTAAAATTTTAAATCTAAAGAATTAAAGCTTTACTAAGATTGGAAAGAAATTAAGGGCGTCTGAGATTCTAAAAGTTGAAGCTTTCAAAACTTCGAACCATCAAACCTGTAAGTTTTTTGCAATTTTGAAACTCGAAAAGTGTTAAACCCAAGAGTCTAAAATAGGGAATTAAAATAATATGCATGGTTTAAATAAAATCAGAATTATAAATTCAAATCTCGAAACTGAAATATCTGAAAAGTTCGAGCATTGGGATATGAGATATGTTCTGAAAACCTAAAACTGAAACTTCTATTCGAGACACTTGAACTACGATTTTCTCGGAATTTCTGAATCAAAAAGCTCTAACTTTCTAATATTATAAAACTCTGAAAGTTGGTCAGCATAAAACATGATTAGCAGAAGGCATATGGAGCATATAGACCGACTTAGCATTACTTCTGAGAAGATTGAGAAGCAGATTTACAAATAACGATGGTGCTTGAAATTCGCAACGTTGTCGGTTCTGACTTCTGAGACATCGTAATTTTAGGTAGGTTTTGTGAATTTAAAATTTTGAATTTTATTTAAATTATCATCACGAAAATGTGTGCTAAATGGGGCATCCCATGACTCCGTTCTGGATCGAGTTTTGCTTATCATCTACTACCTAAGTGACCTCCTAGCAAGCATCTCATGTCACACAAGGTGTTAGACGTTACATTCTTAAAGAATTTAAATTTACTCAAAAACTGTGCTACCGGTATACAGGCTGTTCGCAGTTGTTGGCGCACCATTGCTATCTCTGTTATTACCAGAGCTCCGAAGTCGATTAAATTAGCAGTACTTCTTCTGCTGATTAACATGGCGAAGACAAAAAACATTTGAACGTCGCGTTTTCGAGTTATTTTCAAAAAGACCATTTCTTTAATGGGCCCTGTTTGAGGTGTTTTTGCTTGGTAGCAGCAGTTATAGGCGAAGAAAAAATTACAAAAGTTGTTGAACCCAATCTGAAACATTTATTAGATAGTAGTAAATAATGATACACAATAAATATTAATGAATAATATAAAAGAACCTAAAATAATAGTGACTGAATAATTAAATGTAAGTTTTTTAGAAATAGGTGCTCGAAAACTGCTCCTTTTTGCTCGATACATCTAGTTCGGATTTTAACGTAACGCAGCGCTGTTAAAATTGTTCTACCAGTAATATTATTAATGATGTGGGTAATTCTGTTTTGCAACTCAGTTACGTTCTCGTATGCTTGCTTGCAAACTTCATCTTTAAGGTATCCCCAAAAATAGAAACCAAGAGGCGTTATATCAGGAGAACGCGGAGGCCACTGTATAGGTCCTTGCGTTCTTATACATTGGTCATCGGAAAATTCTTGTAAACAAGTTCCGTGCTGCATTGGAATTGCATGCAGGGGCTCAATTAAGGGGCTCCTGAAAGAAGATTCCTTCATGTCTGTTATGAATATAAAGGTTGTCCAGAAAATCATCTAATATTGGTGTCATGAAGTGAACGTATCGCTGGGCAGTTAAAGTACCCTCATACAAATACGGGCCAATATTCCTTGATCTAAATAAACCACACCAAACATTCAAACTAAAGCGGCGTTGTGGATTGCTTGGATGTATTACGAAAGAATTATCGGTAGACCAATAATGAGAGTTTTTACGGTTAAACATATCAGAATTCAAAAAATTGGAGTTACCACTCTGTGAAAGTTAAGCTTATGATTGCAACAATTAATAAACAATTGACAAAATGATAATCTTCGTTGCGAATCCCCCTCATCCGGGTATGCTTACTTCAGCACCCTCATTTAAAACGAAATTTCTCATAGTTTTCCTGTTTGAGAAGGTATCTTCATTATCTCTATATTTTAGGTACAATGTGTTAAAATATTGACGACTGGGTGGATTGCGGCCAGGGAAAAAATTTATGTAATGTCGAAGAGCTCTTCTTTCATTCTTCCTACACAAAATATACATAAGCTTGAGTGTGTAAATGGCATTTTATAACCAAAAAAACAAACACAACAAAAACCAAACTTGCAGTCATATTAATAATATTCTACAGACAACTACAGCTAAATATTTTCCTGTTTTAATTTATTTGACAAGTTCTCATGATTTTGTTTTCATAGCTATTGGGACGCGCCAAAGATTGATCTGTACTCTCGTGGTGTTTTGTTAAAAGAAATTATGCGGTAGCTCTGTTGCAAGATGTATAATCACAAGTACAACCAACACATTATTGAGAGACATTTTAAAAATTATAAAATCTAAATATTCTACTTAAAATTATCATAAACATTAACACAAATAGTAAATTTAATCTGTCAAAATTACAATCACCATTAAAATACAACACAGCAACAACAATCGCTAAAAACTACGTCAACTACTGCGTACCGAAGACTTTTTGATGTTATACAGCGCCATCTGTATTTATTGGCGATAATATGCATTAGATGAAAAATATGAAAAGTTTCCTATAACTTCTTTATTTTTTATTTTAAAGAGGTAATGAAAAAAATTTTTTTTTAAATATCTCGAAAACTCAACGTTAATTGTTTTTTTTTGTAGGTCCAATAATAACGGAGATATATTATAAATATATTACAAATAACAAAATATTATAAAATTTAAATTTATTTTATACCAACTAGCTTCGGTATTTAACTTTTTTTCGTAACTCATAATTTCCAAGATAAGATACACGAATACGGGATTTGTGCTATACTATCTGTAAGTCGGCTGCAGTCGCATGATGAGCCTGTGTAATAATAATAATCGCCCTTCTATCTGGCACAAACCTCATAACTTCTGGGGCCTGGTTCGCCAGGCAATGAGTAGTAGTTATTATTATATTTATTATTATTATATACAGGGCCATCTTACGAGAGCCACCCTGTACTTTATTTTCCACTATCAGGGTGATTCATAATTAGTGAATCAAACGAAAATAGTAGACTCCTCATGCGGAAAGAAGAAACAAATCTAACTTAACCCTATAAGAAGTTTTACCCTTGAAAATATATGTATAGCCTTCCAAAGTATGCGCTGAAATTTAGAAAAAGAATTTCGGAAACTGTATGACTTCTAAGGTTCGAATTTGGTATACAGGATGTAACAAAAATGATGGGCTGACTATACACAGGCGACTTCTACGACTAAAAATAAGAAAAAAAAGTTTATATAAACATATTCCCTAAAATGGTTCGTTACTGACTTACAGCTACTGAGGCTTTTCAGTTTTTTATTCGAAAAGATAACAGAAAACGGAGATAACAGATAACGGGGGCAACTTAGATGTCCCCATACACTGTAAAAAATGAGGTAAAATTACCTTGGGAAAGAGGTAACTTTTCGCTATTATTTGCGGTATTTTTACCCTAAAATTAATTTTACCTATACATTTAGTAGTTTTACTATTTGTGGTAAAATGCCCTGTAATTATGTAAAATTATACAAATATAAGTAATTCTACTACATTGAACTGGTTAAAATCACTATCCATAATATAAATTTACATAACTCAGACAATTTTTTCCTTACAAATGTATAATTGCTCAATAACTTAATTCATTTTTAGTGTAATATTAAAGATAAGATGAACTTGAACAAGAATAGTGTAATTTTACCCTTAATATGTTTTTAACCGTTGAGATGCTATTTCGCTGATCGCACTTGTTTGTGACCTTCGTTTCGTGAAAGAATTCAGGAATCCATTATGAACAGTCCAAATAGGCTTTTTGGGGAATGGTCGGAATGGTGTGTACCATTCTTTTATGATTTCGGCGAGGCGTACTCTATCGATATCGAACGAAGTGTTCATTGCTCATTAATATTTTGTTTTTCGTTGTAGTGTAGTGCGGATTTATTAAAGGCAAATATTTACACGTATGACCGAAGATGGGAAGAATTTTATTTTATAGTAGAAGTTAAAAAATAATAATCGGTAAGTACCTATATGTTAAAATTACAAATTTAAACCAATAAAATAAAAATATTTAATTTAATCTTTTTCTAGGATGAATCAAAAATTGAAGAATTCGAAATAAACTAGCATAACTGTAATTGAGAAAGGTACTCGTGTATAATTGTTTATATAATTTATAATTTTTTAATTTTCTAGGTGGAATCGAAACTTTATCTAAATGTCTTTGAGAGACCAAATATTTCCGAAAGCCCCTGAAAAGAAGTTCTGTTAATGTCTTATATTTTATATAAGTACATACGTTCAATAAAAATTACTTTGATTTTATTTTGTTTCATACAATTCCCAGAGGAACGATTGAATTTGCAAGTACTTTCGCAAGTTATCGTTACATTCAAGAAGTATTTTCACATTTGTATTTTAACCCTGAAAAGTACTATTGCCATGAAATATTAACTTTGTCATGTAACTTTACACAGGTGTTTTAATGTTAAAATGTAAAATTACATTGAGATTGTAATTTCAATCTGTAAATTTACTTAAAAAGGAAACATTACAATGCAAACTTAACCAAATGTTGAAATTTTTCACTTCCTATGAAAATTACACTTTGAAGTAAATTTACCCCAAAAAATGGAGGTAACATAGTTGCCTCCATTTTTTAGGGTATAATTCACCGGTAATTTTTTAGAGTGTACGTAAAAATAGAGAGAATTTAGATCGGGAGACCGTGTAGGTCACGCTACAGGCCCACCACGACCAATCTATCTTCCAGGATATATTGCTTTTAAAAATTCGCGTGCTGTGTGACTGAAGTTGGCCGGTGAACCGTCATGCATGAACCACATCCATCCTCTAACATCAACACGATCCAATACACGTTCTTCCAGGTCCAAAGTTCTTGTAATTAGTGGTCTGCCGCGATCTCGGACTACCGGTATGAATAGGATGCTGGGTTTGCGACGGGCCATAACATATTGGCGACCCGTCGATCGTTGCTCGTTTTTAGGTACAGTTGTGACCAAAAAAACGAGTTTCTCCAACTTCAGGAGCGTAGCATCCTTATTTACAGACATGTAACCGGCAAAGTTATACGAGACGATGAACCGGTGTGTCGTCTACGAAAAAACTGAGAAGCCTCTTCCGCGACGGAGACCATCTTTAGGGTCAGAAAGCGGAAAAGTCGAAACGAGATTGATAACGGCCTTAATTCTTGTGGTGGCTCGATCGAAACCGTAATCCAGTGATAGCGCCAGTCCAGAGCAAGCCGATTCCGCAAAAAATCCCAATTTTGCAATAGTTTTTGCACGAGTTCACAGCCAACGAAAATAATGTCGGGAAAAACGGCAAAACGCCTTAATATTAAAAAAAATAATTTTGTAACAAAAGTCGGAGTCCCAACATAATGTACTAAAAATAATAATAAGTAAGCATAACAATTAAAAAAAAAAGTATGAGGATGGGACTTGAACCCGCGATTTCTGATTATTACGAATCTGATGCGTTAACCGCTAGGCCAATCGGCGTACGAAATTGTTGCTTATTAAGAGAAATACTGCTGGCATAACATTTCATATATCTCCAGAATCAAGGATACAAATTGGTATTGAAGGGAGCTGACTGTTTGTCCTCTCTTCACATGAAGAATCCACCATTTCCGTTTAATTAACTATTTATGAATTCCCTGTATATTGTCTTGTTATTCAGTTGTCTTCGCAATAACCATAAATGTTGTAAAAACTTGTCTAGCATGTTTTTATATTCACAGGCTTCATAGTGCAGATGACCTTTGATTGTAGGGGTTTTAGGGATCAAGTTTTCTCAAAATAGGGATTATAATAGGGGTCAAACTTTCAGACATTTTTCGTATTTTTATAGTTGTATATAAAAAATATTATTTATTATACATAAAATAATATGTTATTATTATTATTATAATTATTACATATTGATGTGATTCCAGCACTTATAGTTGAATATAAGTCATTTGGGTTACCTATATATTTAGGGGTTTGGACTCAACTTGAACAAATCTTAATTAAATAAATTAATTTGTTACTTAATAAGTAAAGGATACACTCTACATCACTTGATAATAATAAGAAGTAGATCTTAAACGAATTTTCCACTTAAAACTGAAAAATTGATTTGATAAGTTACGATTTGCATATCGTTAGGTCGTTGGACTTGGTTTTTCATAATTGAAGCCATTGTAAGGTGTAGTTTCACCTGGAAATTATAAAAGGCATAGATGGAAAGGTGTATGCAAGCAATCGCCACAATACTCACAGTTTTTGTTGTTGAATTTCAAGTAAATCCCTTGCTGGTTTAACGATTCATCAAATTTCATAATAAATGTATAATTTTCATTAATCTGTGCATTTGCAACCAAAATGTTTTGCTGCAATATTGTTAATTAGGTTCTAAAGCACCTTTAGCAATAGAATTTTCAAGTGGGCAGCTCTAAATAGAGAAGGTTTAGCCTTTTGAAGCTTAAAGATTTGTATCGTTTGAACCTGATCTGTTAAAATAGTAAAATCTAGTTAATATTTAAAGTTTTGCTGTCAAAATTGATGTAAATATTGTGTAACAGTATGTTCGGATTAATTTAATAATAAGAAAAGGAGGTAATAAGGTGTGGAAATGTTATTATCTGTAATTTTGTAAAACCATGTTTGTCAGGAAATTCAAGATGGTTGCCATTGAATCCTGGAGTTAAATTTGCTTTTTGTTAGACATATAATATACCAAAATATAGGAAAAATTATCCTCTTTCCGATTATGTAATTTGTTTAAACATTTAATTTAATTGTTTAACAATAACTTGGTTATGTAAATCTTGTTAGGTTAGATGTTCAATTTTTTTAGTAACTTACCAGATTTTGTTAGTGAAGAAAATGACGTTTGGCGTTTGTTTTTGAAAAAAATATAAAAGCAGGTCGGAAATCTGGTCACTTGCTTTCTTCTTCTTGATTTTTATGCAAAGCAGAAGCCATGTTCAATCATGCAATAATTTGATAAAATTTTGCGGTTATATGTGTCAAGTTTTATGTCAATGAAATGTCAAAAAAGTGAGGTTATGACAAATGTCATCCAAATTTAATTTTTCTAGAAAAGTGTTAAATAATTTTAAACAGTTAACAGTTAATGTGAATTATAAAAAAAAAGTCAAGTGTTAATTTGGTTTTTGGACTATTTATTTATAAGAAGAAAATTTCTGGAAAACGTATTGGAACTTTATTTCTGAATGGAAGGAATTTTAAAACAGGATATAATGGAAACTTGTTGGAAATCACTAACTGATTTGATGTACTCACGTCTTGGAGAAAACATGTTCAATATTTAATAATGGTAATTATTTACAATACAATTTTCACTGGAAAGATCAATTTAAAAATGTGTGTTCACCATCACAACAAATAAGCAGGTAAATTTACCGACAATTACAGAAAACTGCCAAATAATATAGTGTGTGAAAATTTTTGAGTGGCGTCAAAATTTTTGAATTTAAAAATTTATTTTCAAACTTTATTTTTGTTTCGTTTCTTTCTTTGATTATAATTTACGATCGTGGGATTGATAAAATAAAAATTAATCAGGAGAAAGGGAATTAAACTGTCTCTTAATTCTTAATCCATTCCATTCCATCCATAAAACTCAATTGTTTAAAAGATCATACTCTTACAATATCTACAATGTTTACAACTCGCTTTCACCATATTCAAAATCACTCTCACTTGGTTCTTTTAAACATCACCTGTTTCATATTCTCTTGCCAAGTCAGATGCTATAACGTAACTTCTGTCAATATTTTTCTTTTTTTCTTTTTTCTTTGTACGTATGAATATTATTTAATTGCACACTCTCAGAACAAAATTAAATTTTAAATGTAAATTTAACTTAACTTAAATCTCTCTAGGCCTTTCTTTTAATTTTACTATAAATTTGTTTATGTTTTCATTAGGGTTAAGTGGGAGAGCAGACTATCTTGTATTTATGCTTCATAGATCTGAACTGCACCCAATTATGGCGATAGGGGTACAATTGTATCTTATGTTTCAACCCATAATGTATGTATTTTTATATTATTTGAATATTTTTTTATCTGATTCTTAATTGTATGTATCTATATTGTCATAATAAAAGACCATTTATTATTATTATTCTTATTTTGGTAAATCCAATTGACACCAATAATTAATTTAAATTATTCCTAGTTTGTTAATTGAATCCATTTTAAATAGTAAGAAGTTTTTTTTGTTTTCGTTTCTCTTTCATAAACTTTCAGTTTTCATTCTTTTTATGTGTTTATTAATAAAATAATATTTTTAAATGTTAAAAAAGAGATTTATTTGTGTACTTTTTGTTTTGTGTCCATGAACAAAATTTTGCAGGTATAGGTTGAACAATATTTTATTATTTTGTCAAAGAGCAACCCGCCTGAAATTTTCTTATGCAATTTTCCTGAGCTTGTCTTTGGATATTAAAATTTTAGCCGATGCTTTTCTTTTCATCACAAAGGTAAGTGGTGTTTGTTGTATAACTTTTCAGTTTGCCTTGCTACCTTTAAACATAAATGATACTGGTCTTTAATTTAAATAAATCTACGATCAAGTGTATACTAGTACAGTGCATATCACGATAAAACATTTATGGCGCCCGAACGTGATGCTTTCTATTTTTCACATTAACATTTAATCTCAATATCATAGCAATATGTAATAATTATAATAATAATAATATATTATTTTATTATATTTAATTGCGGCTCGGTGCACCCGGCACCTCGACACCAAAAAGTATAAGGAGTTAAAGAATATGTACGAGGTAAGCGCCATAAATTATCGGCCCTGTAAGCTTCTACAGATACCAACATGTTCAAACTCGGTTGCGTCATAGTTGAACATGTAAGAGGCCTACACTATAGTACAGGGTGTCCCACAATGCTGTTTACACGCAATATCTCCCTTATTTGAAAAGATAAAGAAATCAACCAAGAACTATTGTGAATGACTCAAAATGGACCTTCAGAAAACATCCTTAAACGCTGGTTGCATAGCAACGTTAAAGAGATTATGCCAACTTGATTAATTTTTCAAATTGCACCCTCTTTTTTTTTCACTGAAATGTATTCTTAACTTCATCCTGTATACGGTAGTATGCCTTATTTAATTATCTAATATGCATTTAGGGGTTGAAAAAAATATTCTTTATAAATTGAATTTATCTTAAACTGAAAGCAAATGCTCAAAATGCCCTCCTGTGGACTCTACACAGGCTTTAAAGTGCTTCAATAGTTTCCTTGTAGACACGGCTCTAATCATATTTTTTGAATAAATAATTTAGTTAATGAATATGAAGTGTACAATTTATAAAAAATATTTTTTTCAACCCCTAAATGCATATTAGATAATTAAATAAGGCATACTACCGTATGCAGGATGAAGTTAAGAATACATTTCCATGAAAAAAACAGAGGGTGCAATTTGAAAAATTAATCAAGTTGGCATGATCTCTTAAACGTTGTTATGCAACCAGCGTTTAAGGATGTTTTCTGAAGGTCCATTTTGAGTCATTCACAATAGTTTTTGGTTGATTTCTTTAGCTTTTCAAATAAGGGAGATATTGCGTGTACACAGCATTGTGGGACACCCTGTATATATTACGGCTAGAAGCGTAATAGATTTTAGTAGCCACTCAAGCATCGTAACGAGTGCATGAAAATGTCGCAGCTAACGAAAATTGAGTACCGCGCGGTCATTAAATACAACAGAAAGGCACATGCCTAATTAAATCAAACAACGTTTAGACGGCGTTTATGGTGATTTATCTCCTTCATATTACACTGTAAAAAGTGGACAAATGTTTTCGTTTGGGGCAAGAATCTCTTGAAGATGATGACCATATCGGTCAGTCAATTGAAGCGGTAACGCCTCAAAATGCTGCAATCATTGAAGAAACGGTATTAGAAGATCGCCGTTTGAAAATGAAGGAGTTAGCAGTGATGTCTGGCATTTCGGAATCAAGTGTTCGCCGAATTCTTCACGACCATTTGGGTATGAATAAAATTAGTGCAAGATGGGTACCGCGTCTTCTTTCTGCTGTTCAACGTCAACGTCGCGTCGAATGTGCGCGCTCGTTTTTAAACTTGTGCGAAGACGACCCAAAGCCGATTTTGGAGTCCATTGTCACTGGCGATGAAACAATGGTTCTGTATTATGATCCTCTATCCAAAAAGGAATCGATGGAATGGCGGCGACCCGATGAACCTAGTCTCAAAAAGGCGAAAGTCGTGCAATCGACAAAGAAAGTTATGGCAACAATATTCTGGGATTGTGACGGCATTTTACTGATAGATTTTAAAGAACGCAAGACAACTGTTAACAGGACATATTATGCGTCTTTACTGCATAACTTGAGAAACAATATCCGTGAAAAACGCCCAAGAAAATTGACAAGAGATGTTCGATTATTACACGACAATGCACCCGTTCATACTGCCGCAATTTCACAAGCTGCCATTCGTGAATGCGGCTTTGAAGCATTGGATTATCCACCGTATAGTCCGGATATGGTTCCTAGTGACTATTATTTAGTTTCCAATTTAAAGAAAGACCTTAGGGAACGTCGTTTTAAGGAGGAGAACGAGTTGCAAGCAGCTGTAATTGAACATTTTGAAGGAAAAACTTCAGATTATCTTTACAAGAGAATTGAATTATTAATTCCATGTTGTAATAAATGTATTGACATTAGGGGAGATTATATTGAAAAATAGAAATTATTATATTTTACCAAGTTTATTTTTTCTATATCAGGCTGAGAATTTATGCCGCTTATCTCGTATGTATATGTAATTTTTTTCATTTAGCTTGTGTCCACCTTTTTTACAAAGAGTGCATAAACACGTTGATAGTGCTTCCAAATTAGCATTTATGGATTCATCAGGTACAATAGATCAAGATGGGAGTAGAATTTTTATTTTTATTAACACAGTGAATGTGGAGATTTACCCTTAGGAATATTAATTACGTCAGCTGAAAATGCAGATATAATAACTGTAGGTTTTAATTTTCTCAAACAAGGTCAATAAATCTTGAATAAAATAAAAATTGGCATGTTTTAAAAAATCAATTTTTACAGAGAAAAAAACAATGTTTCTAGGAAAAAAATTCATATAAAACAGATAAAATTTCTAAAATAGGGATAAATAGGGGTTTCATTTTGAAAATAAGGATATATTAGGGGAGTCAAATTAAAATATGGATATTACAGAGGTTATAGGGGTGTCACTATGAAGTCTGTATTCATGTTTTGTTCAAAAACAAAAACCCAGTGCACTTCTTAACAATATGATACTGACTTCAGAAACTTCAGATAACTTATAAAACTTTTCCTAATAACATTTTTTCAACGATGTCTAAATAACTCTTTTAAGTTCTAACATCACAAATTAAGTGATGGTTAGATTTCAGAAGACACTTTTGCATAGTTTTAATTAACTTTCGCCCACAAAAATTTCAAAAATGAGTCAAAGCCAACTTCATACTTATTTTCACAAGTTTATGTCAGAACCTTCAGTTCTGGTGATCTAGCAAACCTGTATATTTAATGATTGCCTTTTAATTATTTTTTATATCTATGCATTTAAAATTGCAAACATTTTCAATAATTTTGTAAAGACATGATAAATTAACGCAAACAAGTCTTACAAGTTTGCAACAGATTTGTCAACCAGTTTAAGAATTTCAAGTTAAATGATAATGTGGATTTTAAATCGAGTGTGATGCAATCTTATTCAAGTATGCTACATGAAAATAACATTAAAAAGAAAAAAGTAAATATGCCAATTTCTATTTGATATAGGTTAGATAAATTTGGAAAAGTACTTTAAAGTGTATACACTATGTATACATAGTAATATTAATATCCAATTTAAATATCATAAGCTTCATATTGAAAGGTCACTAGCCAAAAATAATTCTTAATTGACTAATTAATGTATGTATTTTATTTAATTAAATAAAAACTGTAATATTATATTTATCTTAGTAGGCTATGGTTTATCAGTTTCTTTTATTTCGCTTGATAAGTGCTATCTTTACCACAAAAAACTCAGGAATTAAACGCAATTCTTTTATTAACTTTAAATACCAAAATATTCTTTATTATTTCTGTCCCCGAAAGAATATTCATCCAAGTACATTCTATTTTCAAACACCTCTACCAACTAATTTAGGTTACCTCATGCATAGCACACTTTTTCTTCTGAAAATAATACAACAGGTAATCCTAATTTCCGGCGATAATCTCCTATTAAATGATAAAACAATAAATTAAAATGTAAATAAACTTATGACTCATCAAGAATTAAGTAATATCTAAACAGTTTTTACTGTAGAAAAGTTAACTCAATTATTACACATATTTCCATATAATAATTTTTATAAACAATATAATCACCACGCTTTTATCAATGAAATATGTTATTACAAAACTTTTCAAACTGCATAAATATTTCAAAAGAACAATACTGGTGCGTATATTTGAATTTCCCGCTGCGCTATTAATTCATAAGTACATAAAAAGAATGATAGTAGCGACAATAAAACTGTTCGATTTCTAGCAGTTACGAATAATCGAACTATAATGAATCATTACGTGGTAGAATATTTCTTAAAAATGATTTATTATCTACGTATGCATCAATTTATACATACCGATACAAACAACTCCCTCAAACCTGCCATCTTGCCCACAACAAACTGCGTATGATGCGATGTTGTCAGATGTTAAATTGAATAGATTTCTTTGTATAATTATAAATCACACTAAATAATTGGTTTTATCGAATTCGTGATTGATTAAAACTATAAAACACACGTGTTAATAAAAGCGTATAAAACAATAATTGACTTTACTGAAATAAAATGTAATGAAAACTTGAGTCTTATTAAAACGCACACCACATACGTACGCATACATACCACATCAAACAAATGTTTTCCAAAAACCATTCAATAGAAGATATCGTGAAAACTTGATTAATGGAAATATTTTGTTAACAATAATCAGGGTATTCAACAATATCTTTTAGTTGAATATACATTTTATAATAAGATTTAGAAAATTGTTACTATATTTATCATTTTTAAACTGATTACGGATAACGCATGAGCCTATAGGAACAAAAAAATCCCTTCAAGCGAAGTAAGACGTAATAATAGAAGAGAATGAGGGCAACAATCCCAAACTTTTAATATCACCTTTTGGCCATGTCGTCAAAATCAAAAAGGGCGCGCTTTTAGCATAGTTATAAACAAAAACGTGATGTTTTTTCTCTGATCATATGATCAGCTCCTTGTTATACAGGGTGTCCACAACGTCGGATTACCCAATAGAGCCGAGAGGCCCGGACCTATAGCGGCAAACTTCGGAACGATCGTCCCCTTGATTTAGGTGCTTAAATAAAAAATTGCATGAAGTTTATCGAAATTTTATAATTATTGGAAAGTGTCAATATTCATACTTCACATACTTTAACCTGAAACTAACCAAATAAATTTCAACAAATGTTAAATAATTACAGAAGTACACATCTGGATAGACCTCAAGGGTACCAATATAACCGACGAATGGATCAAGATTATTTTATTGCTTTTTATAGGAACTATTAGCCCCTTTGGCTCATTCAGTAAAATAAACGCGTATTTACTGTAGAAGTGCAAAATCTTTTCAACATTTTAGATAATTCCTTTATACGTTAGCTAATTTTTGTCAGTTGTCTCAGTTGTGCGTAATTTTACTTTCACTGGATTAGTGACTTTTGAAAATTTTTATGTTTAACATAAGTTTTGCCTTTTTCATAAATTATACTTAGATGTGTAGTAAATTTATAAAATTAAATATTAATTTATTATTAAATAATAATAATAAATGTACATAAAATATCGAATTAGTATATTACTTCCTGGAATATTAATATGAATTTAAAAAGGGTAAATAATTTTTGGAACTTGAAGAAATTCTTGAAAGAATTTAACCCACATCTTTATTTACTAAATCTTCATTCATTGTCCTTGAATATTAAAATGAATTCGTGGAAATTTAAAAAGGGAGAAATAATTCTTGTAACTATTTTAAAGTAGTATTCTTGAAAGAATTTAACCCATATTCTTACTTACTAACCTTCATTCATTGTCCTCGAATATTAAAATGAATTCCTGAAAATTTAAAAAGAGCGAAATCATTCTTGAAACGATTTATTTTTCTGTTAAAATATTCAAGTATATTAAAGTAGTATTGCTTTTGAAAGAATTTAATCTACATTGTCCTGGAATATTAAAATGAATTTATGTAAATTTAAAAATGGCGAAATAATTCTTCGAACTATTTTATAGTAGTATTTCTATTAAAAGAATTTAACCTACATTGTTCTCGAAAATTAAAATGAATTTGTGGAAATTTAAAATGGGGGAAATAATTCTTGGAACTATTTTATAGTAGTATTCTTGAAAGAATCTAACCCACATTTTTACTTACTAACCTTCATGCATTGTCCTCGAATATTAAAATGAATTCCTGGAAATTAAAAAAAGGGGAGAAAATAATTCTTGGGACGATTTATTTTTCTGTTAAAATGTTCAACTATATTATGGTAGTATTTCTATTAAAATAATTTAACCTACATTGTCCTGGAATATTAAAATGAATTCGTGGAAATTTAAAAAGGGCGAAATAGTTCTTGGAACTATTTTACAGTAGTATTTCTATTGAAGGAATTTAACGTACATTGTCCAGGAATATTAAAATAAATTCGTGGAAATTTAAAAGGGTGAGAATAATTCTTGGGACACTTTCTTTTCCTATTAAAAAGTTTAACTATTTTATAGTAGCAGCAAGGGCATACCCAGCGAGGGACAGCTGCCCTCCTAGAGGAAAGATAAAAGACAATAAAGCTCTTTTCAAATTGGTACGTATATGTGGCGGGGCGGGATGCGAATCAGTACGCATGTTTTTGTGACTAATAAAAACAGTTTTGCAATGCTTTTGAGTTTTATTTTGTAAGAAATCGTCGTGTTTCACTTTGCCCTCCATCCTGGAAACTAATACGAGTTGCCCCCCCTCTAGTTCAGATCCTGATTACGCCCTTGGCTACACTCCACGAGTCTTGTGCTATAATCAAACCTGTTTGCAATTTTAAATTCTTAAATTTAAATTAAATAAATTAAGATAATTTATGTAACACAACAGATGACAAGTAACGCACGTTTCGGTACATGTAAGTGCGGTACGTTCACAAAATAACTAATTCATAGTTAACTTGGACGTCAAATTTAAAAAATATATACCTTTTATTTACAATATGCTTACTTATTTATTTAATAAATTACATGCAATCATAACAATAACGTCTTTTATTAAGGGCGTAAATATGAGTGGGCATATAGGCAACAAATGACATAATCCGGCCCTGGGTGTCCATTTAGTAAGGTGACCAGACATACTGCTTTAGGCAGTACAGTATTGTTTTGCAACGTTCGTACTATTCAATTTATATGTACTGCTGCAGTACTGCTCTCCACGTCTCATGTACTGTTGTGAACGACTCACAAATCATATATTTTTGCATAGATACGAAATGGTACTAGGCAACGCGAATTAATAAACTAGTAGAGTCAAATAAATAATTCATAGAAGTAAACTTGCGTTTTATTTCCTTCTACAAGAATTAATAATAAGTAGCCTTAACACTCCACCACAGTGTTAACCTCGCTACATATGGTGATCCCCCTGAAGAAGAATTTAGTAGCATAGGTCTTTGCCTGCTGCCCTGAATTCTCCAGGTGAACCACGTCTAGTTATTCCTGCGTTATCTGTCATCAGCTGCTACTCGACTTCTGTCATCGGAAGATCCTGCTACTGCTTCACTTGCGTGACTTGTCGTGGCTGGCTGAAGGTGACCGTTGGAACGAGAACTAGTGCTCCTTCTCATATCCGATAAGTTCAAATCATTTTATTTACTTAATTAATATTTAAAATGGCGACTGTCAAAGTTCCATTTCCAGTTTTTACGAGTAACGATATCGACCTGTATTTTATTTTGGTGGAGAGATACTTTACTCGTATGCTGATCAACGATGAGCTCGCCAAATATAACTTATTAGCCCTAAACTTACCTTTCGGCGTTTTAGGAGCTTATCGGGACTTAATCATTAACCCCCCAAGGCAACAACCATATACTATATTGAAACGGGCAGTAATAAAATCTATTCTAGGTCCACGAGAATCTCGCATTAATAATCTTTTGGAAACTCTTCAATTCTCTGGTAGTGTCAAAGAACTACTCTTTGACATCCAAAAATTGGATCTGGGCTTAACTGAGGAATTAACCAAAGACTTTTTAATAGCTAAACTACCTTCAGAACTTAAAATTCAATCCTTAAATTTCAATGACTTACCGTTAATATCTTTTGTAGAAAAATTAGACTTAATTTATTCTATGCAGAAAGCACCACAGCCTTTAACGACTTCTGCATTAGAGGCTAAGCTAGACAATTTGACGACCAATCTTACAACCATTTCCAATGAGCTTTCTACCATGCACAGACGACAATCCACTATGACTTCCAACATCTCTCCGAACCCCCAAAATCCTCAGCATTTCAATAAACGCCGTTCCATGCCTTAGGACAATACCAATTCCCCATTTCCCAGGGTTAATTCAATCACTCCAACTTCTTCTTTACCAAGCACTTATCCTTTAATCTTTTACAGGACCTAACCTACAAAATTAGTTTTGTGGTTGACAGTGGGGCGGATAACTCCATTCTACCCACCCACGTTGCAGTTTCCTGTAACCAAACTATCACGCCTGCCAACCTTTCATTCATGGCAGTGAACAATACGTCAATTTCTGTGACAGGTATTGTAACTGTACATTTTCCAATTCCTGGCCTACCGCCATGCCCCTGGAAATTTTATGTTGCTGACATATCTACAGCCATTCTAGGCCTGGATTTTTTGCAGCGGCACAACCTAACTATTGACTATTTTTCTCGACGAGTCATTTGCAAGACAGATGTCAAGCTCGCCAGAAACCGCAGCCACGGTTGTCAATTTCCAGCTCCAACAGTGAATCCTCTCACTGACTGCTCTTCTCAGCGGGTCATTTGCACGGCAGATGTCCAGCCCGCCCGCCCGAACTCGCAGTCGAGGTTCCACAATCCCCCCAGTTAAGACTGACTGCTCATCTCAGCGGGTCATTTGCACAGCAGATGTCCAGCCCGCCCGAACTCGCAGTCGAGGTTCCACATCCCACCAAGTTAAGACTGGCACTAAACGAAAAATATTTTCCGCACAGGCTAATGTTTTGACTCCTCCTTCCGAGTCAATCGTTACTCCTGCGATTTCTTCCTCTCTTATTCCCTTACCTTCAACCATTAACGTACACTCTTCAGGTACTGTTAACAACATGTCTAGCGATCTTGATGTTTATAGCAAGATGCTAAACACACACTTGCCAGAGCTTTTACGTAAGTTCGACTACCATCAACCCGTAAAACATACTGTAGTCCATCACATTGACACCACCGGCCCTCCAGTTAAAGCACGCTGTCGCAAACTGAACCCTAATCATCTTTCTTTTCTAGAAGATCATCTTAATGAGCTCTTGTACGCTGACGTAGTACAACGGTCATCATCTAGCTACGCTACGCCAATTCACATCGTCGGGAAGCGAGCAGTAGGCATAGCAGAGGCACAACCTACTGGTGACGACCAAGACATCTCAGCCCCCATCGCCCCAACAGACAGTTATCGCTTGGTTGGCGATTATAGAAAACTTAATTCAGTGACAGTACCAGATTGTTATCCGATTCCTTTTTTAACGGACTTTACAAGACAGCTTGCTGGCGCAACCATATTTTCGAAGCTAGATCTCCGAAAGGCCTACTTCGCAATACCAATAGCGGCAGAGGACATTCACAAGACTGCTATTATCACACCTCTGGGACTTTTTGAGTTCAAACGGATGTGTTTCGGACTACGGAATGCAGCCAGCACCTGGAGTCGTTTCATGGACACTGTATTATCAGGGCTCCCATTTTGTTTTTCTTATCTAGACGATATATTAGTCTTTAGTGCTGATTCGCAGCAACATATTGAACATTTACACCAAGTGTTTTCCCGATTAAAAGACAATGGCCTAATTATAAACCTACCAAAGTGTCTCTTTGGAGTCAATGAGCTCGATTTTTTAGGACATCACGTTAATACACGCGGTATCAAGCCAATGACTTCCAAAGTCCAAGCTATAATTGATTACCCATTGCCTTCAAGTCAGAAAGCACTCCGCAATTTTATTGGCTTAATTTCGTATTACCATAAATTTGTACCAAACTGTGCGAAAATTTTGGCACCGTTAACCTCTATAGTTATTCCTGGTAAAGCTTCGCTAAACCCTGTCCAGTTAAATCATGAGCAAATAGAAGCCTTTAGGCACGCGAAGAATGCTTTGATTACCGCTACTTTATTGGTACATCCGCGAATTAATAACCCTCTCAGTATAGCTGCAGACAGTTCGTCTTCCACTATAGCTGGAGTATTACAACAGTTTGAAGATGGCATGTGGAAACCACTAGCTTTCTGTTCCCGGAAGTTAACCACCACAGAACAAAAGTACAGTATTTTTCTCGAGAACTTCTCGCAATATTCATTCATTCATTCATTCATTCTGGGCGTGGTCTTCACTCTTCACCCACTGCACTGAAGCTCTAGGCTTATTGTGCCCCAAGAAGTGATTTACTCAATCAGACCTGTATCGCCAAAGTAGTTGAGGATACAGTTGATTGGTGCTGATGCAATTTCGCTCGGTTCAACATACTGAGCCCCGAAATGTTTAAATCTTTTAGCCCCGAGGGCTGAACATTCACATAGGACGTGTAGGGCTGTCTCTTCTTCCTCTTCACATAGCCTACAGGTTGCATCATCGACAATATTCATTATGTTGAGATGTTTATTAAGGCTACAGTGTCCTGTTAATAGTCCTGTTAAAAGCCTTAGTTGTTTCCTGCTCAGTCTCAGCAGTTCCTTTGTTCTCTTACTGGAAGGGGACATCATTAGTATCTTTGACTGCCTGTGCCCCTGTAATTTCTCCCAGTAGGTTTTATGTTTATCTTTCAATAAGTCTTTGATAATCCCTCTTGCGGTTAAATAAGGGATCCCGCATGTAGGTTCAGGACCTATTAATCTCTGTTCGGAAGCTTGTTTTGCAAGTTGATCAGCTTTTTCATTTCCTTCATAACCCTGATGTCCTGGAACCCACTCTACACAAACATTGTTGCGTGTGGCCAGTGTCACCAGTGCTTCTGTGCAATTAAGCACGACCCTTGAGTGAATTTCAGTACTTTCTAAGGCTTTTAGTGCCGCTTGGCTATCCGTTAAGATGGAGATTTGCTTATTTTCAAAGCCCCTCTCTATCATGCTTTGTGCACATAATATTATGGCTGTTAATTCAGCTTGGAACACGGAGGTGAGCTTCCCCAGGTTAACACATATTTCATTCCCTGTACTTTGCTCAAACACTCCTGCTCCAGAGCTGTTTTCTGTTTTGGAACCATCTGTATACCATACAGATCCTTGTCTTTGAATCAACTCTCGTTTTCGTTCTTCATCACCCCTCTCAGGTATTCCAACCCTAAAAGGTTTTCTGAAGTCCCAAACGGTGTTGATTTTATCAGATTGCATATTGAGGATACTGGTTTTTTCCAGTATATTAAAGATCTCAGAATTGGGTCCGAAGCTTCGTCTCCCTATCCCATGATCGCTAATTTTCAGTCTATATGCAGCTGCTAGTGCTTCTGATTCCACTACTAGGTGAAGTGGAGGTAGACTTAGCATTGTTTCCATTGAAGCCGTGGGCGTAGATGACATTGCCCCAGTAATACCTATACAGGCAAGTCTTTGTAGTTTATTTAACTTATTTATTACCACTCTGTTTCTGGTTTTGTGCCACCAGATAATAGAGGCATAAGTGATTGTTGGTACAACCACTCTTGTGTATACCCACAAGGTCATGCTTGGTTTCAAGCCCCAAGTTTTGCCTATTGTTCTCTTGCAAGCCCATAGGGCCCTTGTGGCTTTATTAAGTATCTTCTCCAGATGGGGATTAAAGGTTAGTTTGGTGTCTAAAATGACGCCCAAATATTTTGCCTCTTTCCCCATAGGTAACTGTTGGTCCCCTATTCGTACCTCCTTCAAATCTTGAAGGTTTCTTTTACGTGTGAATGGTATGACCGAAGTCTTAACCGGATTAACCGAGAGTCCTTCTTTCAAACACCATCTCTCCACGGTTTTCAGGGCCTGCTGCATCAAATTTGATATTACTCCCCCGAATTTCCCGTTTATGAGTATGGTTATATCATCTGCATATCCTTGCGCATATATTCCTTTCGCATTTAGTTCAGCGAGAAGGTCATCAATTACCAGGCTCCAAAGAAGAGGAGAGAGAACTCCTCCTTGAGGACATCCTTTTGTTACGATAGCCTCCTTGGTATAATTTCCAAGGGCTACTATGATTTTCCTGTTTTTTAGTGTCGCAGTAACCCAGCCTGTTATAGATTGGTCTACGCCACGCTCAACCATTGCTCTGGCAATTGAGTCAAAGGAGGTATTATCAAAGGCACCCTCTACATCCAAGAATACTCCTAGGGCAATCTCCTGGTTTTCAATTGCCCGTTGTATTCTTGTAGTTAGTTCATGTAAAGCTAGTTCACAGGATTTACCCGATTGATAAGCAAATTGGTTTCGATGTAGAGGTGATTCCCTCAGAATTTCGTCCCTGATATGTCTATCAATCAGTTTCTCCAAAGTTTTGAGGAGAAATGACATTAGGCTGATGGGTCTGAAGGCCTTTGCCTGGGCATAAGAGTTACGCCCTGGTTTAGGTATGAAACAGACCCTAATCTGTTTCCAGCCACTTGGTATGTACCCAAGAGCCAGACTTGCCCTATATAGGGCACATAGTGGTGAAGCAAGTTCCTCCAAACCATGCTGTAGTAATGCAGGAAAGATGCCATCTATTCCTGGAGACTTAAATGGTCTAAACGTATTGATTGCCCATTTAAGTCTTGTTATGTTGATTAGCCTTTCGGCCACTCCCCAATCTTCTCTTCTTGCCCGAGTGATTGGTATTCCTGACATATCATTGTCAGGATTTGTTCCAGTATCAGTAACACTGCCTGGGAAGTGAGTCTCTAGCAAGAGCTTAAGAGTTTCCTCCCCAGTATCCGTGTACTCTCCATTAGGCTTCTGTAATGAGCCCAATTTCCCTTGGTTTACTTTCAATAGGGCTTTTTGCAGTTTTGCACAAGTGGGTGTACATTCAATTTCCCCACAGTACTTCCTCCATGAAGCCTCTTTTGCCTTCCGGACCGCATATCCGTATTTCAGGTTAGTGGTTTTGTACTCTGCCCAGTCCCCCGTTCTTTTTGCTTTGTTAAACAGTTTACGCACTGTTGCCCTAAGCTTAGAGAGTTCATGGTTCCACCAAGGGTTCCCATTTTTCTCTCTTTTTACTCTTAGCGGGCAGCTGTTTTCATATGCTATTGTGATAGCTGATGTGACATAGTTGTTCATCGCTTCGATAGCATCTGCTGTTTCAGGTTGCTGTAGACAACCTTCTAATCCTAGTGCTAGGTTCTGCTTGAACATTCCCCAGTCACAAGATCTAGGATCTCTGTAAGTACTAGGTTCAGCCCTATTCGAGTATAGGTCGAACCTGATATATCTGTGATCTGAGAGTGACGGCTCGTTAACAACGTGCCAACTTTTAATCACCCTACAGATCTGTGGTGTACCTATTGTAATGTCTAAGACTTCCTTTCTTGAAGAAGTCACAAAGGTTGGTTCATTACCTTCGTTAGCAACATCTAGATTATTGCAAGCAATAAATTCTAAAAGTGACTCACCTCTAGCGTTGTTTTCCGTGCTGCCCCATACCTCATGGTGTGCGTTGGCATCACATCCTAGTAATAAGTGGACTTTATTGCTAGTGCAATTCCTGACCAGGGCTCTGAATTCCTCTGTTGGAGGTAGTCCTGGTTGATCATATGGAAGGTAGGCTGAGCCTACAATTAGGTCTCTTGCAATTCCTTCCATGGCTGTTTTAATCTTTGCCACTACTAGGTCTCTGGTGATGAGGCCCCATAGTGGTATTAAATGTAGGTTTTTTTTTGCAATGATGCAAGTCCTAGGATGCTCGTCAACCGGGCACAATAGTTCCCAGTCAGCAGGCAATCCAAGTCCTCGTATCCGTCCCCTGTAAATCCAAGGTTCTTGTATTAGTGTCAAATCAATATTATTATACCTAATATGATTTTGTAAAGCAGCAGAAGCTGCCTTACTATGATGTAAGTTTACCTGAAGGACTTTTATAGTGGTAGTCCTTGGTTTTTTGTCCATTATATATTTAAAGAGGTTCCACTAAGGGCCCCTCTGGTGCTTCTTCTGTCTCCATCTGAATGGGCTGGGTTTCTGAAGTCGATGGTAGAGGCGGTGGTGTCGGTATACGTCCCTCCTTCACACCTATTTCAGATTTTGGTTGTTCACCATCCTCTCCCTTTTGCCCGAGCAGCTTAAAAGTGACTCTGGAAAAGTTTAAGAATGGTCGTCTGTCCAGCTCTGAGATTTTTGCCCAGGATTTTTCGTCCAAAAGTATAATAAGTTGTTGACCTTTTGGATCTGGTTTTTTGTCAACTACACGCCAGGTTCCTGTACGGAGCCCTGGGTTTTGGACCCGAAGTCTTTTAATAATTTTTTCCGGTTCCTCAATTGGACCCGGAATCCACGTCATTACCCTTACTGGTTTGGGAACGTCCTTAGCGTCGATGACACTAAGTTTCGCTCCCTCCCAGAGGGTACTGCTCTGTATAGCTTGTCTCAGCCAGTCCACAGTGGGTTGATCAAAGCAAGATACTTGGATCAGTCCCCCCTTGTGTCTTAGTTCTGAGAACCTTGGTGCAGGTCCTCCTTCTTCAAGTTCGTCCATTTTTGTGATTAGAGCGGCCCTAATAAGGTTCGCCTGATCTTCGCTTATTACCGTCTCAGGAAAGGTCTCGGTTAGGATGGCCAGCCTGATGTCGGTTAAAGCGCTTTTATAGGAGACAGAAATATCTACCTCCCTACTTTTTTTTGATGCCCTGATGTCTTTAGGAGTGCTGCCATCAGATCGGTTCCTCTTCTGAGCCCCTGTCTTTTGGCTAACATCCTCAGGTTTATTTGAAGCAGTGGTAACGTTAGGACCAGTGGCCCCTACCGCCCTTGCTTTTTTTAGTTTGCGCCTTGCAGCGCCAGATAGTGGTTTTTTTGTCTCACCTAAAGCAGGCTCCCTCCTCTCGGAGGTTCCCGCTTTTGGTGAGACAGGTGGATTCTGCTGAGAGTCTCCATCTTTCTTTTGTTCTTTTGTTTTTTTGTTTTTCTGTGTATCCATTTTTGGTCCCACGAGTGTAAACATTTAAGGAGTGAAAAAACTGTCGCTAAGAACTGATTGCCCCTCAGCCATAACATCTCTTCGGCGCGCACGATACCACTGAGATTGGGGGGGGTTTTATAGTGGCCCCATCCACACGGTCCGGGCGGTTAAGCCAAGACCCCCCCACACCAAACCTGTCCGCGAGACATGACCACAGTCAACAGGAAAATGGTGCAGGGTCTATCGGCTAAGCCCAACTAAGTTAGGCAATAACCGGCGCCGTTAACCCCAGTGCAGGCCCTTAGCCACGACACGACAGCTGGGCAAGGGGGTGGTCCGCGGGGAGGTTTTCACCTAGGCCATGTTGCGGGGGTTAGTCCGCTCAGGCGCCTCACTCGCTCACCTCTATATTGCGGTTTTTACGCCGCTCAAGTTACTAGTTCATCGCAGTGATAGGCTTAATAGCCGCCCTACCCGTTGCTGTTAACCAGTCTAGCTGATCAAAAACCCCGGGCTTCCTCCTATCCGCCACCTGGAGACGCGCCCGGTGGGTACCACCCTTAGCACGAATGTGCTATGTTCAGATGTTCATTGAACGTGTCCGGGTTCTCGCAATATACTTTGCTTTAAAGAAGTTTCGTTACTACGTTGAGTGCAGAGACTTTCAAATCTTTACGGATCACAAACCTTTGTGTACAGCGATCAAAAATAATGGTGATCAATATTTACCACGTGAGTTTCGACAACTGGAGTTTATTTCTCAATTCACGACTGACCTTCAATATATCAAAGGTCAAGAGAATATTCCGGCAGACGCTCTGACAAGAGTTAATCTTATTAACGTCCCTGGATCTGATCTTAATTACGACGAAGTCGCTCTATCTCAAGAACAAGATCCCGAGTTAAACCAGCTCCGATCTCGTAGTAACTTTCAATTTATTTCCCTTCAAACTGCCAACAAATCAAACCTCTGGGTGGATGTTAGTATAGGCCAACCACGACCCTATATCCCGCTCAAATTCAGGTATCCATTATTCCAGCAACTACACAACATCGCCCATCCTGGCATCCGTGCTACTAAAAGATTGATTACTCAGCGATATCTGTGGCCATCTATGCACCACGATATTCAGAAGTGGGTCATATCTTGTGCTGAATGTCAGAAACATAAAGTTCGGCGTCATACGAAAACCCTTCTACAATCTATTGTAGAACCAGATGAACGTTTTACTAAGGTCCATCTCGACCTAGTACACCTTCCTTCTTCGGGAGGTTATAAATTCCTCCTTACCATTATTGACCGCTACAGTCGATGGCCGGAAGCAATTCCTCTGAAGGATTCTTCCGTGGAGTCAGTAATCACTGCATTTGTCGACACGTGGGTGTCCCGCTTTGGAATTCCCAAGTATCTCACCACGGTCAATGCAAGAATATTCCTTTCGCATGCATGGATCAACTTCATGGCCATGTTAGGAATTAAACACGTCAAATGCACGGAATTCCATCCGATTAGTGAGGGCGGTATCGAACGTTTTAATCGGACACTCAAGCAATCCATTCAAACTACAGGAACTTCCTCCTGGTTAACGAATCTCCCTTGGATTCTCTTGAGCTTACGTGCAACCCTGAAATCACAAATTAATGTTTCTCCTGCAGAAATCCTGTATTCTACACCATTACGACTACCTGGTGATTTCTTCGAAGAAGAACAACTGGCTAACGACATGAACCTCCCTAATTTCATAGCCAATCTCAAACGTCGTATGAGGAAGCAGAAGCATTTTTTACAAAAACGTATTCCAGTCAGTCCTTCGTCCCCAGCGACTTGACCAACTGCACACACGTGTACGTTCGTAATGACACGCACACTCTGGGCATGAAAGACAGTTACTTAGGCCCCTATAAAGTGTTAGAACGGACAGTTAAATACGCCACTTTAGAAAATCACACTGCCCTATCTCTTTAGATAGGCTAAAGCCTGCATATTTTTTAGATTAGTTACTTTATAATGTTAAGCCAACAATGAACTGATTTCAAATGCTACGCGAAGGCATCTTTTGAAAACTTTTTACCTGTTGACTTTGAAAATTTGAACACTTTTCTGTTTTTTTCTTTCTGTTTACAGGTTCCAGGAGTTGCCGTCGCAAGTTCCGTATTGTTAGTTAGCTTAAGTTTTTTTATTGTACCTACCTATACTACCTAGTGGAGTTTTTGTAGCTGGAGAATTTTACAACTTTGTTCAAGTTCCTTTAAAATACTCCATTTTTTCTCCAAAATACCATTCCGTATTTTTTTTCTTTTTTGTGTATGTAATACCCACGTTTCAGACCGGGCGGGGTAATGTTGTGAACGACTCACAAATCATATATTTTTGCATAGATACGAAATGGTACTAGGCAACGCGAATCAATAAACTAGTAGAGTCAAATAAATAATTCATAGAAGTAAACTTGCGTTTTATTTCCTTCTACAAGAATTAATAATAAGTAGCCTTAACACTCCACCACAGTGTTAACCTCGCTACAGTACTTCTCGTACTGTTATTAGAAATCCACGTCGCACTGTGCGTTTTTTAATAGGCATTGTTAAAACATAACATAAACTGAGAAAAAAAATTATGAAAACTGTAGACAGAAAAACATTAAGTTCTTGTTGACCATAGGGTATCTGAGTCTCGACAATTTTTCTGTTTCTGGGACTCGAGACTTTTTTGTTACGTCCCGGAAATACCAGATAGTAATTTTACATACGTACCTAATACAAAAATATAAATATTTGTTTTTAAAATCGCTTTAACTTAATCCTCTTAATCACTTTCCCCCAAAAGTTTCCATTGGAAAATAACTAATAAATAATAATAAAATAAATAATATTTAATAAAAAGCACAACAGTACATAAATATGCATCATGTTATAAGATTTTTTATTTTTTTCTTTTACGACAAAACGTTTCCTGTTTAGTGTTGTATTGTTTGTCGGCGAGTCTTAAGTCATTCATAACTTTTACAAAACCAGTTTTCGCGAATACGAAGATGATTTAACTAAGCAAGTATTATTTCGAAAATTAGTTTGAAGTTTCCAAATAAATAGTTTTTAATTAAATTTAGTTTTTAGTAGTACGTTCATCCTTGTAAATCACTTTGCTCTTTCCAAAAAAAAATACCTGGTGTTGCACCCTACAACTTTTTATTATTTCTGGTTTATTGTGGTTTTAAATAAGTAAGTATTTGCTTAAACAAATCTATACACTTGGAATTGATTATTTTTAACAGTTTTTGTTAAGACTTGGAAATAATTCTTTTAAGTAATCATTAATCTTACATAGGATTAATTGATGCGGGATTTAATTTTAAAAATAAAAAAAACTATAATGTTAAATGAAAATGATATTAATACAGGAAGTCGTATTAATTTTTAATACTATAATACTAAATACTAATAAAAATACAAACAAAAAGCAGTATTGGAGAATATAACAAGTAGAATCCTATGGAGAGGAAACTAACATTCCTATTTTATTAGTACCTAATTATAAATAAGATAGTAAACTCTGAATGAATCCCATCTTTTAATATAATTGAATAGAAAGTACAACTTTACTTAATGAATGACCTAAGGGAAACTTCTTACTGAAACTAATCCCTTTCCCTTCGTTTTTCGTGCCGCAAGACACCAAGAATATTGAGGAATTCCCGGTACACAATTTCCAGGGTCAGAGACTAGTTGACGAGAACTCTTTGATGAAGTTCAACGCTTGAATGCATATTGCTCGGTAGAAACAATTTATGAATGGAAGGATACCAAAGCCGATACGGATATGCGGTGGATGTCAATATTTAAAAACCTTCAAGCGCTATACATTCCCTCGGAAGATTAAAAAATAGTCGCAAATTCCACTGTCAAAAGAGTGTTTTCTATGATTAATGATTGTTAGAGCAGTGATAAATCTAGACGAAATATATTAAAGCACTATCAGCAGTCATAGCAATGAAAGTAAACCTGAATTATACATGCGAAGAATTTTCCAATATGGTTTCATTATGGTCTAGGACAGTAAGCCAAATATCATGTAATTTTTCATACAGGGTAATTAAAAAGTGTTCCACATCCTCTTAACAGCGTATTTCCTAGTCTGAAAATAGGAAGAGAAGTCTATATTGACATGAGTCTGAAAATGCCTCCTTATCAAGATACAGGGCATTAAAAATCTCAAGAAAATTATGGTTACTGTAAATTACTCGAAACTGATTGCGAATTAAATTCTGAAAATTACACAATATTTTTGTATGTCTATCTGTCACAATATCGACCAGAGGACGCTTCGCTACAGATGGAGGCAAGACTGCTTGCTCAGTACATATTATGGTACATAGACATACAAACATAATTATTGTCTAATTTTCAGAATTTAATTCGCAATCAGTTTCGAGTAATTTAAAGAAATCTTTTTTTTTGTTGCGATTTTAACACCCTGTATCTCCATAAGGAAGCATTTCTGGACCCATGGTAATAAAAACTTTTCTTCTTGTTTTCATGTGAGGAATGCGCCTTTAAGAGGATGCGGAACATTTGAATTACCCTGTATAATAAAATAGCATCATATTTGCCTTGCTGTCTAGATTATTATGAAACCAATAGTATTTTTAAAATACGTTTATAAAAATAAAAAAACTATATTGTAAAAACTAAAGTTATATCGACAAAGTTATATATTGTTATGTTAAAAAACTTCTTATCTAATAAAATATAAAAATGTTTTTACGTATATTCTTTTAGCACATCAAACCCCACCACATTCTGATTTCATGATGTACTGCTTTCCAATTTCAAAAATCTGATCACCTTACATTTGGTACATACTAGAAAGGTTTTCAATATAAAAGTTTAAAGTGCATACTTTAAAAACATTTACTTACAACTATTAGTTGTTTACTCAACACTAGTTTTTAAATTTCAGTTGCGCCGTTGCCAATTTATATTTTTCCCCTTAAATTTTCTACTTTTGTAAGGTCGTAATAAATAAGTCGGCGTTTATTAATTTATTGAATTTTAAAAATATTCTTTGCAGACAGTAGTACAAAGGCATGTTACACAATACTCAAATTTTGCTTTTAGTTTTAATTTTCTTTTACTCTATTTTTCAAATAAGACACCCCTCTATATTTTTTTCGGGAAGACTTCTACTAAGGCTTATTCAATCCTAAAATACTTTCTTCATCAGGTGCGATGTTGCCAAATTATGATTTTTTTAAATTAAATTATTACATTTCAATAGCTCGATTCCGATAACTCCACGTTCTTCTACAAAAGGAATTATTTATAAAATAACTTGCTGGCTGGCTAGGCATAGGCATAGCATCTAATTTTTGGGTTGCTAAAGTTCATTTTTTTTACTTGGAACATTTTACAAGAGATCTTTTCCTTTTTACGATATTATATTTATTTTAGTTATCTCAGTGTGTAGCTAGCAGCTATGTATAGGTGTTCCAGGGTATCAGATTAAATTATTTTCTTTTTCAGTAAAGGGATTGTTTGTATTTATGCATAGTGTAGATACAGGGTGACTCACATAATAAGATGACCCTGTACTAGGATTTCTGGATCTCGATCATTTCTCTATTCCCGGGACTCGAAACAATTTTCTTAAATTCCCGAAAATCGCGGATAGTAATTTTCCGGATAGGTAGGTATTCTTATTATTATTATATTAAATAAAAAATTATTATCCATAAGCAAAATCAAATTAGCGTCTTGGTTTGTTGGCTTATACAGAAATCTAAATATTCGTTTTTAAAATTTGCTTTAAATAATCCTCTAATCAGTTTCCCCTAAAAGTTCCATTGGAAAATAACTAATAAATAACAGTATAACAGTAATAATATTTAATTAAAATAAATAATTAATAAAAGTAAATAATATTTAATTAAAAACACAGCAATACATAAATAGATTCTCCTATCATAAAATTATTTCTTCTTTTCTCTTCTATTGCAAAACCTTTCATGTTTAGTGTTTGTCAGCAAGTTTTAAGTCATTCATAACTTTAACAAAACATTCTTCCTGAATATGGGGATGATTTAACTGTAATTTAACAAAGCAAGTATTATTACAAATATCCATTTTAAGTGTCCAAAATATATAATCAGTTTTAAATACATTCATACTTCTAAACTAAAGTTGCTCTTTCCTAGAAAAAAATACCTGGTTGCACCCTACAACTTTATTGTGGTCATAAATACTTCAATATGAATTTTTAAATAAAAACATTTTGTTTAGGTCCTTATAGAAAGACTGTTATTTAAAAATATTAGTATCTGTTTATAAATAAGACAGGAAATTCAGGATTAAAACCCTTTTTGAATATAATTGAATAGAAAGTACAGTTTATTTATTGAATGACTTGACTAGATATGGTACCTAACAAAACCTTCTTATTGAAACTAATCCTTTTCCCTGTATTGATTACTTATAAACAAGTTGTAAATAATTTGCATGTCTTTGAAATGATTGTTTACTAGTTACTTTCAAAAAAACTGGTTAAGAAAATCAACTGTGTATGGCGACGCTCTTGTTCAGAACTGCATCTTTTAACTAATAATTTGTTCAAGAAATTGAAGCAAATAAAACCTTGGTTATAAGTAAGAATTTTAATTGAATATCTTATATACAAAAGTCCCGTGTCTCGAATTATTTTTCCCGGTACCCGAGACAACTAAAAATTGAGAAATTCCCGGGACATAAATCCCGGAAATTCCTAAGGGTCAGAAACTCTACCCTGTACCTTATCTTGAAGACTTCAAGTGCCACGAAAAAAGTAGATACTAACTTTTAATTAATACTAAGTTGGTTAGTATAGAATGCATTTTAATTTTATAATATTTTTGTATATATAGGGTGAATCATTTTGCTACGGCTACTGTCGTGTTTCTCAAAGTTGCGTTTCAATCTTAAGTTGCGTTTCTTGCAGAAAGAAAAATCACTGTCGTTTTTAGATTATATTTATTATACTAATGCAAGAATAATGATGTTACTAGTTTTAGAACTCAATTTCTACTGACTACAAAACTAAGGGCCGTCATGCGTAACCACCACAAGTTGTCAATTTTAATTAAGTACTCTGAACAAACGAAGTGTAAACGAGATTATTTAGAAAAGCAAAACAAAAAAAAAACGCAAACGAATTTAGGATACAACAGATTTTAAAGGCTATTTTATGTCTACTCTTGTATAAAATGCATATTTATAGTAGTAACCACGACATGACTAGGGGCCGTCACATAGTAAAATCTGATTCAAGGTATAATTCTTCATTTATAAAGACATTTTAAAAAGTAATTTTTTTGTTTCGTATACTTACCTTTTTCTAATCCGTCACTATAGTTATTGAGTCTTCTGTTAATGTTAGTAAGATTTATCTTGAAGTATTGTTTTGTCTTTAAGTAGAGGTTGCTAATTCTAACCTAAAAACACCAAATACACCTGTACTTAGTTTTCCGTTTTCGTTACATTCGGTTTCGAGACCGTCAAACTCAGGACGTACACATGACCGTTACACTTCTGGAAATTTTATATGGGGCTCGCCAAAAGATGTTCAAAAACCCGAAGTTGAAGGAGTCTTTTCTATTTTAAAAGATCCGTTAAAGGTCTCTTTCCGAGCATTTAAAGTTAACAACCTTGAAGAGATAGACAATATCTTTCTCCATGCAATAGACAATAATTTGCTTCAATTTTTGAACTAATGATAATTTTAACTATTGTACTGCTTTAATCTTAATTTTTAGTTTTAATTCAATCAGGCTTCGAGAATTTTCTGTTCCTTTAAAATTAAAAAAATGTATTTTTTGAAACATAATTTTTTCATTTTATTTCATGACCATCACATCTTTACAAGACCGTTACTAATTTTGTCACTAATGTTTTACGTCAGATTTTGATCGAAAGAAGTGCTTTAGTAATAACTATAATTAACGTAACGTATTTTAATATGTCTTGATAATTATCAACAAGTACATAATGACTAGATAAACGATTTATTTACGTTTTGTTCAAAAATAATTGCGTGGCGGTCTTACCGGTATAATACCTGTTTTCTTACGTTTGATAGGCTCTGGAATCTACAATGATTGGTAAATTATGCCCCCCACTTAGATTTGTATTCTAAAGATCTTCTTTTGAGTAAAATTGCTAAAAATGTCCTGTTAATCACTTCATTTTTTTCAAAAGGTCAGACTGAAAGTAAACGGGTTTGGGATAATGGCCCATATACGCTGTTTGAATAGTACTGCCTATTTAGTACGAGGTATGCGCCATAAATTCTCGGGCCGGCAGGCTTCTACAGGTGCCAACATGTTCAAACTCGGTTGCGTCATAGTTGAACATGTAAGAGGCCTACACTATATATATTACGGCTAGAAGCGTAATAGATTTTAGTAGCCACTCAAACATCGTGATGAGTGCATGAAAATGTCGCAGCTAACGAAAATTGAGTACCGCGCGGTCATTAAATTTTTAACAAAAAAGGGCACACGCCTAATCAAATCAAACAACGTTTAGCCAGCGTTTATGGTGATTTATCTCCTTCATATTACACTGTAAAAAAGTGGTCAAAATGTTTCCGTTTGGGGCAAGAATTTCTTGAAGATGATGAGCGCACCGGTCGGCCAATTGTAGTGGTAACGCCTCAAAAAGCTGCAATCATTGAAGAAATGGTATTAGAAGATCGCCATTTGAAAGTTAAGGAGTTAGCAGTGATGTCTGACATTTCGGAACAAGTGTTCGCCGAATTCTTCATGACCATTTGGGTATGAATAGAATTAGTGCAAGATGGGTAGCGTGTCTTCTTTCTGCTGTTCAACGTCAACGTCGCGTCGAATGGGCGCGCTTGTTTTTAAACTTCTGTGGAGACGACCCAAAGCCGATTTTGGAGTCCATTGTCACTGGAGATGAAGCAATGGTTCTGTATTATGATCCTCTATCCAAAAGAGAATCGATGGAATGGCGGCGACCCGATGAACCTCGCCTCAAAAAGGCGAAAGTCGTTCAATCGACAAAGAAAGTTATGGTAACAATATTCTGAGATTGTGAAGGCATTTTCCAGGCTCGTTATGTAATATATAAATATACTATTCTTAATAACATTTTCCCCTATTTTAAAATTTTAGACCAGTTTACTATTGGCGCAATTTTAGTTTTTTTAAGTTACCTCATTGTTTGTTTGAGTTGCCATAACCGTGGGATTAAATTACCTTTTCTTACATTTGCCAATGTTCTAGAAGAAGCAGACACTTTTATTAAAAATAATTTGTTTTTCAGAAATCAGAAATAAAAAAGTTCTCCATAAAGTCCATACTTTTTACGTAAGTGACTGCCTAATAAGTCTTTTGACTTATGGATCCTTAACTTCAATTAACACAAATGACGTTAATTTATGTTAATTGTTAATTTCAAATAGCAGTATATGAGATTAGTAATTAACACAAAGGGCTAGGTAATATAAAATATACTCTAATATCGAAAATAATCACTGATGATTAATAATAAATGATACCTATGATAAATGATCACTATCCGAAGTCCACAGGACCTTTATTAACGAACAAAGTGGTTGTGAAAGTTGAGATACACTAGATCATGTCATGTTTGAAGAACCATTCATCCTATTAGAGTATTACTTAACAAATCCCCACAGCAGTTTTTGAAAAGTGAATAAAAGAATCAACAAAGGATATTATGAGTCCGTTTTCAATAGACGTTTGTCCAAACCTTTGTCCATGCGTCTAATTTTCGCGCGTCTAAATCTCCACGTCAGATTGTAGCGTGTCTAATAAATCTTTACCTTCATTTGATATAAACGCCGCAAAACCTAGTAAATAAAAAACGACGTCTTTGTTTAGAGTTAAGTGAGGTACAGTTTTGGACAAAAGAGTCCGGGTACCAAGAGATTTGTCTTAAATCTAAGGTCTTAATAATTTGAACAGCAACAACAGAGTCAGTTGGTTTTGTAGTGTATGCTTTATGTTCCTTATTCTTTTCAAGTTTCAACACGTATAATTGCAATGGCAGCTTAGGAACTCATTGGTAAAATTATTTTCTTAAACAAGAAGCATATCATTGACGTGCGTAAGCATCTAAGCGAGGGAAGCAACAATGATTTTGATTTTACTATATACTTAGGTGCAATAAAAACAGTATCATAATTATTAGATTTATAAAAAAAATTTAAATAAGAACGTTTCGCTTTATATTTTATGAAATTTGTGATAGCAGATTATAATCTTTATTAAAAAAAGTATTTATAATGCACCTCAAATATTATTCCAAACATCTTTTTTATAATTAAAAAGAAGGTAACGACAACAGAATAACACATAAACTACTACTGGCTGTTAGCCACTAATTTTTGTGGGTTTCAATAAATAAATGAAAAAAATTGATTTTGAAAGTTGTGGTTTTCGCCTGTCTTTATCAGCAATTTATAATTTTTTTGTTCTGAAAATGTGTGCAAAAATTTCTTTCTCTAATAATTTACAAACAGAATTAACGCGATTTAAGAGTATCGGAAATACTCGGACCATTTACCGAAGCAGCCGAATTTGCAGTCACCCGATAAGCAATATTAATTTTGCGTAGAATAAAACTAAATACAATTTCCATCTACGCAATAATTCTAACTAATATGAGTTAAAATAATAAAATTTTCTTAAATTCAGTATCATTCACAGATATACAGTGTTTAATAAGTAATACTTAATTAACATTAAATGGAATAAATAATCAAATTTATCTAAGCACCGAGCATCTAATAACATGACATTACGATGTCAGCCGCATCACTACAGTGCACCACCCGCTAACGAAAATGCTAAGTGCAGTAAGCAAACGAGTCGTTGCTTATATGCAAGTATATGTAGTATATATATGAATCTGCATTACCGTTCTGTGCAAGTTTAATGACCTTAAAATAGTAGGTACACTATTTTAGTATTCTTGCTGCACGAAATTGGCAGTTTTAAGTTAATTAGATATCGCAACTTTAATAAATAAATGTTAATTGATTAAATAATAAATTAAGTAAATAAATAATAACCATAATCTTATCGTATGTAATCTTATAAAAATAGTTTGGTATGATTGTTTTTTTTGATCAGGGAAGCATCGCTTCCATGGACCGCACGCCACTGAAGCACATACAAAAGTTGAACACTATTTGTACAAAATACTAATTTTTGTTAAACAAATGCGTTTGATTATTTCAAACGGAAAAAAGTGTCAATGTTTCAAGTAACTGAATATTTCAGCTCACAATTTCATTTCTACACTAACAATCAATTTTATAATTGAATTAAACCATAGATTAAACATTCTTTTAGTTTTTATAGCACCTTGTATTTTAGTGGATTTAGCTTAAAACAACCATTTTAAAAAGTTTAAAAATTATTTAGGTATTCTTAACTAAGCCATTTTGTCCACAAAAACTAAATCTGAAAGTGTTCGGCCAATATATCCTATTGTTATACATATATACTACATAATTGAAAATGCAATCGAATCAAAAATGATCAGAAGCTAGGTAACCAAAATCTTACTGTTGGATAGGCAACATATCTTACGCAATTGGTTATTATTTTTGTAACATGTACTTATTACAGTACTTGTATTTCAAATTGAAATACAAGTACTGTAATTTTCATTGGTGTTGCATTAAAATTATGCTTAGAGGTAATCAGTATCAAAATACGCATTTTATAGAAAAACATTTAAAAACAAATAATTCGAAGAAAATATATGTTGAATTTTATTTACACAATATTTACAACAATAATATACACGGCACGCGGTAACAAACAAAGAATGAACTTTTATTATGAACTATATGAACTTAATAGAAAGAGTCAAATTAGATCATTTATTGAGATCGTTTTAATATGTACAGTATATACATATATGAATAATAAATATAATAGTTTGTTTTTTTAAATTACAAGATCAGACAAAACAACACACAAATTACAATGTACAGTCATTAGCAAATGTCTTGTTCCGAGTAAGGACGACCGAATTATACAGAGATGGACAACTACCTGGGCAAGATATTTAAATTCTTTAAAGCTTGTTTTGAAAACATGCTTGCAAAAACTCTTGTTACTCATTCTATTCAAAGTTTCTTTGACACACTTTATAAAATAGTCCTTTTAAATAGAAGCATCTACTAGTTAAACAAAGTTATATAGCGTGTTTATGTTTCATTCTTTACCTTTAATAAAAAATAACTAAACGAAAATAATAATGAAAACAATCATCAAAAAATAGAGGCTTAGCAAAGTATTTTAGATAATTAAATAATCGCAGAAATTAATGTAAGCGATAAATAAAAGTAAAGTAATAATATAGGCATCTATTTATGTAAATACGTTAAAATTTTAAAAAGTTATTAAATATTCAGTTGTTTTAATAAAAATACTACAAACTAAGAAAAAACTAGAAACATAGATATAGTCAGTACTAAAAACAAAACAGTCACAAAACAAAAATTAAGACACACCCTTGACAAAGCATAGAACCTTAGATCATATATATCATTATTAATATCTGTTTACTTAAAATTTTTAGAAAATATTTGTGAAAGATTACAGATTTTTTAAATCCCGTCTCCTTTCAAGTAGATTAGTCAATGGGTTTAATTTTTCTCTCTAACACATTATTCTGTCAATTACCCATCTCTCTCTTGCATGTATTACCTGAGTGCAAAAGTTGGACCCTTTCCCATAAACATTCCACTAACTACTTTCAAGATATAATCCTGTGAATATATCAAAACTGTATTTATTATTAAACTTAATTTATTTGACCGGCAACTACTGGGAATTTTACCTGAAGGTGAATAAACCGGCCCTTAATGTTTAAATATGCCTGGTTTGTATGCCCAATCTGATTCTACTTTGGAAACTCGGGGAATGATTATTAGTTTTGATTATTTATTATTTTTACTAATTTTTGCAATAAAAACTGATTACAGTTAGTACTAAAAATTTAGTTTTTACAAAATAATTAAACTTTGTAAATAAACAAATCAAACTCGTAAATAAATTAATAGAGTTTATAATAAAGTAGAAAAAATACGATATTTATTTCTTAAAATAGAAGAAACGATAGTAGAAGTGAAACGGCAGTTTTGTATTCCAGTAAAATAAGAAACTCACTTGAAATTAGCAGTTTTTATTACTCTATTGTTGTTATACAAAGCCACTCTAGGTACAACCTTTAAAACTGGTTAGATTCGCTTAGATTGTTAGATAGTTGTGCACCGAAACGTACCTCGTTTCTTTTACCAGAATTGTTAAATGTGTTGCCTGCTCAGGACAAGGCATTTGCGAATGACAATTATTTTCCATAAAATAATATACAGAATAGAATATCCAAGTGGCGCTGGAATAGAAATTCATGTAAAAACTACGTGTCCCTTAGTCTTTTTTAATGCCGCAAATTAATATTGTTAATTATTATTAAATTTTTCTTTCACTAAATAAAGTTAGATTTAAATGAATTACTTTATTTCAAATCGTCCTGTGTAATTTACTCCTTATTAATTAAACAGTTTTAATTTATTTTATTACATAATTATAGAAATATGAACCCTTCTTGCTTGTCCCTTTCAAAACGAAAAGGGGTAATTCTCATTTTGGCAAGGTGCGTTTGTAATTTTTAACAGTCTGTAAAGATACATGCTTTAATAATATAATTTTATATAATCAAGTGATTTATCTAAAAACCTCTGTTATTGAAAGAAGATTACGTTTTTGTTACCCGAATCTCGGTTTATCTTAAATATTTTTATTATGTACAAAAGCCTCTTTTCAGTCCCCTTCATAACGAAAAGTCTTTTCGTTATGAAGGGGACGAATATGTTTATAGAGAGACGATGCCTCAACGATGAGTCGATGACACATGTTTTGGAAAGTACTAGGAACCCCCGACGGATAAGAACGAAGGTCATCAACAAGCAATTCTGCAATTTCAATGATGTTTAGTAGTGGTTAATATCCGTTAATATACAATCTTATTCATATTTGCACGGGAGCGACGGGAGTAATTATTATAAAGTGCTTGTTTTTAAGTAAAGAGTGTGACCTCTTTTTCTTAATAATTACTGTAAACAATTGCTATCGGTGTGGAAGAATAAATAAGATTTCTCAAAGGAATTTATTTTTATAAAATCTTATTAGCCGTGACAATAGTTGTCAAATTAATCTCATCTTTTGTATTATAAATTTAAAACATATTATAAGAATGATACTAATATAAAAAAATAGTATATTATGGGACAAGTGGTTGAAATAAACTTTCAACGTTGAGAGTGGTTTTTTCAACTCGCTGTCCCTCGTTGAAAAAAGTAACTCAAGACGTTGAAATTTTATCGGCCACGCGTTCCATATACTATTTTTTCTTCGAATTTTTAGTAAATTAATGCACTTTAGAAAAAAATATTACATTTAAGTGACAAAACATGACATTAAAGTGACATTTCTCTTGTCAGCAATTGAATGTCGAACAGTTTGAAATTCAAAATCGCGGTAGTCCGATAATTTCAACCTCTAGAGGTTGAAATGCGATTTCAACCATTGTTATCGATTGCAAAATGAGTGATTTCAATGTCATGAGTAGAAAAAAGATTTTATGTCCGATTGCATGATAAAGTACTGTTTATTGTATTGTTTTGCGTCAGTGAACTGGCTTATTATTGTACTCGTAAAATAAAGTGGTAGTAGTAAAATAAAGTATATAGTAGTAAAATAAAGTATGACAACTGTATATTACATGTCAGATTTTCTTCTGTCAAGAATAGATGTCAAATTTATAAACTGATCTTCTTTTGATAATTACCGAATTTTAGGAATCGAACATAAAGCTTTGTAGCAACTCTTACATAATCGGACCTTATAGACTCGCCCTTTTTATAGGCCTTTCTCGCTTCGCTCGCTCGGCCATAACTGGGCTTGTCTATAAAGCCCTACATTATGTACTTGTTACATAAATAGCTATTAATCTTATTATGGGGTTACATCATTTATATTATGAAATATAATATAAATACAAAGATTAGTTAAAGTTTCACAAGTTTTATTAATATCTTAACCTGACAATATTGTTTCGACACTTTGTGTCATTATCAAAGGTAGATAAGATTGATAAACAAACACGTTGCTAAGGATAAATACATACAGAAATTGGGTAACTAGATACAATACATAACAAAAACTAAATATCTAACACTTCTAATAAAGGAGAATTACAAAGTGTCGAAATAATATTGTAAGGTTAAGATATTAATAAAACTTTAACTAATCTTTGTATTTATATTATATTTCATGATTATGGAGTTCCACAAAGTAAGGCTGGAGACAGTAAACGATTACATCATTTATATTATTTAACGAATAAAGTAATTTAACAAAATTAAACAACAAACAATAAAAAAAGCAAAAACGAGAATCAATTTATAAAATATGTTCATAATACCGAAGCATGACATAACCTCTATGTGATTTTTGAGATTAATCTGACAGCTATTGTCATGGCTAATAAGATTTTATAAAAATAGATTTCTTGGAGAATTTCATGTATTTCTTCCACACCGGTAGCAATTGTAACATTCTGATGAGTGATTTTGCTCCATGAAACTCTGCTTAATAATTCTTGCATTTACACCTACCGTCTAAATCTAGCGGTAATTGCTAATTGCTATTAGGGAATTTCCGATTTACAATGTTAATTTCCTATACCAGAAAATCACTTATATCTTGGAAACTATTTAACACAGATGCTAAAGTGAAGGTGTTTTGAACAGTATTCAATAAGGTCTACAACTTTGCTACAGTAACGTTTTCTCCAAAATAATTAGGGGAGACAATATTTGAGAAATTGTGTTTTTACATGCTATTCCCCTATGTTACAAAATTGATAATACACCCTGTATACAGACTTGATCAGTGCATTTCTGATGGCATTTGGAACAAAAAATCCTAATAAACTTTTTTGATTAGAGAAAGTCTAAATTTTTTATAATTTTGACCGACTTTTTTACAAAAATAGATATAAAATTATAACGCGCTGATGTTATACTGATGATCTGAAGCGGTGATATTGATATCATTAATAAAAAATAAAGTTAACTGTATATGTAACTGCAAGGTTTGAAATTCTAAAGCCAAACAAACATGATTAGATCACATTTCACTGTGTATTTTCTACTCCAAACCCACCATTTTCAAGCGCCCAGTTGTGTTACATTGTACTATTGCAAATTAAATTGCTTCGCTTCAATGACATAGCGGTTTGCGCTTTACAAAAATGCACGTCTCAAATGATAACAAATTGTAATACAAAACGTAAATATACAAAATTGTGTATTATTAAGCTTTTAATTTTTCCAAGACATTTGTCTACAACGGAATTTTAATTTTATTTAACCGTGACCTTGCATATCTTTTCACTGTAAATTCAACTTCAACTTTAAATAGTAATAAATGGTGTAACGGTTTTCCCACATCGAATTCCAATCGCCTATGGGATTTACTAATTAGTGTTAATTAATGATGATAACCTAAACAAGAAAATGAAGAATCTGGGTCACAAAAATCAAAATTTAAAAATGTAATTTAATTATAGTAACATTAATTAGTTAATTTTAAGAAGAGAAGTAAAACGAAAATGATCATATATGGCCCCTTTTCATATTTAGTTATATGGTACGTCACAGACATTTTTAACAGCTTAGATAATATCAGAGTGACGAGCGTCTCGCGCCACATGCGATCCGACGTTTATTTGACATCCATTTGACATCACAGGATTTGACAATAGAGCAATTCAACCAGCTGTCAAATAAAATTCAATATGGCTCCTGGAGGACAAACAAAGGTTTGTTGTGTATGGCATTGAAGTAACTTATAAATAATTTTAATTATATTTATAGAACAAAAGAGTTTTAAAATGCCTTAATTTTGTGCAGTAGTTGGGTGTACCAATAGATCAAACAGAGATGTAGTTAGATTTTTTAGAATTCCTGCTGTTACTGCATATAAACATAAACAACATCTAAACGATTTAACTGTTGAACGACGAAGACAATGGCTAAATGCTATTAAACGAGCAGATTTAGCTGAAAATATACAAGAGTGTGTTCCAAGCACTTTATTTCAGGTATGCATATAACATATTTCATTATGAAACTTAGAACATTTCTAAAATTAAAAATGTTCTAATTTGCATTTTTTTAGGAAAACCAGCTGATTCAGAAGACAATTTAAATCCTGATTGGGTTCCCAGTATTTATTTGGGCTGTAAAACAGCAGGTACAGCAATAACAACCAAACAGGAAAAATACGAACGAAGGAAAAAGCGTCGGAAGGTTAATGCATATTTTGAATTTACAGATATGATATTGTAACAAGAGAGAAAAGGAACAAACCTCTTTTCGAGCGACAGGTGGTGTGTTCTGCCGCCTTCGAGAGAATGACGCATCGCACAAGCATGTAAATTAGACGCGGTTTATTCTAGCATTTTCTAGAATACATAGAAGGTTCCAGCGATTTCTGGTGCGTTTATATGAGGATATAAAAGCGGATTGCGGATAAAAGAGAGGCAGTCAACAGCAAGTCATTAACTGTGTATTACAAAATAAATAGTGAATATAAATGTTGTATTAGAAATTCATAGTCTGTAAATAATAGTTTTTAATGGTTTATAATCATAGCGTTAATTTATAGTGTATTAATTAGTGTATAGAAATAAATATTTGTTTGTGAATAGACGATTTAAACAGCACTTGTATTATTATTTGAAAAAGATCGTTACAATATCGAGGGATATTTGCTTTTTGGAAGTTATATATATGACTAGATGACAGATATAAAGAATTCTTTCACTTTTAAACATTTTTAATTAATCCTTTGATGCGTTCAGGCAATTGATTATAAAGAATAATTCCATTATAAAAAGTTGAATTTTGTGCTTTTGATGGATTTCTTCGACTTAAATAAAAATTATTGTTAAACCTAGTATTGTGATTGTGAATATCATTTACTAATATTAAATTGTCATATATTATACAAGACGATCGAAAATACTCGAGTATACGAGACATATTGCCTACGTTTTTTAGGCAATATGTCGAGTTTCGAGTATTTTTGATCGTCGAGTTGTATACAAGTAGACTATTTCATGAATAAAAAATATACTAACAACTTTACTATTTTGAATTAGTTCATCGATATTTTCTGTAGGGTTTGTTCCAAAACGATTCATTTTGCAACAAAAACAAAAACCAGTCTAAAACGCACAATTAGAAAAAAATTGCGTTGTTTGCTAATAAATTATTTGACTGTTATGGAGTTTTCATGGATATCTTGGAATTTAAGAATTGAGTCTCATGCGGGTGAATATACAAAGGTTTGTATTACAGCGATTATACAAAGATTCGTATATTCGATTCGTCATAGTTACCGCAATATAACCGTTGCGAATACGTGGTATCTAAGGAAAAGTGCATATTCTTATTGGTTCATAACGTTATGAATGAAATAGTCAGTCAGATATTGTAATTACCCTAATTCCATTTTATGTACAAAAACAATCTGAATTTTAATAAAAGTTTCAATGTTAACCCACCTTAATGTACTCGTGTATTCCACTCTAGTATATCTATTGCAATTAAGTATTACTCTCATTGCTTTGTTTTGTTGAAGTTGTAATTCAAGTCTCATTTATCCCCCATAAATAAAACAGTAGCAGCAAAACAAAAATGTATTAGTATTAAAAACCAATTTTTTTGATCAAGTTGACAAATAATCACTACATCTTCTCAAAACCCCATTTCTTTGAAAAATCTTTTTACAAATGTAATTAATGTGTTCATCAAATTTTAATTTTTTATCAATAATAATACTCAAATATTTATCACTAGTGTTTCTACGATCTTACTATTAACATTAACTCCAAAATTATTAAATATCTTTAGATATCCAGTCCCTTTACCAATAATTAACAATTTAGTTTTATTTTCCTTTGAATACCAATATTATCCCTCCCACTATTGTACACAACCATGTTGTCAGCAAATGAAATTTGCATTTATAATGACATTACTAACATCGTTAATATATAGACTAAACAAAAGGGGTCCTAAAATACTCCCGTGTGGTACCCGGTATATTAATGTTAAGTGAAAACTGTAAATATATCTTTTACAATAAAAAAATTGAAACTAGAAATTGTACTTGTTTATTTAAAAATAAGGTTTAAAACTACACTTCAACCAGTGGCGGCTCGTGACTTCCTAGAAAGGCGAGGCTCGAAAAAACTCCTGCTACAAAGCCCAATTTAATCTGTGGGCGGTGCAATGTGTAAATAATGCTAAAGGTGCACCAGATCCAATTTCAGGCAGTTTAACTCTCCGGCCATAACGCTTAGCATCATCGTAACATTGAGCAACAAATTTTTGTTTAAAATTAAAGGGTTGTAAAACGTTAGCTATTTGATCAAATAATGCATTTGCAGTTCTTTCAGCACTTACGTCAAAAAACCTTAAAATTCGTTCTTTTAAATTTCCATTATTTAGAAACCGGACAGTAATGGGGCATTGTGATTTTTCACTAATGTCTGTTGTATCATCAGCAATTATTGCAAAATAATTTGCATTATTAATTTCACTGTCAATAGATTCTCTTAAATAATTCTCGCAACAAGAAATTAATTGATTTTATTAAATTAATTGAAATTAATTAAATAGTTTCTGACTAGTAAAAATGTTTTTTACTTCTTCAGCATGTTCGCTAATTTCTACATTGGGCTTAATCAAGCAATCAAATATTTATTTAAAATTGCCACGATTATCTAAAGTAGTCGATTCATCATAGACCCGAAATGGTAATTTCTGACTGCCCAGTAAAATTGTAACGTCAATTAAATAACACATAAGTTGCCAATTTTGTTTACATTCTCATTGTAGGTATGAGACCTAGAAAATTTTTAATACGTTCCTTTGAATCGTTATATTTTTTTACGCCTCTAGAAAATGTTTTTAATCATTATAACCTGTACTGTTTTAACCATACATTTTTAACAATGTTCTCAGTAATTACTACCACAGAGCCACCATGCATTGCATACCAAAAATTATGTAAAGCGCGATTTTGTAATTTGTCAACAAACATAAAACCGATTTTTGGCGTCGGACGTTGCTCTAAAATGTGTTGCTGTTCTATTTCATTACGCATTAAAAATGATGTTTCTAGTAAACACATCACACGATCATATTGTGGATCATTTCCTTGCATCTAAAACAAAAATTTGTTATTAGCTGCTTAATTAAAATCCCTAACTTTTTCACTAATATACCTAAACCACAGTATAATATACTGTGCCTAAACGTTCCCGTGAATGCTGCTGCTTAACGTTATTTTGATCACCCCGCGAAGCGGTGTGAAGCTGTTTTAGGCCTATAAAGGAGGCCTCTTCAGCCTGCCGTTGGCAGACCAATTATTATTAAATAAAATTTAATAATAATTAGCCCGGCAACGGCTTGACCTTTGTGGTTATTATTAGCAGCATTAATAATAATGTTGGTAATGATAACCACAGTCGCTCCGTACTTGTTGTATTCTTCGATAATTCTCATTCATGGCCACATATGCACATGTTATCGGCCATACCAACATGTGGAACATGTTGATATGGGCGACAACGTTGGAATGCAAGTCGAAGATCGAAGATGGAAGATGTTGTTGTTCGATATGGCGACGTAAATGTTTTTTGGAATTAACAAAACCCGGCTCTTTTCAGAGCCAATGTAGCTTTCGCGGGCGTTGTGTAGCACCAAGCAACAAGTCAACCTAACCTTTCACCAAGGGCCCCCCTGAGAGGGAACGGCCACCAGGGGATAGGGAGGAAGGAAAAGGACAGACAGCTGCCAGCTATTTCCAGGGACCCCGGTGAGTCCCCAGAGTAAAAACCCTCCGAAGTTACCTTTCAGTAACTGGCAACTGCCTTGGGAAGAAGGATGGTGACGGAACCTTGGGGACACTACCCCCGTTCCAAGGAACGGGCCCGGAATGCCGGTAATCCATACCGCAGCTCATAGTGACATTTAACACCAAGAGCTTAAGGAGGGAAAGGGGCTGATTTTTGGAAGGAAAAGTCGACCTACCGGTTAGCACTACACAAACCACTGAACACCCTTGCCGGCCGTGGTGAGAAATGCTTAGACAGCATCTCTACTACAGCGTACTTCGAGATATACGATTTTGAAAAGTAAAACAAAACATGAAAGAAATCGTCTTCGGTAGTATTCGGAAATCGCGACGGTAAAATAACATATTATACGAATCTCGATCTTTCATTGATTTATGAAGTTGGGAAATCTCAGCCTCAATGCTGCGTATAGGAAGAGTATACCATCGATAACCTTGCCGCTGCGCTGTACTGTAACGAGCCAGCCAATGCATACAGATGCATGAACTGAGGCTTGAAATTTTTAGCCACATCCATTCTGTTTATCGCATTGTCTGCGTTGGGTATGCGCATATAAATATATTTTATTATAAAATAAGCTTATTTATATTAAATTCAATATTTTTAATCTAGAAAGTATTGATATAATACATTTATTAACATAGTACCTAATAAAAAAAATAATTGACTGAATTTTTAAAATAGTTAGATACTCATCATACTGACTGAAATAATAATAAATTTTACTGTTAAATTATAATTAATGACATAACCTAATAAATACCTATCCTGTTTTCTTAAACATATTTTTGCCCTTGATGACAAAAGGGATGATAAATCTGATTTTTTGCATATTGATAATAATGAAAGTTGACGTTTCTTAAGCACTTTTTTTAATTTGTAAAAAACAAATTTCAATCTCCTCTGAGGTTATTATCAAAGGATACTACGTTTTTCAGATTTCTTTAATATTTTGCATAAATCCTTTTAGCCAGGACACATTTCTCAACTTACCATTAATTTATATACATAAAACAGATTTATTTTACAGGGAATTTAAAGTAGGTATTTTCTGGAAGCTATCGGCATGTAAATTTTAAAATTGGCGCCATTAATTTTGTGTTTGACCTTGGTAGCAAACAAATTGTCAAATGTCAAATCTTGCGATGTCAAACAAACGCCAGATCGCATGTGGCGCGAGACGTTCGTTCAGAGTGTTGCTTGAAATCTGATCTCATTTTATCTGTTTACACAACTGTTGATTACGCGTTGACCCAGATTCTTCATTTACTTGTTTATTAGCTTGTAATATACGTGATGCAATGGGGGGATTTCCGGAACGAATGATGCTTTGTTTTAACTACGTTAATTAAATTGCTAAATATGTTAAGGAGTCACAAAAGTTCAAAAGAATTATTTTGCAAAAGTAACTAACTAAAGTTTTGTAACTCACTGTAATGTTTACAAGAACAGCTTATTTAAGGTTTATAAAAGTATGATGTAGACTGTAGAGTTGTACCGGCGGTCCACTCTCAAAGTCGATCATAGGCAATTAACATGGTGCATTTTATTTTTATCTATTTATTTTTGTTTTGCTGTACTTCTACTAAATCAATACATATTAAAGTATTGAACAGTTTAAATAGTCTTGTTTATTGTTTCCAGCCTTATTTTGTGGAACTCCATAATCATGAAATAAATAAAGATTATTAAAAGTTTCACAGTTTTATTAAAATATACCTGACAATATTGTTTCGACAGCTATGCTGTCATTATCAAAGGTAATATAATTATAAACAAACACGTCGCTAAGGTAGATACAAAATAGGTAACTAGATAAAATAATAATAATAATAATAAAAATTAATAATAAAAATCATAATTAAACATCTAATACTTCCAGTAACGGAGAATTACTGAGCTCAAGTTGTTCATTCATTAAAGGTACCCTGAGTTTGTGTTTGTATATCTCAAAGGCTTCTAAAATGTCTAATTTGCGTTTATACTAATATACTATATATATATATATATATATATATATATATATATATATATATAGTTGAAAAAGCGTTTAATTTTTTTTATAATTTAATAAAATCGGGATTAAAGGTCTTAATTATAAAATAATTATAAAGGGATTAAATTATAAAAAAAATTAAACGCTTTTTCAACTATTTATATAAGGTCGATAAATACCCGTTGGGTTTTTTAATAAATATATATATATATATATATATATATATATATATATATATATATATATATATATATATATATATATATATATATATATATATATATATATATATATATATATATATATATATATATATATATATATATATATATATATATATATATATATATATATATAATTATAATATACTAAGAAAAACCAACAATTATAAAATAACATTTAAAACCAACACTAACACTTTTTCATTTTTATTTAATGCTAAAGACAGAACACATGATATCATGAAATCGGGCATTTACCGTTTAAATTGTTCTTTTTGTAGTTCGGTATATATTGGACAAACACTTCGAAATTTTGACATAAGATATAAAGAACACGTACGTCATTACAAAAATAAACATCCTGAAAAATCGAATTACGCCAAACACCTTTTAGAACAAAATCACACAATGACTCCTCAAAATAATATTAAATTCCTACATTTTTGTAATAACAAACGCAAATTAGACATTTTAGAAGCCTTTGAGATATACAAACACAAACTCAGGGTACCTTTAATGAATGAACAACTTGAGCTCAGTAATTCTCCGTTACTGGAAGTATTAGATGTTTAATTATGATTTTTATTATTAATTTTTATTATTATTATTATTATTTTATCTAGTTACCTATTTTGTATCTACCTTAGCGACGTGTTTGTTTATAATTATATTACCTTTGATAATGACAGCATAGCTGTCGAAACAATATTGTCAGGTATATTTTAATAAAACTGTGAAACTTTTAATAATCTTTATTTATTTCAAGTTTAAATAGTCGTTATTCAATTCATTCATACGATAAAGGGAAATAATTTGAAAAGCATGGCTTGTCATACTTAACAATATTTAACTTTTAAATTAGTATTTTAAACTAAAAATCGCAATATGATATCTTAATGTTATATTAATTTACTTAAAAAAACATCAATTAAAAAATAAAATTTTAAAGAATTTGAAAAATCGCCAAATTTTGGAAATACAATGAAAATGTCTGATTACGAAATTGAATAAGTATTAAGTATTGAATCAAGGCGTACTTTTAAAAAATCTTTTGTAAAATCTCCCCAAGTAATTAAGTTAGTACTATCATTCTGATCATAATAATTTCGGAAAGAAAAATTGTTTTAAATTTGTATTTCAAAAAATATAATGTTACCTGCCAGCTGGAATCAAACCTGTCGCAACAGCGACTTTGGTTTATTATCACCTCGCCTTAACTAACTGCTCTACAAAGAAACATTAGCGCGCGTGCTACATTTATTTTAGAAGTTGTTAAAGGTCGTATTCATTCAAATAATTTTTCTTAAGAAAAGGGTCTAAATCTAATTTTTTTCCCAATTTCCAGAATATTAGTACTCTTCAAACTCATAACGATAATGATAAAAAAGAAATAGTAATTTTAAGTACTTGGAGTGATTTTACAGATGATTTCCTAAAAGCATGGGTATGTACGGTATGTAGATACACACATTTTCTTTAACCCCCCCAAAAACCTAGACCTAGTTACGTCTATGTAAAGAGTAAAGAGAACTCCAGATTTAATGTCCGGCGGCTTTTGCTAACCATCATCGTTTACAAAGATTTGACCTACACCAATATCATTTTCTTAATTATAGCATTCTACGAATTATCATCTGACTGACCTCATAAAATTGTGCTAGCTTGAACTCAAGCTGGCAAAAACATATTTTTTCGTTTACGCTCAAAGAAATAAAATTAAAACCATGGTAATAAATTAGCAATAAAATAGTCAAAAATTATGAAATACTTTGAAAACAATTTGAAGTCTTTTCTTTCTAGTAACCCTTAAAATTATTTTTTTTTAATTTGGTTTTTATTCTTTTTTAGCACATTTTACATTCGCTTTTCAGGTTATGGTTTTTATACATAATTTTCATATTAAATTAATTATTTTTAATAATAGAAAGTAATATTTCTTTTATTGAATGTATAAGGTGTGTTGCATAGTGAATGGGCGCACTTAGGAGGCGACGCATTACTTATTTCTGTAGCTGTACAACTATAAAAATATGAAAAATATCTGAATGTCTGACCTCGATTATAATTTCTATTTTGAAAAAACTAGATCTCTAAAATCCAAAGGTCATCTGTACTCTGTACTATGAAGTCTGCAACAACTTCCTCAATCGACATGCAGTGCTACCGATTGGAGGATAATTCGCCGATTTGCGGATAATTTGAAGTGTTTTGGGATAATTTTCTAACTCTTTAATTTACCGGATAATTTGTGGATATTTTGAATACTCCAAGAATAATTTAACTAAATTCCAATTACTTTATAGTTTTATTAAATAAGAAATTTTTTAACAGTGACAAAATTTCATCTATTTGTTGCTACCGCCAACATAGAAACTTGGTAACGTTTACTTCAGACGAACAGAAAAGTGCAGTTTTCTTGTTGATAATAATGTGAATGTAAGTTTTCTGCTTTACTTGTACATTTCATTAGAAAAATAACACTGCAGATTTTTCAAAAATGTCCATTCTTATATTGTATTTCTTTTATTTTCATTGGTACTGCGCCTGGTAGAAGTAAAATGATATTTTAGTATAATATCAGAAATGTTATAATTAGTAAATACAATTAAAATAAAAAGTAATGCTACTAGGGTCAGTATATAAAATAAAGCAAATATAACATAAAAATGGGCATTTTCAAAAAGTATTCCAAAAATGTCTAATCTTCTGAGTTTTCTGTCTAATGAAAATATTCAAGTAATACAAGAAAATTAGGTTACACTTTAGATTTTTCCCAACATTCTTAGTTACTGAAAGGGGACCTTATAGCTGACGTGTTGCCGATTTAAGATTTTTTTTCTAAATAAAAGTAAATCCAAAATAAGGAAATACGTGTTTCTGCATTTAATCTAATGTGACTTATTTTAAAAAATAACAAATTAACACAAACAAGACGCAACGTATTTAGGTACTTTGTAACTTTGTATATACATATACGTACTTGGACTTGAAATAAAAAGTATATACGTATTTACTTGGAATAAAAAGGTTACTTGCAGCTGATATGGCCGCTAAAGTTGAAGCTTTATAAACGGTTGGCCGACGTTCGATTCGTACTAACTGCCTTACTTTTTTTAATTTTTTTAAGTTAGTTTTTTAGTAAAAATGCTTCCCTGTATACAGTTGGGTTTTCCTTATACTTTTAAATAATTCAATAAAAATTATTACAATTATAAATCGTGTATTGCCTAGATCGTAATATTGTAACTCGATCTAATTATTATGCAGAAAATTGGAACAAGAACCTACGAATAATATATAGTTAAGAGTTACCATAAATATAATAAAATGATTTATATACAGGGTGTTTCAGACATAAAAGAAATTCTTTAAATGGTAGGTAGAGAGGAGGCAGTAGAGTTAATGTACCTTGACAAGTATAGGTCAAAAACAAATAGTTTTCCAGAAAATTAATTTTAAAGTTTAATGAATCTTCGAAGATCAGGACCGGATCCAAAAATTCAATAAAACTTTAAAATTAATTTTCTGGAAAACTTCGTCTTCGACCTATACTTGTCAAGGTAAATTAGCTCTACTGCCTCCCCTCTACCTACCATTTAAAGGATTACCTTTTAATCGGAATCACCCTGTATATTCGAATAATTGACATAACGTTTAGTATTTATTGCTTTTTAATTATTCCTGAATAATGAATCAAAAACTAGAAACCTTCGAATTTTCATATGTATGGGAAAGAATGGATTATTAGGAAAATAAAAAATTACACTTTATTGGTTAATGTATTTAACTATATTGAAATACTTATATTCTAGTTTATAGCGATATACAAATTATATGTAGCTTCTTCCAATTTTCTGCATAATAATTAAAGTGAGTTAAAGTTACGATCTAGGCAATACACGACTTATAATCGTAATAATTTTTATTGAATTATTTAAAAATACAAGAAAACCCCAACTGTAAAGAGGGGTGCATTTTTAATAAAAAACTAATTAAAAAAAAGTAACGCAATTAGTGGGAATCGAACGTAGGCTAACCGTTTATGTAGCCGCTAGTTTAGCACGCTGCCACCTTATCTGCTACGAGTTACCTTTTTATCCCAAGTAAATACGTTCTTGTTTGTGTTAATTTGTTATCTTTTAAAATAAACCGCACTAGATTAACTGCAGAAACACGTATTTCCTTATTTTGGATTCACTTTTATTAAAAAAAATTTTTTTAAATCGGCGACACGTCAGCTGTAAGGTCTAAGCCCTTGTGAGACTCCTCTTTGTTTTTATACGAGATATGTTTATATAACATAACATAATCTTTAATCCCTTATACCTTTGGGTGTCGAGAGATATGTTTATATAAAATTTAGAATTTAATGTAAAAGAATTTATTAACTTGGGGTAAGTAGAAAGTCACCCAAACCTTACAACTCAAGAATTACATAATATAAGTATGATTTGGTAAATTCAATGTTGCTCTTTCGATTGATACCCGAAAAACGGCACTTCACCACGTATGTACCAAGAAAACGATTAACAAAGTTACAGTCAAATACATTGATGTATATGGGTTTACACAGTATGCCCAAGAACGACTTGAAAGTTTTATATTTAAACAACTCACCATGTATATGAAAAACTATATAACAATAGTTTAGAAATGTATTTTATATTGACGTTGAAAGAACTGCAGTTTACCTCTTAGTTATTGAGATATTTCGATTATAAACTTGTATTCCAGCTGTAACCGGAAACTGATGACTGAAGTCCCTGCACATGCAAAACACTATTATATGATCTGACAACGTTGCTTCGCGCGGAAATTCAAATTTGATATGTTAGATGAATTGTATGTTGGTATTTTTTATATTACTTGAAAATAATGTTATACGTAAATTAATCAAATAGATGAAATCAAATATAATAAATAAAATTGAATGAAATAAAATGACAATCCAACTCAAAATCTAACAACCAATAAAAACAGTATATTTTTTTAATTTGAGCCAATTAGGATCTGATTACACTGGCAATCTTTCCATACTAAGGAGCAGATGATTACAGCGATAATACAGGTGAGTATAAAGGTAAAAAATTCAACAATAAACTTTATTAACAATAATTATTATTTATAACACAATTATTATAAACAATTGTTGGTCTTTCTTCGTTTTGAGTCGGTTGTACTTTTTCCTTTCTCATTTTACTTATTATTTGTGCGTGGTGCTGAGTGTCCAGTTGCAAATAAGGGCGAATCGAACTTGCTGAACTATGACCCGTAATTTTTATCAACTGTTGTTCCTCCACGCCAGATTTCGCAAGCTGGGTTACTGCACTTGAACGCGTAGAATGATTAGTTATCTTAAATCTCTTTACATCCAGTTCGGCCTTTTCTGCACTGCTTTTAGTCCATTTACCAATTTCATTAATTCCTACAGGAATATTCTTGTACCAAATACCAGATTCACACCAGTTAGGATTCACAGTCACAAATAAACGATCTGTGGTGACGTTACTGCCCCTCTTTTGTAGCATCTTTTTCAACAATCTGAAAATGAACATAAAACGGTATACAATATACATATTGGACATATTTTCATAATCAATACCAACCTCACGGGACAATGATTAGGATTCTTCTCATTAGAAACCAGCCATTTACTGTCACAAAGACGACGTGATCCGCGTTGGCAAGTCTTTGAGAAAACGGGATTGCACTCATAACGCCCACTCAATTTTCCAGTGCAATCTTTTTCTTCTTGAAAGTGTTCGATCAAACATTTAGCCGGTTCTCCACCTCTCCAAGCAAGCTCTCTTGCTGCAATTTGATAGAATTTTTTCTGGAGCCCTGAAGGAGTATCTTCGTTCCAGACGTCAATCATTTTTTCGTAGTTGTCATCTACTATAGATATTGAACTCACTTTTCTCTTTTCTGCAATCGATTGCAGCTGCTTTCGCTTTCCGTCTCTTGCTGCACGCGCACTTTTAAACTCAATATCTGAGAATGGATTCATCTTCAGATTAAAAGAATTAAAATATAATTCCTTCACCATTTTGGCAGTAGTATTCCACATTGTTTTTAAAGTGGAATCTTTGTAATCCTCTCCATCGCATTTTTTCATATTGAATGCATAATCTTCCAATATACTGCTTACTTTTGGGATAGGTGACACTTCCGTCAGGGAAAACTTTCTCGAGTCGCAAAACTTTTTAAACTGCTCCCACACAGAAATGATTTCTGTTTATTACATGAATTCTCTCCATACCTGAAATTGTGGTACATTTTTATCTACTTGTGGTACGTTGGTACAAGCTGTAAATTATGACACAAGTACAATAATTATGGTACTGTTGGCAACACTGCCCTGGAAGGACAAGAATGCGTCTTCTTCACACAATCGCATTCTGTAATAATATGCAATGTTTATAGAATCACTACGTGTAGTCAGCTAGGCCATGCTGGTGGATCAGAGTACCACCAACGACCCCATTTTGGGGTGAATAGCACGAAATTGACAATTATTACTATCCCCATTGAATTTAATTAAATCCACGTTTAGTTTAAAAAAGTTTTTCCACATAGTTTTCATTCTGACAGCCCCAAGTTGTAATATGCAATTTTAATTTACGAATTACTAGATTTCACAGTTCCTTTGCCCCAGTATTTACCCGTCGATTACTGTACTCTGATATGCCAACTTGGCCTGGCTGAGTAGATCTAGTAACTCTAATTGTTTATATTGTTTAGCGAGGTGACTACCATCTAGTAGATTTCCAAGCAATTCCATAATAAAAAAATTAATTTTATTCGTTTTATGTTCGGCGGTTTATCTATACAGGTTGATTTTTTGAAAACGATCCGCCGGAGATATTTCAGAAACCAAAAGGAAATTAAAAATCTCCGAAAACAGGTACACTTATATGTCAAGGGGGAAACGGTTTGACCTATGAGTCACACTTTTGACGTTTACCCCTGCGCCCCCAAAATACCTCACAAAAATTTTTAAATGGAATGACCCATCGTGTGGTATCTCAAATGAAAGCTTATCTTATCAGGATTATGGTGGTGTGTTACTTGCGCATTTTTTTATTTTCTCATGCATTTTATGAGAAAGTTTATCATTGCCACTTCAGGAGAACGGTAAGCGCTATCGAAACCTAATTTTAATCAGGTAGGCGTGGAAAAAAAGAAAGCAAGCCGTTGACGTTTTGTCTAACAAACTGTCACATTAGTTGTTTCCGTTTAGTCAACTTCACCTACATACTACATTGGTTTCCGTAAAAATGGTGTACTGTATTGCTGAAAGGATGGAAGTTATCTACATTTATGGTGCCGAGCAATGTGCTCGTGCCACAGCAAGAGTTTTTAATCAAAGACATTCAAATAAGCATATGGAGCATAAATATGTTCGCGAACTTGTGCAAAAATTTGAAGCAACTGGATCGGTAGAGAACAAGAAAAGGCATGCTAATCAGGTAGTAGATGAACTGGCGGAGATGGAAGTAATTGGAAATTTTACCATGGAGCCAACCAATTCTTTGCGTCAGGTTGCAGCATCCACCGGACTTTCTTACTCGTCGGTACGCAAAGTGACAAAGCTGCATAACTTTCACCCTTACAAGATGCAGATATTGCAAGAACTTATCGACGGCGATTGCGACCGACGACTAGAATTTTGCGAAACTATAACCGAAATGATCATTGCGAATCCAAATTTAGTAAAAAACATTTGCTTCAGTGATAATAATAATAATAATAACTACTACAACCCATAACCTAAACCAAGGCCCCAGAAGCTATAAGCTTGTGCGGGAGGGAGGGGGCGATTATTATTATTATGTAGGCCCAATGTGCGGCTGCAGCCGACTTACAGATGGAGCTGCGCAAGTCTCACATTTGTGTCACAGCTAAGGAAAACTGCAGAAAACCGGAGCCGATCGCGGGCCGCTTGGGTGAAAGTCCGGCACGCCAGACATTACACTATCAAGGCTGTTGATGAGTGCACTTTTTACTTAAATGGGCACGTGAATGCAAGCAGAATGTACGATATTGGAGCGACGAAAATCCGCGTATGACAAGAGAGGACCATACCCAGAAACCTCAAAAGATTAATGTTTGGGCAGGAATAGTAGGTGATTCAATAGTTGGACCTATATTCATTAATGAAACGCTAAATAGTGCCGTCTACTTGAATATGTTGGAGAACATAATCGATCCTCTAATAACTGAAAAAGTGGAAAACCAGCTTGATGAAGAAGGTAATCAAACACTCGACGAATATCAATTGTTCTTCCAGCAGGATGATGCTCCACCGCATTATGCTGCGAATGTTCGTAACTGGCTTAACCGGTGATTTCCAAATCACTGGATTGGTAGACGTGGAACAATCGAATGGCCTCCACGATCTTGACTTGACACGATCGGACCTCACAAGTCTTGACTTCTTCCTTTGGGGTCATTTAAAGTCAGTAGTTTATAGGACTAAACCCATAGATTTAAAAGACTTGCGTCAACGAATTATCAACGAGTGCCGAAACATTCCACGAGAAACTTTTCAGAAAGTAAGGCAAGAATTTGAAAACCGGCTTTACTACTGCATGGTGGCCAATGGTGCTCATTTTGAGCAGTCCCTGTGAATGTTCTTTTTTCATTTTTGTTAAAATGTTATTTTCAACGCCTACTTAGATGTTTAAAGACTTATTCTTCTTATCCTAATGTAAAATTGATCATTTCTCCATGCTAAATAAAAAAATGCCCAAGTGACACATCACCATAATCCTGATAAGATAAGCTTTCATTTGAGATACCACACGATGGGTCATTCCATTTAAAATTTTTGGGGAGGTATTGGGGGGGCGCAGGGGTAAACGTCAAAAGTGTGAATCATAGGTCAAACCGTTTCCCCATTGACATATAAGTGGACCTGTTTTCGGAAATTTTCAATTTCCTTTTGGTTTCTGAAATATCTTAGGCGGATCGTTTTCAAAAAATCACTCTGTATATTTAAAACACAAGGCTTATTCTTGTTCCAGTTCATTTGAGAGTTCTACTGGGCCGATTTACGTGATTTTTTTTATATTGAAGCTTTCGTTTTGTATATTAGTCAACACTACTTAATATCTGTATTTCATTAAGTTTTATATTTTTAAATAAATAAATCTAAAAAATTTATTTTGATACGCAGGAGAACGTATATCTACTTGCAGTCCCCAGAGTTGGTAGCTTTTCAAACTTTTCACAATTATAAAAGTTTGCACCACAAAAAATTTTTTTTAAACCGCATATGTATTAATAACAAAATGCAATAATAATAATAATAACATAATTAGCATAATATTTTTATAATTAATGAAAATTCTACTACTTAAATGTTTCATTTAATTAGCCTTTGTTAGTTATGTAACTAACAAAGAACACAGTATACGGTGCTGTTAAATTAAGTTGCAATATGTGTTGCATTTTAAATTAATCGAGCTACTGACAAAGAAATCTAAAATCTCATTCAGAGATGGCACTCAGGTCAGAGGATAAACTCGGATAATTTCGAACCACCCTGTGCATATTTCAACATTGGTAGTACTGGCTTGGAATGAACTAGCTGCTTACATAACGAACAGTAACGAACGTTAACGATTGTTATCGAATAGAAGACATCTTGAGTGACGGGTTGTTGCGTTAATAAGCTGGTTCATATATAAAAAAGAACATTTAATAGGTTCTGTGTACTCTAATTGAATCGCATTTAATAATAATCGGAAAGAATATACACATGTTAAAATTGTAATTCATTATAGTGCGAGTAAGATCTAAATTTAAAATTATAAATAATGGCAAACAAACCACGGTAAGTTCTTGTGCATAGTATTTACAGTTGTATTTATGATTTCTGACTAATCATACTTAATTTTAGTAACAACAAATTTAAAAATCGTAACCAGCAGAGAATTCCAAATGGTATCAAGAAGCGTCCGGGAAATCGTAATGTAAAAAATAAAGTATTAGATGCTCGACAAAAAATTATATCGAAGAAACGTAACACAGTCAGAGATGCTAGAGATATTTTAGCAAAAATGGCTAAAACTCAAGATGCTCGCAGTAAAATATTAAAAATGCGTGAAGCACGTAAAGGTGAAAATGTAGTGAACACTAATATAAGAGCCATAGGCACTAATATTTTACAAAAAACAGATCGTAATGGAAAGATTTCTTTAATTACTAGCAAGAATAAACAGAGTACAAATGATATTAATTTGGCAATACAGCAACAACTTGGTTTAATACAAAATCGAAAGAAAGTATCTCCACGACAAGGATCTTCCTCGGTATCTCCAGTTGCAAGAAAGACTGTATCGTCACGTAATTCTGCACCTGTTTTAATTAGTAAAACTATACTTAATGATGTTGACTATCATCCACTGCCAATGCAATCTACATATGATTCGTATCCTCATAGTTATATTAATCCAGATATTTCAACTTCTCGAATTGGAGCGATGGGACCCGCATTAATGACACGTAGGCATCAACAATTGAGGGAATATGCGGATGGAAATAATTGGCAGCAATATTCTTTCTCTAATAGGTAAAAAATCATTACTATTAATTTTATGAGTTTATTGGACCGTATGCATAAACTGTAATAAATTATTAACATAGCTATCTTTTTCTTACTAATTAAATATAGTATCTTTCATCCTTTATTAATAGAAGTAAAAAGCTTTAGCTGCATTTTATTCATATGCCTCGTTATCTTTGACATTTCAGCAGAGGAGGGCGTGTGCAACCCAGTGGATATATTGATTTGGATGCACCTGAAGATGAGGAAATGCCCCTGGTATCTCCTGTCAAACAAACAATTTTCATGCAAGGTACATCGCGGTCTTCAAATGTACATTCTCGCCTTGACACAAACCCAATTCAGAATCAATCGCATGGTATATTTTCTATGCCAACAAAAACTAAAGTTGTCGTACCTGCTGGACATAGAATTGTGGTTTCAAATTTACAACAAACTGTGACGCAGGATGATATTAGGGTAAGGAAACAAAATGCAAATACGAGGCATGTACCGTAAGTAATGCGTGTTGGTCTATAATTCCCTTACACGAAGCAATATACAAAAGAAATCTTATAGAGTATAATATTTATTTTTAAACCTTAGACTATAAAACACTATTTTTCAACATAATATCTTTCATTTTCTAAACATTTAAATCGCCTTTGGAAAAAAGATTGATATATATTTTTCATCACTTTCAGTTTCAAATTTTTTTTTCTTTGGTCCAAACATATAGAAGTCTGAAGGGGCTAGATGAGAAGCTCATCCAGGTTAGGCAGTGCCGACGCCTGGAGAAAATTGAGAGAAAGTAAATAAAAAATAGTTCCACTTCAAAATTTCTTTTTTTAATAGTAAATCTACTACTAAGTTCTTTATTAAACAACTGATTAGCACACTGGTTTGCCAACAGACACAGTAATGACATACATAACATAATACCAACAATAATATTGAATTAACCCATTAAGACCCAGCATCCTGCTGGACGTTAAGCTTATCAATACAAAAATTTCAAGCAAGTTTATTTTGTTTATAGACTCATTGATTATGAATTGAAAAATGTTCTGAAACTTATAGAATGTTGTGAAGTATTTGTTTTCGAATGACATAGAGACTGATATACCAGCACCTGATCCGGATGTGGATGAATTGACAGATGAGGATGCTACTATGAAGACGATACTGGCATTGCAGAAGTTGTAGACGTGTTAAGATTTATGCACCTTGATGATCACTACTGCAGTGACTATGATGCAGAAAAACAGCCTGGTTCTTCAGCTTAGTTTCTGCTAGCAAAAAAAAGAAAGACAGAAAAATCTTTCTTGAGAAACTGGAAGAAAGAACTAACTACATATAATTTTCCTGACGTAGACGATACTGATGTTGGAAATATAAAACAAACAGTGACAGGAAAAACTGTAGAATATTATATCTTTATCTTCTGAGTCAGGAAAACCGTATATCGCTAGTTCTTTCTTCCAGTTTTTCAGGCAAGATTTTCCTGTCTATCTTCTTTTCGCTGGTGGAAACTAAACTGAAGCACCAGAGTGTCTTTTTGCGTCGATCAGGTGCAAATGTTTTAATGCTCCTAGGGATGCTTACAACTTCTGCAATGCTAGTATCGTCTTCATAGGTATCTTCTTCATCTGTCAATTCATCCATATCTGAAGGAATTGCTGCTATACCAGCCTGTATTTCATTCAAAGACAAATATTCCAAGCATCCTCCAAGTTTCGGAACATTGTTTGACTTATAATCAATGAATCTATAAGCAAAATGACCTTATTCAAAATTTTCGTATTTAATAGCTTAATGCCCAGTGTCCTACTTATAGGACAGCCTTTATTTCAAAAAAATTAACAAAAAATTGTTATTTTGTGATTATAAAAGGTTTGAAAAACTAAATGTTAGCAACACTTCAAATTTTTACAAAAAAAAATTGAAAAAATTAATTTGGGCGTTTAATGGGTTAAGACTAAGTCCTGTTTCACATGCACGCTGACCGTCAGCGAGCTGATGATACGCCTGGCGTTTTGTTTTCACATGATGAGGATGAAAATTGATATCAAAGCTGATGCATCAACCACTGTTGTCATATCTGCTACTTACATATAGCAGTTTGCAAATTTTATTACCCTTTTCCTTCTTTTCTGATATTTGTTCGTTTGAAAAAGCAGATACGAAATCATAATTCCAGAAAACCCAAATCCCACCATTGATTTATGTTGTCACTACATATAAAAAATTTTGAAATTAATTTTAAAGCAAGTTTTTTCTATAAGTACTTTATGAATGTTGTTTCAAGTGCAACCCCTGATACTGACGTCATTGGGTTTAAAAGGGTGTCAGTATTCTTTTCTATACACCAGATAGTGTATAGCTGCTAACTGACAACATTGTTTTTTTAAATAATTTCGGTCAGCATTAGCATTCAGCATAGTTACATGTAAAAAGGTGCATTTCTCCAATGGCCGATCAGCGCGCTGACCGTACGCGAGGCTCACGGTCCACTCGTATTATGGCCGCGCTGACCGTCAGCGTGTAACTCGCGTCTATATCCCAACACTAATGATTTCTTTTGCGCGTGCGTAAATTCTCGAGTCATTTTTGAATTTTCCCTACAAATTTCTCATACTCAGTTAGTACTGACAATAATAATTAATAATTAGTATTGTATTACATATGTCTTGTGTAATTATCGATTTATATAAAACAATTTGCTACTTGCCGTTTGCGTGATGTCAAAATTGGAACCTACAATATACCTAGTACCTGCATAATTATTGTACAAATAAAATAAATAGGTAGAGATAAATGAAATTAAAACTAATAATTTCCTTAAGATTCTATTGACTAAAAATAAAATAAAATTATTGAATTAAAAATTATTTATATTAAAACATTTTTTATAAAAATAAAAAATCTATCATTTAATTATTATTGCAGTGAAGAAATTTAATCAGTCATTATTTTGAATCTGAAGAAGTAAATTAGGTGCCAATTTATTACATGACGATGTTTCAGTCTTTTTTTTGTTTTTTCGTTTATGTAAGGGAGGCAACCAATGTGCCTGAATCTCTATTTTATTGTTATGTGGAATGGAAGTTCTTGGAACCAAAACAACAATCTATTTTATTTAGGAATTTTGGATTCGAGAACACGTGGTAATAAATAACGCACGCGCAAAAGGAATCATTACTGTTGGGATATAGACGCGAGGCAGCGTGTATGTGAAGAGATCAATTTAAAACTGCAGACCTTGCATGGCGCTGATCATCAGCGCGCTGACGGTCAGCGTCCATGTGAATCGGGGCTAACAATCATTAACAAAATTCTATCATTAATAATAACTCACAATAAACTTAAAAGAAAGTATCAAAATGAACAAATTATAAATGTTTTTTTCCCATATAAATGATTTCAATTTAGATAGTAACTGTCAGTGTCAAATTTTTATAAAATTTTGGAAGTGTACAATAATAAACATACTTTTTGTAGTGAGTATACCAAATATCTAGTGACAAAAAGTTACTATGTTTTTAGGTTAAGTTGTCAAAATTATAAGAATTTTTAGATAGTTTTGCATGTATTTGTAATATTTTATAATTTTACATGCTGATGTTAATTTTTAGTAATTTTTATGTATTCATGATAAATAGATGTATAAAACAGTATAAAAAAAATGAAAAACCAAATAAAAGTATATAAATCTGTATTTTATTCTAAATAATTATGACATTTAAAAAATCTTCAGATATGCTAATATTTAGAATTGATTCACTACTAAATGCTACAGCGTGGAAATAAATGATTTTCATCAAGTTCCCTTTGGAATTTTTTCACATGTAGATTTTTCTGTACCTCTCTACTTTTTTTGATTTAGTACTAAATTAGTTCTGTCAATAAATGAAATCAATCTGTCAAACAATTCATAGAATTTATTGAATTTGAGGTTATGGTACTGCCTTCCCTATTTTCGTAGAGCGGCACGTCTTGCTTTTACATGCGGAATGCAATGGTAATTTGATGAAAATCATTTATTTCCACCCAGTATAAGGATAACCAACTTAACTACAGTTTTGAAATAAATAAAGATTATTAAAGATTATTAAAAGTTTCACAGTTTTATTAAAATATACCTGACAATATTGTTTCGACAGCTATGCTATGCTATGCAATAAACAAGAATAACTACAATTTGACAGTTGCTATCTAAAGTGAAAGCCCTTTGGTGAAAAAATTAGTTTTTAAAGGCTAGTGCGGCATTAGCATTTGGTGTTTACCATCACATGGTCATCGAGTAAAAAAATTAATACGAAGTAAACTAACAAACTACGACAAATGGAGTATGCGCTTACACCAAAATAGTTGTTGTAGGTTATGATGTTTATGTAGAAATATAATCGGCCATTTTAATTTTCGAGATTTAATAACAAGAAAATGTGGTGTATCGTTAAAAACTCACTAAACACAAATAAATAATGTAGATACCCTAACCTTACTACCATTCGTGGTTGGTGCATACGTCAAACCAAGCTGCGGCAATGGAACGTATAGCGCTACCGTGCTCGTACGCACTCATTACAACAAAGTATGTGTTGCATTGCAGCCAAGGTAGGAAGAACAAAAAATTTGATTTGCTTGCAAAAGTATAATTCTTATAAGAATTTAATTTTTCATTCGTTTGCAAATTTTATTTTTTAATTCTTGTTTGGGATATTTTGCATATTTGTTGAGAGTTAAAAATATTTATCGTTCGCGATGTTATCACATTTGAATCATTTGGGAGTAACATAACAGCGCAGGTTCATATAATATGTAAAGATGCAGTTTTATTAATAAATAGAGAATTGCAAATCATTTAAAGAGGTTTCGTGTAAAAGGTTGCTATTTAAATGTATTAATAATGCATGATTATGGTCTATTTCGATAGTTTTGAGCTGTGCTTAATTAAGGGGTTGTATGTAGAAAATTTCTTGACAATATAGCTATCATATTCGCACTAACTAAATATCATATTTTCATCCTTTATTACTAAAAGTAAAATCACTTCTATAATTCATTTATATGACCCAATAATATTAGGGATGCACGCTGTCGAATCTTGTTTGATAATTCTTCATTAATTGATACTCTTGTTTTCGATTTATTTGTTTTCATCAAGAAATTTTAATGGATTATAATAATAATTTTATTTCAAGCATACACAAAATACAAATAACAGTGAGTTGAAACATGTCAAAGAGCAACTTTCTTATATCTAAAAATAATAATTAAACAATATATAAACAATACGCAATTATGCTGTATCACAGAATTCATTAATTGTATACGGTTCTATGTTTACTAAATACTTACAAACATCTCTTTTAAATTTTTTCAAAGTTCCTATAGTTTTAATTTCATTTGGTAGTTTATTGAAAAATTTTATACTGGCATAACAAGGACTCTTCTTATACATTGAAAGATTATGAATAGGATAATTATAATTTTGTTTTCATCTTGTATTGTGATCATGTTGTGATTCGTTTTGAATAAAGTTGTGCTTATATTTAAAATTAAATATTAAACATTCGTATATTTACATTCCAACCACAGTTAACATGTTAATTCTTTTAAAGAAACTTCAGAACCTTAATTGCCTGTTTTTGTATTATTAACATTTTATTAATGTTAATTTCAGTTGTTCCACCCCAAAATAAAATCCCATATTTTAATTTTGAAACAAAAGAATAATAAACAGTTTTTAATGTTTGGATATTAACAGTTTTTTTGATAACATGCTATATATCACATTTAACTTTTTAGATAACTCTTTTATGTTTCACTTGCATATTATTTGTTGTTTATACCTGTTATACGAACTACATAAACAACTCCATAACAACCAGGGCATTATAAGCGGGCGTTCATTCGATCAATTGATAAATTCAATGTTAACTCCAATTTTTGATGCAATACAATTTCAAATTCTATGATACTTATGGTCTATGGTTACTATGGAACTGATTATTTGGTTATGGTTTTATTATTTTGTTATTTTTTCTTGTTTTTTGAATATATTTAAGTTTTTGATTTAATTATTTATTTAGATGTTATCACTTTTATTTTACTCGCATCACTGCTTTTTAAAAATATTTTTAACATGCTAAACCAAAATCTGCAAAAACCATCTCAATATTATTATTCCTTTTATTTATGAATATTATCCGGTATGAATTTCTATTCCAGTGCTACTTGGGCAAAAGCATCTGGCTACCGATAAGCATAAATGGATTGCATATCTAAAAATTATTCAAAAATTGTTCGAAAAGCTTGCTTAATAAATAATTTATGGGGGAGGGCATCCCTAATGTACCGCCTTATTGATTTAGAAATCTGACCACCTTAGACTAGTAGCATTTACAATTAACACAAAACCATTTTTTTGAATGAAGCCTGATCAATAACAACACATGTTAAAAGAACAAAGTAAGCAACTGTTACATTTTGCTGATTTTGTCTGACAAATTTTACTGCATTCTAGTTTTGAAATGAGCATGTATAATTTGATTAATTTAAAAATATGTCAAAATGACCCATGTATGTAGTTGCGTTACAAAAATGTATTCGTGATTAGGTTTTATTGTTGAATTAGGTTAAGTTTTGGTAGGTGAAAAATGATTTAAAAAGAATTCACCTACCAAAAGGTGAATTCTTAAAGAAACACAAAGCACCTACCAGTAGGAACAGTTTTTTTCAGAAATTTGTTACCTTCCGGTAGGAACATAATACAATCTCTTTTTTAAATAGCAAACCCCAATCTTTTCATCAGTATTCGATAGAGCTTACTTGTTTGAGCACGCTGATACCTCATAAGTGAGATCTGTTACCTACTCTACAAATTATGATGTGATTGTCTCCAGAAACCTTCCTTCTTCTAAGAATAAAGTAGGGATCCCAATTTTAGAAAAACATTTTAATTGCAGGTAAGCTAGGTAACTTTATTATAATAACAGTTAAGAAACATTAATTGGCTACAATAGTTACAATAAATATTCAAATTGAGCACCTTTTGTTGCTTGGCTGTATCTTAAACGGTGAACAAATTTATTCTGTACATTTTCAATTGTTTCGGGGAAAATTAGCCCAGCTCTGATTGCATTTTCAAGTCTACCCCCACAAGAAATTGGGGGACGTTAAGTCTAGTGGCTATTCTAGTGCACCTTTCGCTCCACCAAGCAATTGAACATAAAATTGAACGAAATTGTAGAATAAGGTCTTGCCAAATAACAAAAATCGACGTGTCTTGGCGTTTTTCGCAAAACTTTTCAAAAATTCGTTTTTGTTTGACACGCGATTCCGCGACTTTTGCTACACACTGTATATGAGGACTGCAATTGTTTTCTCGCAGGACCGTGCAGTCTTACGTAGTTACGCCACTGCGGCCCTGATGGAACATAACTGATCATCTGAATTTCTGGATTTTATCCTGCTTTGACAGATGCTGTGGGGTACCTTTTATTGTCAAGGTGTAAGACAATACTGTGCAAATTATTTTGTGCTCTTTCTAATGGTTTCCTTTAGCTTTTTTATTGACATTGGCTGTTTCTTGTGGTTCCTGGTTTAAGAAATTTGAAAAGAAAGTCCTGATGATTCTAAAATACAGTTGCAATAATTAGCTTGGAAGAAGTTTGTGCTTCTTTTGACTGATTCTTAGTTTCTGGATATCATGTTTCATCCACAGTTACATTATCAAAAAAAGATGATTCTCATTCTTTGAAAGTGTTTAAAATATCAGTGTAATAGCTATTCTTTGTTTTTTGAGTTTTGGTTAATTGATGTGAAACCCATTTAACACATACCTTAGAATGTCTAATATGCATTACAAAGCACTAACAACTTTTGTACTTTTTCTACCATCACACGTCAAAATTCATGAATCCTTACATCGATGCAGAACCTGGTTTCATCCATTCCAGCGGTAATTGGTTTTCTTGAGCATGGCTTATCAAAAATTGCTGGCTCTTGCTTCCTTCTCCTTCCAAGAATTTCTGAATCTCCTTTTTCAAAAAGTCTTACTAGTCTTTGTTCTAATTTGCTATCCATATTGAAATACAGTGAAGTCTTACTAATTTGGACTAATTAAAACAGGGGTAATCCGAATCATCGCGGTTTCTGGATTACTGCGTTGGCAGAGTTACAATGTTTTATTTGTACATAAATGGAATTAAAACATTCTGCAAAAACATTTGTTTAAAAATAAATAAATAAAACTACAAAAATATTTACGCAAAAACTAATATTCCGCATTAATATGTCGTTAACCAAAAAAGGCCGTGATTTTTGCTTGTTTCGTGTTTTTTGAACTTAATGTATATACACTACCCTCCAAAATTATCGCACCACCTAAATTATGCCTTAAGTTTAAAGTGATTTTTTTTCTGAATCAATGGATGGATTTTGATGATTCTTTCTTCACGGTATAGGTTGATTTTTAAGGAAGAAATGTATTGATGGTTTCTGATAAATGTCAACGTTTTACCCATATACGGGGTGTGAAAAGAAAGTTGTGTTTTTTCTTCTAATTTTGCAACACCCTGTGGAATTTATCAGAAACAATCGCTACATCCCATTTACATTACGTTATAACGGTATCCCTTCTCTAGATTTTCGTTCAAGAATCATCTCGATATCTCTGTTATCAAAGAAGATACACAATTTTTAAGTTTGACATAATTTTATTGAAATGTACTTACTAATGAAACAAGCATGCTATGAAATACATATCAAAAAGTTTGACAGAAGTGTTTAAAACTGCATTCAACAAATTGCTGCTTTGCGTAATTAAGTGTTTATTTGACATGGACCGTATTTCAAGACATCTACACTGCGATGAGTGTGTAGCGGCAGTTACTTTAGCCAATGAAGGAATAAGTTATCGTGAAATAGGCTTGAGGTTAGGAGTTTCTCATACAACAATATCACGTGCCATTCAATGATTTCAAGAGACAAATGATCATACAAGACGGCCTGGACAAGGAAGAAGGAGAGTCACAACACCACGCCAAGATCGTTTTATTAGATTTCATGCTTTAAGGGAACGTTTTGTCACAATGAGAAACTTACAGATACAAGTAGCAGATGTTCATAATATTCGAATTAGTACTAACACTGTACAAAGGCGTCTCGCCGAAGATAATTTGCATGCAAGGATTTCAGCCAGAGCACCAAAATTAAACGCAAATCATCGTAGAAAAAGATTGCAATTTGCCAGAGAGCATCTTGACTGGAATGCTGATGACTGGGAACAAGTACTGTTCACAGATGAATCAAGGTTTTGTTTATATAGCTCAGATAGACGTTTAAGAGTAATTCGACGGCCCAATGAACGGTATGCACAGTGCAACATACAACCGACGACTTTGTTTAATGGAGGATCTGTAATGGTTTGGGGTGGAATTTCGCTTACAGCACGAACCGACCTTGTTTCTTTACGAAGAGGTTCATTAACAGGTGAAAGGTATATTACAGACATTTTGTCGGACCATGTGGTTCCCTTTGCTCCTTACATAGGAAATAATTTTTTATGAATTCATGATAATGCAAGACCACATGTTGCCCATACGGTCCGTGACTATTTGGATGAAGTTGGTATACAAACCATGGACCCTGTAGCCCTGATCTAAATCCCATAGAGAATTTGTGGGATAATATTGATCGTCAGTTGAGGAGCCGACATCCACCACCTGTCGTTCTGGACGACGTTGAGAGGATGGTAAGAGAGGTTTGGGATGCAATTGATCAAGATGAAATTCAACGCCTCATTTTAAGTATGCCTCGTTGCTGTGAAGAAGTGATTAGTAAGAGAGGCGGAAATACACGTTATTAGGTGATTTTGAGAGAATTGTTTAAGGATTATGTAGTGTTTTTTAGTTTTTACCTACTTGTTTAAAATGTTAATAAAAATTTGTTACCTTTAAACTTGTGTATCTTCTTTGATAACAGAGATATCGAGATGATTCTTGAACGAAAATGTAGAGAAGGGATACCGTTATAACGTAATGTAAATGGGATGTAGCGATTGTTTCTGATAAATTCCACAGGGTGTTGCAAAATTAGAAGAAAAAACACAACTTTCTTTTCACACCCCGTATATGGGTAAAACGTTGACATTTATCAGAAACCATCAATACATTTCTTCCTTAAAAATCAACCTATACCGTGAAGAAAGAATCATCAAAATCCATCCATTGATTCAGAAAAAAATAACTTTAAACTTAAGGTATAATTTAGGTGGTGCGATAATTTTGGAGGGTAGTGTATAATATATGATTTTTTTAATCTTCCGGCATCACAATTGTTTCAAATTTTCTACCGCCTATTGCAAAGCCACCGCTTTGCAACTGTTTCTTAAAGCGCTTCACTGCATTCTCAGATCAACAAACTTCTAGATACTCCATAGCTAAATACTGCAATACACTTTGTTTGTCTTAAACATACAGAAAAAGAGGCAAATATTAAAAAAGAGATAAAATATATTTGCCACTAGGCAGCAGTGGTGGGTACATAAGTTTTTTCAAAGGGTACATTTTATGTTTGAAAATACAAAAGAATATTTTTAAGAAGCTTTAAAGCATTAAGTATAAATTCCAATTGTATAAATGTATATTCCTTTACATTTTTTTGAACTTTTCTCTACTTTATGATATCAATACCTTTAACTTACCTAAATTGAAAAAAGCATCAAATTAAAAAGTACTGTAATAAATGAGCTGATCTGTTGTTTAATCTTAGTACAGATATGCCATTTATGTATGACCAAAACAGTAATATTGTAACGTTCTTTTTAAAATAATAATCAAAATTGCTGTTTATATCGTCTATTCACAAGAGATATTATTTACAATACCCTTAATTAAAAACACTATAACTATCAATTATTTAATGAACTATTTAGATGCTAGATATTTACAAATTTATTTGAGGATATTTATATAAGAACTATTTATGTATTATTACAACAATTATTAACATTTATTATTCACTAATATTCGACTATTTACTAATAATTCAAAGTACATTTCAATACGACGGTTACACACAAACTCAGCTCCTTCTACCCGCAACCTCAATTTATATTTTCCCTATAAGGTTCTTGAACTTAATCGATGAATCAGACACGCAGGTGTTGATGAATCATACATGCAACTGTTGATGAGTCACCTCGATGAGTCATACATGCAGGTGTTGATGAGTCACACATGCAGGTATTGATGACCCATACATCTAGAATGTTCGATGATGGCGTATATGGGTTTACTATTTGTTACAATATTTATAAAGAAAAAAAGCAAGAAACAATCTAATTAGTAAGAGAATAGACGAGAAATATATTAAAACATGGTATGCAAAAAATTAAAAATAGTGAGTAATAAATGCTATTTATTATTTTTACACTTGTTTTTTAAAATATTACAAAAATTAAAAATTAAATTATTGATTTTTAAAAAGTACAGTTTTAGTAAGTAGACTCCTAATCCTATCATGTTGTGATATTTTTAATTTTTTTGTTTCATGATGGATCCTTATAATGAAATATTTATTTAAAATTAATTTTATCAGATCGGTGGATGATAGTCCAGTGGATCTGTATCAAGTAGGTGTTCACCAAAAGTATTATAAATGTCTAATGGCATATATCTGAGAGCATTGTTTATTAACAATTGGACAATGTTTGTATGTTTACGATGAAATATGTTAACATTAGTTAAAGTTACTCTCAGACACTTTTCGGCAGTTTTACAAATAGCTATTACAAATGGAGAAGCATTTGTCAAGACACCATAGGCTTTTCTTATTTGTAATCTGGACAATGGTCCTCCACTTTCTAACAGATTGTAACAACTTTCGCAAGATATGTGTTTTTTTAATGCTCTTGTGACAAATCCAGCGATATATGCCACTACATCAGAGCAGTATGCTGTCAAATTCCATGCTGAACAGTTTATGAAATCCAATTCATCGATTTCTTGGGAAGATTGATGGTACTGGTCAACTAGATTCTCACCTGCTCTACTTCTTGTAATGCTAGAGCTGACATATAAAATGTTTGTATGATCTAGAGCAACTGCATTTGCACTAGCACTCCCTTTAATTTCAGTGTGTATGAGCAATCTTTTATAAATGTGCTCAAATTGCCTGGCAGTAGGATTGTTGCTGTGACCCCCTTTGCTTCTGATCATACTAAAAAATATTTCAAGGTGATCTTGGGAAAGTTTATATGTTAGTATATACTTTAATAAGGAGGTTTCCTCAATATATTGTTTGTACATGCCTTTAAGGCTTTCAATGCAAATAAGAAATCCTAAAATTCCAGTTTTCCTATTACTCTCTACAACTGGATTCCCATCTACAACTAATTTCAATAAATATTGCTTACAAAACTCTAAATAATTAAAGATAAATTCAGCAGTTTCTGCAGATAATGCTTTTTTATACGTTTGTTTTGCATAACGGGCTCTGCAGTTAAATATATCAAATAAATTATTAACAATTTTTATAAATGTAACTGTAGCTTCTACAAAACTAAATTCTTTTAATTTCAAATCTTTGCTTAAAAATGTTAAAGCATCTTCCACACTATTACTCAATGTCTGGGCAGCTAATTTGACATTCATTTTCTCACAAACCCATTGGATGTGTCTTTTATTAATTTTTGACCCTGCTTTTAGCCCTTCCTTTTGTTCTGTCTCGACAAGTTTCTCAAAGAACTCCCAAGAAATAGTATTTCCCTCGCCATCTTTTAAGAGCTTTTTGCTAGCCAGTAGATTACGCACTAGCTTAAGCATATGGCATATATCCAACACAAAAAATATCTTTGTTTCTGTAAGGGGATGGTAGAAAAAGATTTTCAACTCAGAGGGTTTGTTAAAGTCACCTCCTAAATGATTAGCCATAGCTAGGTTTGCTGGGGCACCATCAAATGTAAATGAAGTGATAATGATGCCCGTATCATTAAGAAATATAAGGAGTTTAGTCACTACATTGGCTTTTTCTACCCCATTTAGTCCATTCGTAAGGAAATATGCCACTGGGATTTTCCAGTGGTCATTAATGGCTACCAATATAAATACCAGAGCTTCTTTAGCTTCAGGGACACTATCAGAGTCCACATTTGTGCCAATATCTACATATCCTGTAAACTTGTCCCAGTCCATTCAACTCGTTTTATTATTGCCATTTCGTTCATTACTAAATTGCACAAAACCTTTTGTCCTTTTGCACCAAATTCATTCACTTTGCCTTTTATAGCTTCCAGTGATTCTTTAGTAAAACCAGGACTACCATCAACAGACTGATACCACTTTGATATTGTATTAATATGCGGTAAAGTTTTATTAAATGTATCACGCACATAATTGTAAGCTTTTGTTGAGTAGAAACTCAATGTTAAAGCAAAAGCTGTTAAACTGGGTATAAACTTCTGTCGTGAACGTCCCTTTAAAATCCCGCCCATTAAATCACTAGCAGTGCCTACTGGAAGAGATGCCTAGAATGTAAAACATAATGTAAATAGGTGTAAATGATTTCATATAATTATGTATCAATAAAACGAAAAAATTATATACAAATGTAATGCTGCTTTGTGTAAATGAAGTACTTTAATATTACAAACTTATAAGTACCTTTAAAATATTTTCAGCACTCTCTGTAAACGAATACTTTTCCTTCAGATGTGCTACTAGTGAACTCAAAGAACTAATTCGTGATCTTAGCCTCCTATTTTGTAATTGAAGACAACGTATCTTTTTCTTTTGTATTGCTACAGTGGTTTTGGCAATTTCCCGATGTTGATGAGTGTGCTTTCTTGTTTTGGGTATGTTTTTAATATCGCCAAAATAACGTGGATGAACTTTCCTGTAATTCATTTACATGTAATTTGTTGTTTGTTATTAAAGCATATATGATATAATGTACCTTTTTGTAGAAGTTTTCATAGCTTCTTTCTCTGGTGCCAACAGCATTTCTACCTCTGTTGCTGACAAAGTTGTTGACGATGAAGCACTTCCAGTCAAAGTCGTAGAGGAGCCTGATGGTTGAACAATTTTTGGTCTGAAAAAATTACACATTAATAAAAGATTAAGAAAAGCAGTTCATAGCTTTTAATAAAATATGCAATTATTAGATTTTTCCACACTGAAAAAATTTAACATCATGATAACAGACTTATGAGTCATTAATAAAATAAACTATTACAGTAAATAAACTTACTTTTTTAATGGAGGCTCTATTTCCAGAGTAACACTACTGTAGTCTGCAGTTTCAGTTTCTGCCTCAGAAGTCTTTGCAGTCATGGTAAAACTAAACTTATAAAAATAAACAAAAACATGTAAAGAAAAAATTAAAAAAATGTAACATAGGTATTTGTATTACCTTCCCTCTGTAACTGATAATTTTGATGATGTTTGAACAATAGAAGGTATTGCTCCTTGTTTTAAATATTTCAAACCACTGGGTTTTATTGTAAAATCGCTTGATGAAAAGTGATCTGAACATATCACGGCATTTCTTGGCACATTCTCTTTACCTACAGTAAGACACCATGTGTTTTTCTCTGTAGGAGTATTTGGAAATCTACAACATACAATAGTCTTTATTGTGTTTGTAAAATTGAACTAAAGCTGAATTAGGCGTAAAATTACAGAAGCCATATTAATTATTTTATTTCCTCTCAAATTAATATGTACAACAAGAATTTGTAAAATATTTTGGACTCAAAGCGTAATGATACTGAGATAAATTAATTTAAATGTGCTACTTGAAAAGTACCCTTGTGTTACACACATGTGACGACTATGGAATTTACTTACTTGTGAAAAGAACGATCAGATCCCTTTTTGAACCGTTTTTTACAAATAAAACAAGTCTTGACCATCTTATCCACTTAAATAACGAAGAATAAGGTTAATTTCACTCGCTTTCACACTAACACTTTCAAAAAACCACTTGTTGCACAAACTGTTAAACGGTAGCCATATGCAAATGTATTACAGCTGTTTGTTGACGTGTCATGAGCATGCTCCGCGAGAATTCACACAATTCGATGTGGCGGTAATCGGTAGAGTTTAAATTAAGCCAATGAGCAACCTAGTGGAAATGTGTTTATCTTGGATGCAAACAAATAAGTTTGATGATGTATCTAGAAGTTTGTTGATCTGAGACTGCATGCGAATCTTTGAACAGCTTTTCTCTCGCGATTTTTAACACACGCAAATTGTGTACTTTCATAGCACCGCACACTGCTGGATAGATGCTTGGCCTTTGCGGCCAGAATTTCGGAGAATATCGTGACATACTTAAAACCATGCAAACAACTTTTTTCCATCTCCGGATATTCCGCAGGTTTTAACGTTTATTTTAACTTTGTTATATGATCATGAAATAAATAAAGATTATTAAAAGTTTCACAGTTTTATTAAAATACAACCTGACAATATTGTTTCGACAGCTATGCTGTCATTATAAAAGGTAATATAATTATAAACAAACACGTCGCTAAGGTAGATACAAAATAGGTAACTAGATAAAATAATAATAATAATCATAATTAAATATCTAATACTTCCAGTAACGGAGAATTACTGAGCTCAAGTTGTTCATTCATTAAAGGTACCCTGAGTTTGTGTTTGTATATCTCAAAGGCTTCTAAAATGTCTAATTTGCGTTTGTTATTACAAAAATGTAGGAATTTAATATTATTTTGAGGAGTCATTGTGTGATTTTGTTCTAAAAGGTGTTTGGCGTAATTAGATTTTTCAGGATGTTTATTTTTGTAATGACGTACGTGTTCTTTATATCTTATGTCAAAATTTCGAAGTGTTTGTCCAATATATACCGAACTACAAAAAGAACAATTTAAACGGTAAATGCCCGATTTCATGATATCATGTGTTCTGTCTTTAGCATTAAATAAAAATGAAAAATTGTTAGTGTTGGTTTTAAATGTTATTTTATAATTGTTGGTTTTTCTTAGTATATGTGCAATTTTTTCTGATATTTTGCCAAAATATGGTATAGATATGTAATTTGTGTCTTCTGTTTGATTGTCAATGGGATATATTCTTTTGATAGCTAACCTATAATCTTTTTGTTTAATTAAAGTGTCAATCATGTTCGGATTATAATGATTTGCATGTGCTAGTTGTTTAATGGTTGATATCTCTTTGCTAAAATCTGATTTTGTTAGTGGAATAGTTAAAGCTCTGTGTACTAATGATCTGTAGGCTGCTATTTTATGTGTATTATGGTGACAAGATTCATTTGGTATTGTTATGTCTGTTTGTGTTGGTTTTCTGTATATGGAAAATTCAAATAGATTGTCTGCGTTAATCTTGATATTTAAGTCTAGAAAGTTTATAGCCCTGTTTTGTTCTGTTTCTAGTGTAAATTTTATATTAGGGTGGATACTGTTTATAAGAATTAGAAATTCATTGATAACCTCAAAAGAACTGTCAAAACAAGCTAAAATGTCATCAACATAACGAAACCAGAAGATAATGTGTTTAGAGAGGTTTAATTCAAATATTCGATCTTCAAACTTGTCTATAAATATGTTAGCTAATAGAGGACTTAGAGAATTACCCATAGGTGAACCATCCTTTTGTAAATAAATTATGTTATTAAAAGTGAAATAATTTTGACTTATACAAAGGTCAAATAATTGAATTAACTCTAACCTTTTAACTAATTCTATATTACTATTGATCAAGAAACTATCTAATAAAGGAATACATTCTTGTGGGGGTATTCTGGAGAACATGTTGCAAATATCAAAACTAACAAAAGAAGCTGCAAAACATACATCTTCCACCACATTCAAAACTTGTTAGTTTTGATATTTGCAACATGTTCTCCAGAATGCCCCCACAAGAATGTATTCCTTTATTAGATAGTTTCTTGATCAATAGTAATATAGAATTAGTTAAAAGGTTAGAGTTAATTCAATTATTTGACCTTTGTATAAGTCAAAATTATTTCACTTTTAATAACATAATTTATTTACAAAAGGATGGTTCACCTATGGGTAATTCTCTAAGTCCTCTATTAGCTAACATATTTATAGACAAGTTTGAAGATCGAATATTTGAATTAAACCTCTCTAAACACATTATCTTCTGGTTTCGTTATGTTGATGACATTTTAGCTTGTTTTGACAGTTCTTTTGAGGTTATCAATGAATTTCTAATTCTTATAAACAGTATCCACCCTAATATAAAATTTACACTAGAAACAGAACAAAACAGGGCTATAAACTTTCTAGACTTAAATATCAAGATTAACGCAGACAATCTATTTGAATTTTCCATATACAGAAAACCAACACAAACAGACATAACAATACCAAATGAATCTTGTCGCCATAATACACATAAAATAGCAGCCTACAGATCATTAGTACACAGAGCTTTAACTATTCCACTAACAAAATCAGATTTTAGCAAAGAGATATCAACCATTAAACAACTAGCACATGCAAATCATTATAATCCGAACATGATTGACACTTTAATTAAACAAAAAGATTATAGGTTAGCTATCAAAAGAATATATCCCATTGACAATCAAACAGAAGACACAAATTACATATCTATACCATATTTTGGCAAAATATCAGAAAAAATTGCACATATACTAAGAAAAACCAACAATTATAAAATAACATTTAAAACCAACACTAACAATTTTTCATTTTTATTTAATGCTAAAGACAGAACACATGATATCATGAAATCGGGCATTTACCGTTTAAATTGTTCTTTTTGTAGTTCGGTATATATTGGACAAACACTTCGAAATTTTGACATAAGATATAAAGAACACGTACGTCATTACAAAAATAAACATCCTGAAAAATCGAATTACGCCAAACACCTTTTAGAACAAAATCACACAATGACTCCTCAAAATAATATTAAATTCCTACATTTTGTAATAACAAACGCAAATTAGACATTTTAGAAGCCTTTGAGATATACAAACACAAACTCAGGGTACCTTTAATGAATGAACAACTTGAGCTCAGTAATTCTCCGTTACTGGAAGTATTAGATATTTAATTATGATTATTATTATTATTTTATCTAGTTACCTATTTTGTATCTACCTTAGCGACGTGTTTGTTTATAATTATATTACCTTTGATAATGACAGCATAGCTGTCGAAACAATATTGTCAGGTTGTATTTTAATAAAACTGTGAAACTTTTAATAATCTTTATTTATTTCATGATTATGGAGTTCCACAAAATAAGGCTGGAAACAATAAACAAGATTGTTATATGATCCTTCAGATTTCGTAACGAATATGGAAGTGTTTAATATTTAAAGTTAAAATGCCGTCTTTTTATTAACAATTTTTAAATTTAGCACAAAATCTTTTTATATGTAGTATGCCGGCGATACATAAAGTCGTAATTCGTAAAAGAAGTATCAGTTCTTTTTTAACTTAAACCTTTGTAACAAATATTAATTATAAAGTTGCAATGTAACCACTTTTAAAAAATACGTGACTTTTTATAATAAGAATTTGTCAGACAACGGTAGTTTTGTATCAAATTACACATCCGAATACCCATTGAATTCGTTACTGTAAACAAAACTTGATGAATAAAAACAATTAATTCTAAAGTTCGGATTATCAAAACCTTAAATCCGGATTGCAATGTAATCAATGTAAATAAATTACTGGTCCAGATTATAGTGGTATTTGGATTAACGTTGATTCGGATCAACGCGGCTTCACTGTAGTTTTGAACACCAAACAACATGAAGTTTAATTCACAAATGATATAAGAAAACAATAACAGCATCGTCTAGATTATTTAGTATGGTTTTTACAGATCAAGCAACAAATACGTAAACGGTACATACCTCTTAATATAAGCAAACACTAAAAATTATATACCTAAAGCTGAATCGAAAAGTTTTGCATTATGTAAACTTTACAAATAAAGTACAAATTATAAACAACATTTTTTTTTATTTCATAAATTATACATTAGACCCTTAGCAAATTATTAAGTAAGTATACATGATTTACGGCTAAAGGCTCGAATTTTTCGCTTCAGATTCTCTATAAACTTTTGTACAGTAAGTCCTGTAAAGAAAGTAAATCTGTATTATTTACATGATAAAAACAAATGAATATAGTGTACTGTAGGCATCTGTTGTTTTCCAGCACAGAGAACAATTGCTCTTCTACTTAGAGTTGCATTGTTCAGTTGCTTAATTAGCATGAAAGTGAGTGATCAAGTGATTTTGCGTCAACGTGTTTATAATGTTTTGGGATGTATGGATAGACCAGAAGTGGTGAACCATTTTGTTGCTGAAAATTTTAATGTAACACAATTAATGCTATTATAAGACTTTTCCAAAAGAATAAGCTAACAGAAAATGCTCAAAAAAGTTGGGCACGTGTCAAGTGAAAAGACGTGAAATATGTAAGAAACAAGGTGCGAACGTCTCTCAGAAGACAGTGAAATATTTAGAGTTTCACACACTATGCTTACAAGTATTCTTGTCAAAGAAGGGTTGTACAACTTGATGAATTGGATATCTCATGGAATAACCTAAAGAAGAAACCTGGGTGTTTACATAGGTACTCATCTGACGTGGAGTATTCACATCAACACTAAATTGAATGTCGCCTACTCTAGACTAAACAATTACATATATCCCAAGCTAAATCGAAAAACACCTCTACAAAAATGCGGTATACTGCTATATAAAACTCTTAGACCAATTCTCACATACGCCTGTCCAGTGTGGTATTGAAAACAACATCGAAAACAAACATCAATTAATGCAAAACAAAGTACTTAGAGTTGTGATCGAGGCATCTTAGTAGTATATGAGGAACCAGCAAATCCGTTACGAATTAGGAATAACCCAAATGGGAGAATATATCTGCAACGTACCCAGGAACTTTTTTCCTAAACTTGTCACCACAAATAATGCAGTCCTTCAACAAGTAGGTCGTAAAAACATACACGCAAGACTAAAATGACAACTACCTCAACATCTGCACATTGATTGAATTCCATTCAGAACAAGCCGAGCTAACACCTACCCTCGAGGAGCCATATACCTCCGAAGCCAATCTGAATACCCAAACGTATATTTAACTTACCTTAAATCAACCATGTAAAACATTTTTGTATGTTGATCTGGTTTATCAAATTAAAAAAAAAAGAACGGTTGAACTAAAGAAGACGTGAAAAAACTCCAAAGTATTTAGAAAAACAAATGGGGAATTTACCTTAAAAGTGTGGTAAACTTGGAAGACTTATTTATAAGAAAAAACCAGTACTGATAAAAAATATTTAACATTTTCAAGCCTACTACATCGGGAAATTGTTGTTATTATAATGATAATAAAGAAAACTGCCTTACGAACATTAAATTTTAGCAAAAGTCAAAGTTCAAACCAAAAATTAGTTTGGATTGCTATATCTGAACTTGGCATATCGATATCGCCTCCTTACATTGTCAAATCCAGGAGCATTTAATTAATCAACAGTGTAAATGAAAGAATGTAAAATGCCATAGAAATGACAGAATATTGCTTTGTCCGGACCTTCCCAGCAAGGGAAGTCCAGATGCAAAAAACAATAATTTTGATCCAAAAGAATTGAATCCACCGAACATACTGAAAGCCCATCCTATACAAAGTTTTTGCAGAATTCTTTGTCAATACGTCTTATCAAGACAGCTCACTTAATTTGTAGAATAAGACTGAGAGGACAGTGTGTGAGGTTCCCTTGTAAGATAGATGTCTAGTTTGTTGTAAAAAAAGCGTAGGGATCTAATGTTATTTAGAGGAACCATTGTGATCTATTCTAAAAGGTGTTTATAGCAGCATATAAAAATGTGGAGTCTTTATTACTTGTTTGTATGTTCTTCTGTATAGCATAGAATTTCATAAAATAAAACCATAAAAAATTAACTAAAACTCTTTTTAGGAATTATTTGAAGATATCGGACAGTTGTTAGCTGCAAGGCTTGTACGTCCAGGTACAGCTGAAGTTATTTACAAAAATTTAAAGGACGCTCAAAAAGCTGTTGATACTTATCACAATAGACAATTGGATGGGCAACCAATGAAGTGTTTGCTGGTCAATAAAAGACCTATAAATAATCCAACAGGGCCAGCACTAACTGCATCAAAACAAGATCCAACTGGGTAAGAAAGTACATGTCTTTATTAGATATGTATCAATATTAATACATGTATTTTAAAAATTCTTTCTTTAAATAGACTTATCGTAGCTACGACTAAAAAAACCATGGTTCCAAAAACTACCGAGAAGTTGGTACCAGATTTGCAAACTATTCACAAGGTTTTGTTTCAAAGGAATTAATTAAAGTATGTTACTAATAAGTGTATTATAATCTTATCATTTTAATCCTTTTTTTATAAAATTGTTTCTCATTCGTTTAACTTATTTCTGCAATAACAATATTGTAAGTAAATATAGAATAAATGCCATTAACTTGTACAGTATTCTTGAGTTTTGTTCAATTAATGTTAAATGAGATTTTTTTAAAAATCATTTCTGTAATGGTACAGAAGACGAAGAAACAATTCCTAAAAATCATAGAATACCTATATTTACTTTATTTCATACAATTAATGTTGCATTTCACTGTAGATATTTTATTCTAAATTTAGTGTTCATTCTTGTGTTATATGAAATATTAAAAATAGTAAATAAATCAATTCAACATACAATTTTATTTAATTTATGCTTTTAATGTAATTAATGTTCAGGATTGAAGTTAATGTTCAGGAATTGTCTCACCATATTCCTAGAATACAGAGTTCTAAATTGTACAATTTTTCATACATTAAAAAGTAGTAAAACCCCAAATCGCTCTCTTCTCTCAGTAAATAAAACAAGATAAAATTTCTTTAAAAGTCTCAAGGTAAGTATTGTAATGGTAAGATACTAAATTTATTTTTTTATATTGCTGTGAACTTTAATGGCCCTTAAGTGGTGATTATGTAAAATTTTAACAATCCACACAATGTCTTTTTGGGTTCAGGGATATTTTATATAAAATTATTTTATTTTTCCCCTTATTATTTTATATTTGGAATTATATATGTAGAGTCGCTCTACTGGGTGTAGAACAGGATTACGCACAATACGGATTTACATGCATTTTTTAAAACCTTAATGTAAACTGAAAGACATTAAATACGACTCGTATAGGTACTTAAAAAATCAGCTGCGTGCACAGGTGATTGTTGGGTTGCCTAAAGATATCAGGACCAAGCTTAAACTAAAATATTTTTAATGCAATTTATTTTAAAATTTCATTAGTCATACAAATATTCAAATTATAAAAAAAATAACTACAATACGCTAATTATTATAGCAATAATCTATCTATACCTAACGTTATACCTTTAGATTATTTCTTTTCAAATTAAATCCACAAAATAGCGGAAAGTTTGGTTTTTCTTGTTTAGTTTGCAGCTTTATAGGTGGTTCTATAACAAAACATGCTTTTAATTAAATAAGATCCTAATTTTATTTATTAATATTAAAAATCAAAAAGCACAAGATGTAATCACAAGAAGAGGTAGGACAAGACGATCATAAATGCAAAGTGGTGTAGCTCAGTGGCAAAACACCATCTCTCTGTGCAACAGGTCATCGATTCAGATCCCGAAGTTTAGTCTTTTGGAGCATAATTTTTTTAAAATTAATTTACGCACAAGAAATTAATTGAGAATTTTAAAAATTAATTCGAATAATAAAACAAAATAAATAATGTATATTTATTCTTCCGTATGCATAAAATAAAGTAAATGCTTTTACTTGAATTAGTAAAAGAGAAAAGATATGATTTTTACTTAGCAAAGAGTGAGATCGACTTAATAGTAGAAGCATTTGCTACATTTTATGCATACAACCAATTGCACAGGGGTATAAGAGCATTAAGAGGGACCACACGTCTAAAACCAACTGCTACCTGTGAAGTTTTTCTAAGAAACTCTAGTATTGTACTGTTAGGACCGTTAACTGTATTTTCAAAGCAAGTTTAATTTATGATGTTATTTTATTTTTAGAGTATTTTTTTAATACAACTTTTCAATAACATTTAAAATTCCGTTGTATGTATACTCTTATTTGTTGTTCCTTGAAGAAAATCCACCTTATTGTTAGTTAAAAAAAGTCTAGTAACCTTAATGAGAATAAAATTTATTGAAAAAAATAAAGCGTTTTTTATATATTGCTATTGCTATTTGTTGTTGTATTATATTATTTGTAATAAATGATGTGAATATATAAGTTATAAATTGGACAGTAGTTGTTTCCATATATTACTACATACATCGTTTTTAATAAATTTTATTCATTAAGGTTAACTTTTCTTAACTAATAATAAGGTGGATTTTCTTCAAGCAACAACAAATAAGAGTATACGGCAGTGTACCTACTCCTTGGATACATTTGTAATGCTTTGTTTAAACTAATTTCTTTTTGCCTTTCCTTCATTTTTCTTTTCATTCTTTGACTCATTATAATATACGCATCAATAAGTAAATAAGGTACCTAATAACTTGTCACTTAATCATTATTACATATGAGAGGCGATGTAGTAGTGAATTTCCCAAAATGGATGTCATCACTCGCCTTACTCCAATTAGGAACGTCTGACGGTCTTAATACTAAAGCTCGCCTGGTGATCCTCTATTTTAAATTACACTGCGATTACAAAAGAAAAACACAAGGAGCACCTCTGTCACAACCAGCACCAACATCACTGCCTCATTTTACTTTCTCAAACACACTCAGTAAATCATCAACACTCGGGTCTACTATCAAGTAAAGTTAGAAATGAAAGGAAAGTATAATAAAGAAAGGGTTGATACATCACAGAACCATCTTCTTGCTTCAAAACGAATTTGGAGCTAAAACAAAAAAACGGGTAGTGTGCTTGAAACCCTCAGGATTTCATGGATGGAAAATGTTCAAAGCTTTATCCTGAATCCCTCAGGACTTGATGCATGAAACTCTCAGGACTTCATAATGGAAAAAGCTCAAGGCATTGTACCTGAAACCATCAGGACTTCATAATGGAAAAAGCTCAAGGCTTTGTCCTTGAAACCCTTAGAACTTCATCGATGAAAAAAGCTCTAGGATTTATTCCTGAGACCCTCAGGACTTCATGGGTGGAAAAAGCTTTGGCTTTGTGCCTAAAATCCCCAGGACATCGTGCTTCAGAAGCTATAGCGTCTTGCCTAAAATGGAAAGTTTAGGGGCAGGACATATAAGGATAGCTATGCCTGTCACTACACACGGATTCTGAAGTATGTATCTTTTCCAAATGTTATAGCATGCAAATTGCCTTATTATCAATGTTATTCTCTATAGACGTAAACAAGTGCATTCTCTTAAATACCGTACAACAGTCGAGGTTTGTTATACCTTTAAGATATTTGTAAACCTTTGACTGTGATTGCTATGTTTTTTGTTTTGGTATTTTGTATTCAGATGTGTAATTTATTATTGAGTTTCTATTTACTGCCTTGTGTATTATCTTCTCCTCATTATTGTGATTGTGATTATTTTTGCTGTTGTACTGTATTTAAGGGATTGCACTTGTTTAACCCTTATAGAGAATATTACTACTTAATGAGTACCTTGATAATAAGACAACTTGCATGCTATAAGATTTAGAGAAGGTACAAGAGCCTCAGAAGCTATATGTAGTGCCAGGAATAGCTACTCTTCTTGTCTGTCCTACTTCTAACTATTCCATTTTAGATAAGAAGCTGACGCTTCTGAAGCACGAAGACCTGAAGTAGCCATTCTTGGTTTCAGCCACGAAGTCCTGAGGATGTCAGGCACAAAGCCTTGAACTTTTCCATCATGAAGTCCTGATGGTTTCAAGCACGAAGTCCGGGGGTTTCGGGCACAAAGCTTTGAGCTTTTTCCATCACGAAATCCAGAGGGTTCCAGGCACACTAATCGTTTTGTTTCAGGTCCAAATTCGTCTATCTTGAAGCACGAAAACGGTTCCTTTGAGATATCAACCCTTTCTTTTTATTAGTTTATTATGAACTATACTTTCCTTTTATTACCTTGCTTTATAATAGACCTGCACTATGATGATGATAATGTTGTTGATTACGTGAAATGAGGCAATGATGTTGGCAGTTATGACAGTGGTGCTCCTTTCTCATTCTTTTGTAATTGCAGTGTAATTTAAAATTGAGGACCACCACAGAGAGAGTTTAGTATTAAGATCGTCAGATGTTCCTAATTGGAGCAAGATGAGCAATGACATCCATTTTTCAGAAATTCGCAACTAAGTACATCCTAACATCAACACCCACGTGTAACTAAGGTCAATTTGGCAAAATGGGAACAGAGATAATTAGGAACTCTAACCACAATTACAGTGTCTAGAATTTTAGGAAATATCAAAGCAGTAACCTATTCAACTGCCTGGTGCCATCTGATTTCAAGGAGCTTATTTAAGCTAAATTGAATAATTTGGCGGGAGCATAATCTCTTTAAATAATCCATGTGCTCGTTTGTCCATGTTAGAAAGTGTGCATGTGAAAGTGAATGTGCTATCCATATACATTAAATGGCTTCATTATCTCTGGATTTTATGGTACTGGCTCCCTCCCTTCAAGTAGATCGAACAAAATTTCCATAATCCGATTTTGACCAGACAGCTCTAGCAAGATTCAGATTAATTTATATTGAGCAGGAAACGGAAAGAACCCAATCTACAGATAGGCAGAATTCAACAGGAAGCAGGCAGAAATCAATCTAAAGCAGTTGATGGCACGCACTCTTCTAGTAGTTCCAAAATGGAATTGACTGGTCAAGCGGATACAGGAAGCTTGAGTATCATACTCGAACCTTCCCAACACTAGACATAGAAAGAAACATCGTAGTTGCCCCAACATAAAATGTTGAGTCGATAAACAGGTCAAAAAGCGATTTCTTGTGGAAGTGGAAACAATCCAAATATCCTAACACAAGAAAATGTTGAGCCTAAGAAAAGTGCAATAGACTTTTTTATAAACACCTTGAAATACAACATGCAGAATTCCAAACCTCCAGAGCCTAAGAAAAGCAAATAAGATTGAAACAATTCAATTACGGAGAACCGCCAAGAAGAGGAACGTTGACAAAAAAATAAATGTACTAAGAGAAAAAACAACCATAGAAAGCAAGGAAACAAAGAAACTGCCAAAGGTACTAAAAAACCAGCGACAAAAAATAACAACCCAAATCCAAGGCTTGTAAAGAAAATTTCCAAAATCAAAAGCGATTATAGTGATGAGTGAAAAGTGATGACTAATTAGAAAATGAAATGCAAATAATAATGGAGAATAGTGACAGTGGCATAGGCTTTGGCCATAAAGACAGTCTTCATTAGCAACAAGAAAATGATGATCAAGAAAAAAGCAATAATGCAGTAAATGAAGCAAAGAAAGCTAACAAGGAACTACCGAAAGAAACTAAATCACATAAAAAAGAGACGAACCAAATGAAATGAAAGGAAGACAAGTCTCTGACAGTGAAACCAGTGAAAACAATGAACTAGGAAAGGAAATATCAAATGTTGCAAAAATAGTGACAGTGAAAATGAAAGCACACACATACTGTATCGATCTTTGATGAAAATCTTGGAAATTCCTATAAGGTTTGCATTTTAAATACTTCTTTAAACGGAGATGTGTTCATGAGATTTCTGGAAAGAATAAGAAGTGTGTTTAGATGGCCGCTGGTGCAGAAGTGTGCGATGCATATGAAACAATGAAAAGCAGTTGCGATACGACGTATGCGATGTGATAACACATAAGTCGTATCGTGATTTCTTCCACTGTTTCATATGCACCGCACGCTGCTGAATGGGTGACACCTGAATTCCTTACGCCTATAGTTCTTAAAGGTGAAGATAAATTTAACATCGGTCCATCTGGTCATGTGATCAAAAAATTATGGAAGGCCGCAAGACACTAATCTGTTCCTAATGTTTTTATGTTACTCATGTTTTGTTTCAAATATTCTTTTAGGTTATGGTATTTTTTACGTTATATTATTTTCTGTTCGGTCGGGCAATTTTGACCGGTTTATAAGCCTGTTTTTAGAGCGTAAGTTGCGCGATTAGAGCTTTAGGGCTGTAAAACTTTTTAGAGCCCGCTCAAGAGTGTTTAGAGCTAAAAAAATGACTACCCTTGTTTACGCCGCGCCATCTCCATAGTAATAATAGTAACTAAGACCACTGCGCTTAGCTACTTGAAGTTTTGTACTTTTCAAATTATTTTTATTTTAAAATTAAATATTAATTTAAACTAAATAAGACCGGCCATAAACTAATGTATGTATTTCGGGCTTAATTAGTGTTAAAGCCTTTTATCGTCTTAGCTAGCTGACTCTGCGGGCTCTAACACACTCAATTAAGCCCTTAATACATAATAGTATACTGTTTTAAAGTTCTTAATGTCCTTAATCACCTTAAGGAAACTTATATGTTACTTTGAGCTTATTATGCTCTAATAGGGCGCAAAGAGGGTAATAATAATGTTATTAGCTTGTTAACAAAGTAATAGTCTTCTGTTCCTTAATAAATATAGCAATTTAACATTAAATTTTATTTCTTTTTCTCCATAACTCTTGCAGTTGGTACTGTTTAATGTTCATTTGCCTCACATCAAATATAACAGTTTTTTGCAAAATAATTCAATGTTCTTTCAATTTCAATTTTAAGACTTTGGAAATTTTAGAATTTGTTGTTTCTCATTACGTCCAGGTTTTGGCCTTTTATTTTTATCAATTTATCATATTATTATGGTATATTTATATTCTATATTTATATTCATCATCACAACCATAAAATTATATTTTCATTATTTCTCATGATTATCTTTATATTTACATTATAATTATTTCCATAATCATTATGTCTTAAGTTGAAACAAAAAAGTTGGTTTTCGTGGCACTCTCTGATTTTTCTTGATTTCTTTATGAATTCCAATAAATTTCTGACAATGTCTATATATGACTTTCCAAAATTATTTGTTTTTGATAAATAAGAATAAATACTAAATAAAAAATAAATACTACACTACGAAGTCCGATCTGAATCCAATGAAGTATTTAGATATGCCGCTGCCCAGAAATCCCGAACGCACTAAGAGACGGAATGTTGCTACAAGATGTAAAATCTTGTAGTTTGCCTGGTGTTATACGCAACGTGTAATAATGAAAATTAGAGAAACATACTTCCGTTGTTCATATGTTATTTCGTTAGTTTTCGTATTTTTGTGAAAGTGCAGCTGATTATGCAAAACTTTATAGCTTATCTACATGCAAACAGCTGAAGATTATGCTTTGAACAAACAATTCTTATTAGATTTTTCCACTGCATATAGACAAAATTACGAAATTTGGAAGTGGGGTTTTTGTAATTCTTTTTAAAAAAAATCATAAAGTCTTTGATGCTTGCATGTAGCTTGATATTTCATCTCTTGATTTATTACAACAAATAGATGATTAGTTTAAAAATTGGGCTAAATCACTTGAACGCGTAAACCTCTGCAAATCACTCTCTAGCCGACCGCTCATTACCCTCTTAATATTACTTAAAGGCTCTGCAACCTATGAGAGTTATGGCCTACCTGGATGGGTTTACAAATCCAAGACCATGTTATTTTTGGGGTGGAATAGTCCTCAGCATGGTTTGAGTTGGTGTGGTTTAGAGATTTGGGTGTGTTCTTGCCCGGTTTATAATTTCTTTACATTTTTTTCTGTCAGTTAGCTTTTCCTTCCAATTCTTAGTCCCCATTTTTCTTAGATCATCTGGCATGATAATACCATCGTAGTTTGGGTCTTCCTCTGTTTCTGTGGGTATCAGGTTTCCATTCTGTGATGATTTTTGTTGCTTTATGCCACCCAGTTGGGTGATATGTCCAGCTAACCATTTTTCTGTGCTTTGATAACTTCTACTATATCTTCCTTGTCCATGTGTTGTGTTATTTTGTGGTTCCTACTGGGATCCTAGTATGGTTCTCAGCATCTTTCTTGTGTGTTTGTGAGTGTCCATGTTTCAGCACTGTCTGTTATTGCGGGTCATATGATAGTTTGGTAGATTTTAATTTTTGTTCAGTATCTTGTGTAGTAACTTCTTATAGGAGAAATATCTTCTGAATATTTCTTCTGTAAAGCCTTCTTTGTCTTCACAGTTGCTGATGTTCTTGTTAACGTCATATTTATTAACCTCAGTAGTTTACTTGGTATTCCTAGGTTTCCAATTTCTTTTAACATTTTGGTTCTTTTGATGCTATCAAAAGCTTCTTTGTAATCTATAAATAAATTTTGCATGCTGATGTTATATTCTCTGCTTTTCTCAAATATTTGTCGCATTCGATGAATTCCATCCATTGTAGAGTAATTTGCTTTAAATTCATTTTGGTAATCTCCTACAATCTTATTAGCGTACTTATTTAATTTAACATTTATTAGACTTGCCAAAATGTTATATGTTACATTCAACAAACAGTGTTATGGTATGGTAGTTATCACAATATTTTTTATATATTGGTGTAATTATTCCTTCTCTCCAGTCTTCTGGCATTTCTTCTTTTTGCCAAACTTGTAGAAGTAATTGTTAGATGGTAGACTATAGAATATATAGGTAGAAGTAATGGTAGACTATGCCCGTTACTTTGTTGCTTTTTTGGTTGTTGATAGTTTTACAAAACTCTTTCCAGCTTGGTTCTTCAATTTCATCTTCGATTCCACTTATTTTATTTTCTAGTTTTATTTCGTCGGCATCGGCATTACTGTTTTTTCTTGTAATGATTTTCCCTCTATCTTTAGATTCCTTATTTTTTGGGTTCTGTTTACTTACTTCTATTCTAAGTTTTTCATACAATTTGTGTTTTGTTTTCTGTCCTCTGACTCGATTGTTTGTATTTCTTTGTTTATCCATTCTCTTTTCTTTTCTTTGCACAGATTTCTCACTTTTGCAACATCTTCCTTATATAGCTGCTTGTTTACTTAGTCTGGTTTGTGCATGTGTATTATGTTGAGGTAAATCACACTTACAAACGTTGCGATTTTATGTTTAGAGATTTCTGTTTGTAGCTCGTTCCAAAGATTTTTCAATTTAGAAGTATGAGTTGCAATATCATCATCAGTTTGCCTTTTGTAACTGAAAAATTGCATACATTTTTTCCCCTCCTAATTAGACACCTGTGTGGTGCTTTGCATTAAAACTGATCAAAGCTGATAAACCATTAATTTTTATCTAATAAATCTTAAACTAAATACTTATAAGCTAGAGTTCACCCATTAATGTCCTGTAGTTTGTTCTGGTTGAAACTACACTAAACATTCTCACTCACGCACAATGCTCTGCTTTTACCCAAAACACTACACAAACTCAAATGGTTTTGTCCTCTTCAATCTACGGACAAGATCTTGATTGTCCAGCAGCTGAAGAGCTTCTGCATTGATATGATTATGTAGCCTGGCTTCATGCCAACTAGCAAACCCTTTAATCTCGTCTTGAACAGTTGGAATGCCAAGGTACCGATGAAGGTCACTATTGCGGACGTACCATGGAGCCTTTACCATGTTACTCAGAACCTTGTTTTGGAAGGTCTGAATGGGCTTAATGTTACTAGATTTGGTACAACCCCAGAGCTGTATACCATATAACCATATCGGCTTCAAGATCTGGTTATAGATTAGGATTTTGTTATTTAGTGCCAACAGAATCTTTTCCAAGAAGCCAATAATATTGTTTATATTTCAGACCAAGTTCGGTTCTTGGCGTATGGTACTACGGTACCATTTATGTCTAGTGGCTGTATATAAACTAGTCTTTTGTTCGTAAAGATTACATGGATAGACTTGAGCTCGTTCAACTTGATCTTCCATTGTTTTGTCCACTCTAGTACTGTATTACTAGCTGTTTGTAGTTTACTGGTGGACACATCCTGTTCCTGACCTATTGCGAGTAGTGCCATATCATCGGCAAACGTTGCAATTTTAACATCGCCCAAATGCGGAATATCACTGCTGTATAGCAGGTAGAAGATAGGCCCTAGGACACTACCTTGAGGTACACCTGCGTTAAGGTTGATCCTCAGGTATTGATTTTAAATCCACACATTCAAAAATTTTGAAAAAAATCGTCAACGTCAGGTACATATGCCTCTATAACATATTAAAATTTGGGATGAATTTACGTCATTTTTTTTTAAATATTTGCAAAAAAATAAAAATTTGCTATTAGAACTACAATAAAACGTACGTAGATTTTGTTGAAACTTTTACAGGTAGTTCCTTACACGTTAAGAATACTACGTAAATTTTTTGAAAATTTTTGAATGTGTAGTTTTTTTGTTATAATAAATTATAGATATTTTTTCAATTGTTCATTTTGATTTTTATTTAATTCTATATAACAACTGTCGTAAAAATAAACCTTTGTTAAATACCTGTCACTTTTTCAAAATAAAGAAGAGAATTTTATTTCTATTTTGCAGTAATTACAGTAATTGTTTTAATTTTATTTTAAAAATCTTTCCATTGTAAAGTGCTGCTCTCACGAAATCTGCGAATTTATTCAGTATTACCAAGTAGTCGTTTTGTACAACATCTATATCTGAAAGGTCGAAAAAAATTTTTGCCTATCGATGCTACCGACCGAATATCTTTAGAGAAGGATAATAAGAAAGCAGGTACGGGCGGCTTTATCAAAAGGTTTATGCAGAATTCCAGGACTGATAAGTAATAATATTGTAATTCTGAAAAATAAGCATAAACCAGATGTTTTTACTTTTTGAAAAGAAGCTCTCTGTATCTTTATTTTTTTTGAAGAGTTTAGTATTATTGCAGGAGTTGTAAACTGCAGTAATATTGCTGTTTCATAATCTAGTGAATATTTTTGTATTTTTAGTATTATAGTAATTACGAGTAGCGTGTTGTGTAGTGTATTTTCTTGCTACTTCGTAGTGAACATTTTTTATTATTTAGTATTATAGTATTTAGTGTATAGTGTAGTGTATTCTTTAACTAAATATCACTATACCACAGAATAACTAAATTATTCAAAGACAATATCTTAATATTAGTGCAGTATCAATAAGTAAATATGACATTTAAAAAGAAGACTAGAAGAGGATTGCATTTTAAAAAGAAACAGTAAGCTTTCAAATGCATAACCATGGAATTATCAAACAATTATTAAATTATTTTCTATTGCTAATCCTGCTGCTGAATCTATTAATTATAGCGCCGAAGATATCAATGGTACATCCGTTGAAAATAATTGTATGCAGTCTTTCAGAAATCAAAAGTAAGTAACTTACGTACATAACTAATTATGTTACTAATCGAGCAGAATTGCTCATGCATTTAATAGCAAAATATAACGGCGGAAAACAACATTTTTATAGCAGAGAAGTGAGTAGATAAAGAATGGGTACTGTGGAGCCACACAACCTTGAACTCTCATTTGACCTCCTTTCACTTTTCAAGCCCCTCCCATTTAGAAGCCACTTCCCCTCTCCAAGCCACTCCCTTTTTTAAGTCCCTTCAATTTAGAAGCCACTTCCCCTCTCCAAGCCCCTCCCATTTATAATCCACTTCTCCCTCTCCAAGCCCCTCCTCTTTATAAGCCACTCCCCCTCTCAGCTTTCCCCCTCTCTACCTTGCTTCTCTGCCCCAAGCCTCTACTTCTCTCTTTGCTTTTAATAAAAAATCCACAAAAAGTTATAAATAATAATTTATTTAGATTAATAATACATAACCTGTAAGCTGTAAAAACAATCCACGAAATATTTCACAATTTTATATTATACAATAAATTAATAAATTGTTATAATAAATGTATACCTTTAATCAGAGTTATAAATTATAATTTATTTGTTTAATTTATTTAGATTACAACAATTAATACATAACCTGTAATCTGTAAAAACAATCCACAAAAAAGTATAATTTATTAAAAACAACGAATATACATGAACTACATAAAAAAAGATGCGTTTGCACTGCAATGCAGATAATATGTATTGACCTACTTTCAAACAACCAGTTTGTGTGTATCATCTCTCAACAAATATACATGTTTAATAAAATTCGATTTAAAAATAAACCAAACAATAATTTCTATTGCACAATAAATAAATAAATTGTTATAATAAAATACCTTTAAGAAGCGTTTAAATCGAGTGATGCTTCCGCTTCGAAAAGAAATGGTAGAATGATCTACGAACCCGCCAATGTATAGTCAGTTATAAAAATTCTGTCTGTACATTGAAGTGATTAAATCACTGGTCGACTAGCTGATTATTATCCACACAAATAAAACATTTACATGCCTGTTTTTTAAATTTCAGAAAAAGAAAACAATTATGTTAACGCATTCTTTTAAATAATGATTGCTCTGATCGTTTGTTGAATTTTTGTATAATAAATTTAAAAATTTGCACTTCTATTAGACTTTGTGCATATTGACTTTCCTGTTCCCCGACCAAAAAACCTTCCAAGGCTGAAACTATTGGGCAATACAGCAATCTTAAGATACAACCATATAATCTGCGACAAAACTGTGTTTTTGGAAGTTTATTTTTCTGACGCCTCTGCCATTAAATTGGAGCCCAGTACTGCTAGAGTAGCTCACCTAATGGATATGCTGTGGATGTCTGAGCCGAGTTGTTTTAATATCCCTCTTCCCGCTTGGAGTGGTTTTTTGGATCTTTCAATGAAAAATCAACCTCAGGAATATCAAACGTCAGCAGTTTGTCCTCTACCTTTTGCAAATATGTTACCAACTAAACCGTCGACTATCTATACTTGTCTCCACTACGGATTAGGAGAATGCAAACAGTGAGGACAAAAAATATCTATTGCAACTTTTGACCAACCTCTTTTTAATAAGACTTTAGTTGGATATCGTTTTGGTAGCAGAAAGTGGAAGTCCTTTGTCATCTGTGGTTGTTCGTCTAGGTGGATTTCACCTAATGATATCATATATATGGTTGCTATTGGCTGTATAATGGAAGGAAGTGGTATAGAATACCACAAAATACCTTGCTATTTCGTATGGTAAGGAAATATTATTTACTTAGTAGGGCTCGATTCAGCAAGAGGTCAGGTCGTGGGAGGTTTGGTTAATGTTAGAAGGTCTTACTAGATGCAAACAATATAATATAATAAAATAATTGCTACAACCCATAGCCTGGAAATCAGGCCCCAGAAGCTATAAGCTTGTGCGGCAGGGAGGGGGCGATTATTATTATTACATAGGCCCTAAGTGCCCTAATAATGGCGATTTATTTTGTTCTACGTGAGGTTTGCAATAAGGCCGAGTCTGCAATAAGTTAGCAAAATAGATGTTCATGTTCAGCTTACTTCCAATGACGTGTTTTTATTTTGCAATTGTTCTATACGTATATTTACTAATTTAATGTATTCATTTTATAATTCATTTTTAAAATATTTCTTTTGTCAACTTTAGATTTATATCTTTATTTCCAATACAGTGGCCAATAGCGGCAACGCACCATCACGCACATGCTGCAAGACTACTGAATCTTATTTAGTAAATAATTATATAAGTACATTCTCATGAGACGACCTGCTTTACTAAGCTTGCTTAGACATTTACGGATCTTGAAATTATAATGTTACTGAAGCCATCTACTGGTTTATTACTCAAAGTCCTTTTTTTTAACCCTGAATTGTGACATATTTCGGGATATGAATAAAATTTTTATTTACTTTTAAGATTCTACTGTCTGAAGATTCCATCTTTCTTTGTATTATTGTTTGTTGATTTGCAACTTCAGGGTTAAAGTTGCAACTTGATTTAGAAATCATAACTGCTGCACATTTATTTTTTTGCATATTTTTAAGAGAGTTTTTGAAATACTTATTTTCGTTAATTAGCAAGTCTAGATCTCTATTATCTTTATTAACTTTTCTATTGATTTTTCATATCTTCTTTCTTTGTGTTATTGATGTTGATTTGCAACTTCAGGGTTAAAGTTGCAACTTGGTTTAGAAATCATAACTGCTGCACATTTATTTTTTTTGCATATTTTTTTTATTTATTTTTTTGCATATTTTTAAGAGAGTTTTTGAAATACTTATTTTCGTTAATCAGCAAGTTTAGATCTCTATTATGTTTATTAACTTTTCTATTGGTTTTTCATATTCATCCTGTGCATTTTGTTGTGTAGTGGTATTGGCAATAGAATATTTTTTACTTGGGTTTGCTGAATTTAAATTATGTCCGTCTCATCTAAAACTTTTTATTTTACTATGCTCCAAGATTTACATATTGATTTTTTTTTCTATTTAATTGCCAACATCAATGTTATTCAACTGCATTATTTGGTGACTATAAATGCAAAATTGCAAACATACAATAGTACGATATCATATATAGTATAAAGTAACGCATAAAATTTATATTTTTTTTATTGAAAAATTCTAAAACACGTCGATTTTTTATATTAAGATTACACATTCTTATGTTAAATTAATTTCCTTACATTCATTTGTTTCCAACTTTTGTGGAAGTTTAGTGGAATTAGATCCGGGGATCTAGCAGGCTATCCAACGTATCTTTGGTGACCTACATACATACGAGACTAAATACCTATATATCATTTAAAAATGCCTTCGCTGCAGTTCCAAAATGTGGTAATCAAATCTTTGATTTTGGAACATCGCCATCATGCATATTTATCCGCAAAATTATGTAGTTTTTCGTAAATGTGATCACTACATCGAAAATCTTCTGTACTTAACATTTGTATAGCTTTTTGATTAGCGAAATGATGAAAAAAATTGGAGGGTTCCGTTTAAAAAATTTACGATGACGTCAACTTCGAAACGATTGAATGCTGGAAAATAATTCAACATAAAAATGTGTATTTTTAATATAGAAAATCATTAGGATTTTTCAATAGACTTACCCTTAAAGAAAAGATTAATTGTAAAGATAATAATAATAGATAACTACAATTTGCAAACTGCGTTAAGAGTTACAAGATTAAACACTTCATATTTGCATGGCAATTAGATATAAAAATTAAATTTTTTCACACATTTTCATATCTTCTAATTTTTCTCAACTCTATATATTGTTCTCTAAACACAAATTTTCAAAATTATCAATTTTGGGAGGGGGGGGGGAGTTTAAAGTTCAGCTAGAATGCAAGTCAATATTTGGTGCGTCCCAATAGTATGTTAAAAGATTTTCTTCATTTTAGAAAATATTTTTAGCGAGTAGCCACATAGGAGATAGTATTTTTTTTAGTGTGTCTAAAATTGGTTTGAGAAATTTAGGTATTAAAATTCTTATATTAAAAAAAGGAAGATATTTTATGTTAATTTTTTAATTAGCACTGAAATGACTCATTTAAGGTTTTATTAATTAATTAAGGTTTTATACCTACCTTGTTGTGCTCACTACATTAAGTATACAGGGTGTATCTATGGAAAGCTATAAACCTTGACGGGTGAAAGATGAGTGTATATAACGATCATTAATTAATAAAAAAAATCATAGTACATCATTATCAAAATTTTAATAATGTTGAAATCTGCATGAACTAATAAGAATAAATACGGGTCTGATATGTTTTAAGAATCTAACTTACAGCCAAATGTGCTTCAAGAAAAAAATAAAGTTATGAAGTGATAACAAGACAAGATCAACTTTTCCGCATTTCAGATGCCTACAAAACAAGCCGGTACCGCTACTGCAACAATAACATCAATATCACATTTCCGCCTTCGCCTGCACATGTTGTTTGTTTAAATTACTTCTTCAGTCACTTGAACTTCTTTAGTATTTTTAATTTAATTTGAGTAAAACAGGGGTGGGGTATACTTAAAATTCGAAAAGTGATTTTCTTGAAAACTAGCAGGAAGCGACCACATGTTAATAAGGAAAATATGTTCTAATTCAGCTACCCCCAATTTCGAGATTATTACTTATATTAGTTACACACTGTATAGATATAATATTATTATCTCTTTAACTTTATCTCCAACAGTAGTTTATTTACAATTTAAGCAGTAGGTGTTATGGTATTTCGTACTTATTTGACACTTGACCAGAAATAAGTTCATGGTTATTTATTTTTTGCAATAGTAAAATTTGCAAGATCCAATTAAGGTTTTTAAAACAAAGGTTATTAAATAAAACTAAATTTATAAAGAACGACAGCATTACATAATGAATATATTTATTACATGATTTATAATATAGTACAATAATGAGTTCATAATGCTCTTGTATCTACTATAAACTGGAATGTATGAATGAAATAGTGGTATAAAAAAATAATGATGTAGATGTGTGATTCTCTGATTATAAACAAAAAGATAGTAGGTAGGTACTAATAATAATAATAGTAATAACGAATTGTGGATAATATAACTTAATAAACACAGAGACGAGTATGATTAATGAGCTAATTACATAAAAATATTTAAATTGAGATTTTTATATTACGCATACTATTTCATTCTCTCAATTTTATTGGCACAAAATATTTACAAAAAGAACAAAACTCTAGTTACTTCTTCCTAGATAAGAAGGCATGACCCTGATTTTAATTTTGTCATTATAATTTAATAAAGCGAACACATTTTCTTAAAAAACAAAATCTCTTTAATAAAATTTGAAAAATAAAACACATTAAAATGGTCCATAAGCATTTGAACTTTTGAATTTACAATAATACATATGACTAAATAATATAACTTAAATAATCGATGGCAAGTATAATGATTATGAATAACAAAATTATTTTCTTCGGTACCTAACGGCAGCTTCTCGCTCTCTTTTCTTATTATCGGCATTCCTTAACACTTCGGCATATGATAAATCTAATTTCTTGAGTTTAAATAGGTCTTGAGAGGCAGTACTTGGCCGGTAATCCAAATTATTTTCATATCGACAACTTTTCATATTATTCTGACTTGGTGTTGGCGATGCTCCGTTACGAGAAAAGAAGTGTAAAGTATTGCCATCCCATACATTGTTTGTAGTTTCTTTAGTTGCATTTCTTAGATCCTTACGCTTACGTCCTGATGAAGGGCGACTACTATAAGTAACCTTAGGGCTACCAAGAATAGGTGTAGCAGGAGAATCTGATCGATCAGCAAACTGCTTCTTATGTCTTGATGAAGAACGTTTACGTACATTTACACTTACAGATAAGTATTCTAAAGGTTGTCGCACATAAGGGGTTAGAACTTGCTCTTCTTTCTTATTTTCTTTTGTAATCTCAATTTCAGTAGCTTTAGTTTCTGGATCCTCTGTAATCGTCAAAGTTTCAACTTGACTTGTTGATAACTCGGACATAGTTGAAGATAAAACACTCTGAGTATCATCAGTCATATTATCAGGGAAATCGGGGCACTCATCAGCAGATGGAGTTACAGGAGGAACTTTTGGAACAATTTTAACAGGTGTATGGTCATCTAATAATGGCAATTCTTCACCTTCATCTTTATTCTCAGCAGCTTTCTTTAATACTGTAAAGATCTCACTGAAGAGTTCATGATATTCAGGCCGGCTACGGAATCGATCATCAATAGGACTCGTGTCATCATAAATACTAAATTTACAATCTTCTCCATCAGCAATGGTGCATAAAAATGAACCAGGTCTCCCTTCTGTTTGAGTTGCTTTATTACTTGTTTCATCAGAAAAACCAGATGAACTTGTCTCGGCTTCTGAAAAATCAGTTGGAGTTTGTGACAATGATTTTCTCTCTTTTTTAATTTGCTTCTCAGGTTGCAAGCTATCCCCATGTCCACTTTCTTCGTCGGTATCTTTGGTACTCATATTGTTAAAATTACCAGACATCTGCATTTCTTCGTGTAATGATAGACTATTGATGGATTTTTGATTACGTGATGATTGAATTCGTTGAATTTCCAGCAAGGCTTCATATTTCTCAACTAAGTCTCGATATAAGTTTGGTTCATGTCGAATGGGAGGTGGAGTTTTACCAGTATGATCCTAAAATTAAAATAATTTTAAAATCTTTATGTATAAAAAAGGAATAAAGAAGGAACGATCGGGAATAGTTAAAGTAAATAAAAATTAAGTAAAAGAAGAAAAATAAAAATCGTTAAAAAATAAATATTAATTTTTATTGGATAACAATATTAATGTAACAATACACTCTTTGTAAAATATTAAGTACAAAACGTAATAATCTTAAAGATTAGAAATAATTAAAACTTATATTTTAAATAAAAATTTTAAAAGTTAAAAAAAATCAGTCTGAATTTGGAGGTATGAAATGAATTTATACTTATTGAGAAATAAAGTGTATAATTCTATTTATAATATGAATAAATGTTGTACTATTTTTGTAATGTGCGATGTTTAAGAACATCCTGTATTTGGAATATTTTAATACAATAAACTATTTCTGAAACTGAAAATAGGATTAAAAAATTAGCTCTAATAACAAACTGTATCAAGATTGTACCATTAAATGTTTAGATGTATAAATGTCAAAATTTTAATAAATGGAAGTCTTACAACGTTTTAAGGTAGCATGTTCCTAAGTTTTATGATTGTAGACAAACTATCTAAAAATCGTGAAGATTGGTATAAAGCAGTCTAGGTAGAACGAAAAATGATTCGCTCGCAAAAGAATAATTTTTATAAGAATTTAATTTTTCATTCGTTCACGAATTTTATTTCTTAATTCTCTGGTATAAATAAATTTTCGTTCCCGAGCGCATCATATTTGTTGACAGTGGAAAAATATTTATCGTTCACAAATTTATCACGTATGATTCATTCGGGAGTTAAATAACAACACAGGTTTATTTAATATGTAAAGATGCAATTTTATTACTACACTGAGAGCAAATATGTGTGGTGCTGTATGCGCGTTGTCGAGTTTTGTTTGATAATTCTAAATTTATTTATACCCTGTTTTCGATTTATTTGTTTTCATAAAGAAATCTTAGCCCATATTGTATGAAGTTGGTTAATGATTTTATATAAATAAAACTGCAGAGTAGTAAGAACTAAAAGTAGTAAGTATAAGAACTGAAAAAGAATGATTCATTTGCGCTTGTATTCATTCACGAATGGAATTTTTTTAAACAGTTGATTTTGCATTCGTTCGCGAACAAGTAAAACTGCCTTTGTTAAAATTTATTTCTTGAAGGAATGAATCATAAATTTCTAAATATAAAATTCGTTAACAAATGATAAGAAAAGAATCAAATTTTTTCATTCGTGAGTGATAATTTCCGTACCCTGGCATAAAGTGCTGAAGATAAGCTTTTAGTGTTTTTGATACACACACAAAAATGGCTAATCTGGCCCTCTTATATTCTGAAACTTATTGGATGTCAGTTAATGTAATCCTTGTACCTTTGGAATTACTCAGGGCTTTAAGGAATGCACTAAACGCGTGGATCATAGCATTTTCTTTTAGATGCAGTTAGGAACATAAATACTTTACTTATAACAGTTAGATAAGAAACAAACTAAAACATTAATTATTTGTAATTAAATTTTTACTTCAATTAATTATTAAACGTCTCCTTTCAATTTTGTTTTAATTTACTCCTGCTAAAACATTGCACTGACAACAACTCAAGATGAAGGTGTCAAAACAGAATGAATTAGGACAAAGAATTTATAAGTACCTTGGACAGCATTTTAAAAGGAAACCTCGCCACATTTTATGGTGGAGAATATTAGCCATAGAACTGTAGAACTTTTTCGTGCTTGGACAATAAACAGGATTATAAGAATGCTAATAAATCAAAGTTATTGAGTGCTAATCAGTTAAAAAATTGAAATCTTGTGCTGAAGTCCATCTTGGACCAAGCACTAGAAAACTGGCAGCAAAATTGACGGTCTAGGACACTTTGGTGCAGGGACACTACCGTGCCGACTCACTTGGGCGCTGGCACACTTCCACAAAAGACAGTTCAGTGCATGTAAATCTTTCCACGGCAAATAAGGGTAAAACTTTCGGAGCTATTTAAAAAAAACGTTTTATTTTAACCATTAGTCTTTTTTTTGTGGCCAGCTGCCCTGTTATCAGTGTAACCATTTTTTATTTTTATGTACACATTCCGCTGGGATTGGTTAAATTGTGTTATTCCAGTGCTTTTTGTTTTTCTTAAGTACTAGACTATGAGCACTATCCAATTATAAGTTTTACCTACTGAGGCAAAATTCGTGTACTTGAGTCAAGAGCATGACAGATGGAAAAAATATTCAAGGGCGGGATATGCGAACATTCTTGGATTGAGCAGGTAGCTGGAACCTTTCCTTAAGATGCTATAATGAAACATTTAGTTTGTAACCGATTGCAGCAACAGAAGGGTGTTTTTATAAAATGAGTTCAGCATTCGTTTCTCGTTATGAGGCTGTATTTTTTGTGTACATCCCAAAGTTTTCAAAATGTCTCACAAAATGGCTGAAAAATATATGAAAAAGTCAAAGGCATTCATTAATAAGTGGGTGAAATGGTATTTGGAGACTAAAACCGTTGATGACTTGCCAGTATGTAGCAAAAGCAGAAAAATAAGTTGTGATGGTTTAATTAACAGGCTGTTTACTTTTAGTCCAGGCCTAATTTTGCATGAAGGATGAGCACGATAGTACATATGTCTATTGATGCTATCCGATTATGATTGCGTGCTCATGCAGTGAAATACAGACATGTCATGAAGAAACATTTGATAATAAAGGTTTTTGATAAAAAACCCATGTTGAAAAACGTTTAGCTTGGGATCATAGAAAACATAACCTGTGACTGAGGCAATGTGGTCTTCAGTGACGAGTTATCTGTTTGGGCTCGTAATAAGTTGGTTCGAACCTGGTCTACTGCCACAAAGCTATTTGTTCTGTAAACTGCAAACACCTGGTAAAGACCCATCTTTGGGAATGCTTCTCCAAATGTGGCTTTGGAATGTTGCATGTTTTTCAGCAACTTGAATGCAGAAAAGATGATTGAAATATACCAGAAAGCCTTGTTACCATCTGTAAAGAGGATGTTTTGACAAAGGAACGATCCTTGGATACTCCAAGAGAACAACTATCTGAAACATCAGAGTCATCTCTGCCAGTAGTGGAAAGAGAACAATGGCAGAAAAAAAATTGGAAGTATTGGCTTGGCCTTCCCAATCACTGGAAGCTAACTCCAACGAGAATGTATGCGTTTATCTAAAGAATAAGATAAGGGGAAAGAAAATATTCACTGTAAAGCAGTTATCATAACAAGTTGGACAAGTTATATGGCCAGAAGATGTCAACCATCATCAACCACCAAGACGACTGGCCGCCTTATTAAAATAAATATGACTTACCTACTATACTGCCGTCCTAAGCCCAAAGGGCATATTATCTTAATTTTTCTCATATTTTTGATTTTACTGTGTACAGACTGCTTATGACATAGTAGTAAACTGTTTAAAAAAGAATTATGTTTTTTTTAATCTTATGAACTTCAAATATCTTTATCATCCAAGAAGAGTATTAAAAGCTGACACAAAGTTTTTTCTCTTCTATTTTTTAAATTTGTGCTGACCAACATTTATGTGACCCTGGATAAGAAAATGATACTTAGCGTCCAAAAATCGATTTTTTGGTTTGTGATAGATTTTGGTCGATGTGGACCTATACATTCACATAAAATCTCCAGAATTGGCGTTAGTGCAATATTTAGGATGTTGTATGCGTTCAAAGTTGGGTATCTCTGTGCCAGTCTTGTACTATTGTGATTGGTGTTTGTATACGTTTGATATGCAGCAAGATACTGTCCTAAAGAGCAGATTTTTAAAATAAAAACTTAAATCAATGAAGGTGACCTCTCGAATGTGCTACTACTGAAATAAATAGGTGACAATTGCATATACTTTTGAACATGCAATCAAGTTTAACGATTAAAAAAGAAGATGTACATAAGTATGTGCTTTTATTTTACAAACATAATTAGAAACTGAAGGGTCTCTATTAGAAACTAGAGACCCTTTAATCAGAGTCTGGCCAAGGCAGCCATTTTGTATCACAACACGTGGCGCCAAATTTGAAAAGTACAGAAATAGTTACACGATCAAATATTGGCACACATGTAAACAGTATTTGACTCAATTAAAATTCACGAAACAGTGGGTTGTGTATATAAAACATATTTAGCAGTTAAATTATACTATAATTAGGAAGTCAAAATCAAAACATTGTATCAAAAATATTGTGATATAAAATAAGTAAGGTACATCCGGTTTGTAAGCCAAAAAAATATTTTCAATAGCTGTAACCGTGGGTGTACGTGTATTTGTTAAATTTCTTATATTAAATATTTTTTATAGACTTGCAAAAAATCCCATAAATGCAAGAAACACGGAAATATCATTAAAGAATATTTATTACTGTTTTTTAATATAAAAGATTTTGATAAATAAATTATTGGATGTCATTCTCTGAACATTTCTGAAGCGAAACAGAGTAGTCCAGTTGAAAAATATTGATTTTCTAGAATTCTATACCAAATCTATGAAAAAGTGTTTTTTTCCCGTATAAAATACATGGGAAACTTTAAGGGCTTTAAGGCATCCCTAAACATCGTCCGATTTCAAAATAAAAAAATAGGGGTACTTTTTTTTTCGATATACAATACTGCCCTGTTAAGGATAAAGGTCGTATCTGCATAACTGTAAGTCTTGAGAAATCAATAAAAAACTAATCGTTATTGTGCTCCGTCCAAAGCGTCTTTTGTTTTATATAAGAACTTTATAAACAATAACAACTTTAAAATAAAACAAAAAACGCTTTGGATGGCACAATAACAATTAAATTGTTATTGAACTCTGAAAATTTACAGCTATCCAGATACGACCTTTATCCTTAACAGGGCAGAATAATCCTAGGGGGTGAGAGCATAAGATTTCCGACTTTGCTTTTTTGTTGGACCACCCCATTGTACAGTCCTTGAGCTTGCAGAATCAAGTTCTGGTACCATTGAGGACTAGCTTTCTAGTTTATAAGTCTTTGTCCTTTAGGTAAACGGGGGAGACATATGACTGGTAGTTAATTCTCCCCATGGTGTCGAGGCGAGAAAATATTTTAACATAGAAAATATGTTTTATGTAAATAGTAAGTCTTTTCTTATTTTTTTAATCCACATAAACATGTATGACATTCCATTTTAACATTAAGCCATTTATATCCAGAGCCAAAACAGTACAAAGGTATTGGTACAATTAAATTCCCAATTTTACCTACGATAATAATTTTGTTAATTTTAAAATTATGTTAAGTAACTAAAAAATTATTCTGTTATACAGGATGTTTTAAAAATTAGTCCACTCTTAAAAACAAAAGCTAAAATGTTTTAGTAAAATACAGTGAAATAATGAAACAAAACTTACAAGCATTACACTATCAGAAATACTTTTACATGTCTTAATATTGGTTTATATTATATAGTAAAAAGTAATTAACAGATTATTGTTATGTAGTAAAAAACCCAGGCATTAAAAGATTAAAAATGGCGGCTAGTTGCATTAATAAGATTCTCACTATCCTCGCTAAACATACCTCAAAGCTGGTGTATCTTATCGTGTCTGAGTATACAATGTAAAAGGATTAAAGGATATCTCCAAGGTTTACATAGGAAAGGAAATATGTAACGGTCTTTAATGTACAGTAGGAAATCTATTAATACTGATATTAAAGTGGGACCAGGCCACATCCATAGCACAGACATCTCCCTACGGAGGATATCTTCAAGCTCAGACTTATCCTGAGAAATAAACACAGCAGCTAAAACGTGCACTTTGCCATTAACAACAAAAAAATCTAGCAATACTTTTGACTTTTGATTTAAAATCATGCAACTAACAACTAGGGTGATATTTTTTGCCAATAAATAAATCTAACTGTGCACTAAATATCTAATATTACATGCAAAAAATCCTACACAATGGTAAATTTACATGATTTTTCATTTTTAATATAGTGTGAGCCCAAAAGGATTTAATCAGAATTATTTATAAGTAGATAAGCTGTAGATAAATGTCTTTGAACTGCAACGAAATATTTAGAAAATGGAATAACGGATAATTTTTCTAAAGAAGTTGCTGAATGATTAATATTAGGTGATTTCTATCAAATGATCTGGACGAATCATTCAGACTTAGAATCTTCAATCAATTACTCGAATTTATACAATATTTGCATTTTGTATAACTACATCAGCATTTATTTCTCATTTAATTTTATAAATCAAACCAAACAATTCATCAGCTAACATTTTATAGTTTTTTAGCGCTAACCATTACAAAAATATATGTGCAAGTGGAATATTTATGGGTGTTAGTAGCGAGTCTATCCTTTTCAAAAATGTTAATAATTAAAGTCTCATAAAATATAATTCTTTGCAATCCCACAAACTACGCTAATCTTTTATCAAACATCACAAATTCCAATCGAATTATGTATACGCAAAACAACATGCGGTGAATTTGTGGTATGACCTTACACTTCTTCATTTATGACTGATATGTGAGAATTTGATTTTTCTGATTTTTCTAATTTTATTTATTAATATTAAAAACCAAAAAGCACAGATGTAATTACAAGAAGAGCTAAGTAAGTAATTCAATTAGAATAATAAAGCAAAAAATTTATATTTATTGACTAGCGATTCAAAAACCCCTTCCCTAGTAGCACACAATATGTCTTTAATATTTAAAAAATATAAATATAATATTATGTCTTTTCAATATTTAAAAGATTAGAAAGATATTTATAATATTGAAAATGAAATATATTGATATACATATTAAATAAATACATTATTTGTGTGTAATTTTTAATATTTTGAAACGAATATCAAACAAATATTTTATTATTATTATGTCGTAGATAAATATAAATATTATATATAATATATATTATGTAATTAGGAGATCAAGCGATACTTTAAATCCGAGAAGATGTATTATAACGCAGAGGCGCCAGCTGAGGCTTTATAACATCTTCGAGGATTTAAAGAAGCTTGATCTCCGTATTGCATAAGTTGTTTTATTTTATTTCGTATTTCAATCCTAATTTTTCCCTTTTAAAATTCATCCGAATTTATTGTATAATGAAGCAAGTTGCCTTGTCTGTGTCATCATACGCGTAACCAAGGAGATAAAAAGTAGCATGTCACGTATGGCTGTTATGCAACATCGAATGATTTTTACGTTGCCAACAACAACGGAGATCAAGAACGTCTTGAACTCCGGTGTCATTGACAACGGAGATAAAGATATACCTTATTTTACTAATTGTAGTATATAAACAATTGTTTGAAATACGAAATGAAATAAATAATATTAAAGAAGTATTTTAAATAATATATTAGCTAAATATTCAGACAGATGTCGAAACGAATATTTATAGTATAATATATATGTGCTACTATTTCATTATTATATTTCGTTAATTAGATATGAAGCTTTCAAATACAATATTCTTTAAATTTGGATTTAAAGAATTTCTTAAAGGAAGATTATTAGTTAGAAGAATAATACAAAACCTTTTTGCAGGTCTACAGTTGTATTAAAAAAATACTCTAATTAAAATAAAATAACATCATAAACTAAACTGACTTTGAAAATACAGATAGCTCTGTTAATAGCAGGTATAATACTATTAGGATTTCTTGGAAAAAATATGCCTAAATTTAAAAAAATAAATTAAAAAAAAATTATGCCATAAAACAATATCGGGATTTGAATTAGTGATCAGTTGACCATTGTGCTAAACTAACTTTGGCGTTACAATCATATTACCTACCTATTCTTATGATTACATCTTTTTGATTTTTAATATTAGTAATTAAAATTAGGAACTTATTTAATTAAAAACATGTTTTGTTATAGAATCAGCTATGAGGATAGATCGGAAAGTTTCTAGAATGAACCACAACATGGCGTTATGCGCGCGTGTTGATCACTTGTTTTGAAAGCGCCGTTGTTCGTACAAATTTTCAAACGGATTGAATATAAACACACACCGTTACTATCGATTCAAGTAAACAATTAGTGCATTTTCTTAATCATGAATAAAAACGAGTTCCGTGTAACGATAAATTTTTTTTTTAAAGGCTTAAATGCTAAACAAATAAAAACGGAGTTAGTTGAAGTTCATGATGGGTCTTCGCCTTCATATGCAAAGTTACAAACTGGGTTGCTGAATTTAAACGCAGTAGAACAAGCATAGAGGATGCACCACGTTCTGGCAGACCAAAAACAGCTACCGATGAAGAAACAATTGAAAAAATCCATGAAATCGTGATGAAGGATCGCCGAATAAAGTTGAGAGAGATAGCAGAGAAAGTAAGCGTTTCATACGACCGTGAACATTGGATCTTACATCAACATTTGGACATGAGAAAGCTTAGTGCTAGATGGGTGCCGCATCTGCTAACAATCGACCAAAAGCGAGTTCGAATGACCATTTCTCAGCAATATCTAGACATGTTCAAACGTAATGAAAAAGATTTTTTGCGACGTTTTATAACTGTTGACGAAACGTGGATTCACCACTACACTCCGGAGACCTAGGAGCAGTCAAAGCAATGGACAAAACGTAGTGAGCCAACTCCAAAGAACGCAAAGTCGATTTCGTCTGCTGGGAAAGTCATGGCTACCGTATTTTGGGATTCCCGAGGAATAATTTTTATTGATTACTTGCAACACGGAATGACAATAACGGGCGAGTTATTATGCGTCCTTATTAGACAGACTGAACAAAGAAATCAAAGCTAAAAGACCTCATTTGGCAAAGAAAAAGGTCTTGTACCACCAGGATAACGCCCCATTCCACAAGTCGGCAATTGCGATGGCAAAACTGCACGAACTACGATTCCAGTTAATTGAACATGCCCCCTATTCGCCAGACTTGGCTCCGTCAGATTTCTTATGTTCCCAAATCTCAAGAAATGGTTGGCTGGAAAGAAATTTTCATCGAATACTGAAATCATCGAAGCTGTAAATGAATATTTTGAAGGTTTCAATAGTTCTTCTTTTTGTGAAGGGTTGAAGGGTCTTGAAAAGCGTTGGACTAAATGTGTAGAGCTGAAAGGAGACTATGTAGAAAAATAAATACGATTTTCTCCAAAAAGTTCTTTTTCCGTCTTGTTCTAGAAATTTTTCGATCTATCCTCGTAAAACTATTTCTAGAACCATGGATAGTATTTTCCGTAGCATTGTAGCAATGACCTAGAGCAGGCCTGTGCAACCTTTTAAGTAAAAGGGCGAATTGCAAGTTTTGCAAAATACTTTTAGTTACTTACAAGTTACAAGTTATTTTTCAGGGGATTTTAATTATCTTACTGCTGCGGGGATCCAGGGAAATTTTGAAAAATCTCATCTGAAAATCAGTGGCGTAACTATGTAAGAATGCGCGCCCCTGCGAGACTTACGTTTGAGCCCCTCATATATACAATTGTTCGTAGGTAACTTTTGCTAAGTCGGTAAAATATGCAATAGCTAATATTAATTCATTACTTTTTCATTTGCTTGTATCTTTTCAATGCATTTTTCTATATGATTAATTAGATTTAACACCCATTCTAGTTTTCTCAGGGCTTTAGCGCAGGTGAACTGGTCAATTAAAGTGTCCATTGTTTCTGCTATTTCCCCTATAAACCCTCTTAATACATTTGATAAAACTTTAGATTAGGTCCCACCCGCACATGGTATATACCATTTGATGGGTCTCATCGAGCTGAACAATAGTGTTCTAACCTAACCTAACGGAATGTAACTCAGCCTAACCTAACCTCACCTAGTTTAAGTTAGGTTTAATTTAGGTTTGCATTTTTCATCAATTAATATGTGTTCAAATTCAATTTTTGGTTAGATTAGGTTGGGTTGCACATGCATTAAAACATGCATTTTCAGGTAAGGTGGGGGTGGAAGGCTATGGCTTCCCTTCCAAAAAAGTTTTGACGATTATCTCGAAAACTACCCCCTCCAAACTTCACTATTGTTCAGCTCGATGAGACGCTTCGAATGGTATATAGCATGTGCGAGTGCGGATGGCGGACCTAGACTGGAGAGCAGCTATACATTTCTCCAAAAATTATCAATTGCTGACCCAACAAGTCAGCACATTTGAAGTTCTTAAACAATTTTCAAATTTCATTACAATTTACAAGCACAGCACGAAGTACGTACGACGAAAGTGTTTCGGTTATTGTTAGCGCCGTCGTCAAAGCAGATAAATAATCACTACTTAATAATTTAATTATCTTATTTAAACACTTAAAAGTTGTATGAGCGATAAAATATGGGGGAGCGTAATGTACTTGCTACAATAGCTCCATTACCTCCGTTGCACTCCCATAAGAATTTGTGTGGAACCCTGACACTACAAACGGCGGTAAAAGGGGAATGGATTATGTATGTATGTATATTATTGTAACACAATATCCTCTACTTGTTTGGAGTAATGTAGCATATGCATATTTCCTTTTATTGTTTTCATACTCGTATATCTTTTACCTCCTATGTTTGTTTAAAATGTCTATTTCCAACGAAATAAAACTTCACGAAAGCAGAAAGCGAAAGCCTTTCGGAGGGTTGCGCCCCCCCGCATCGCAGGGTCTGCGGGGGCGGTAGTTACGCCACTGCTGAAAATGATTTATATTATTTTTTTGATACATTGTCTAAATAGGATATATCCACTTGTCTAAGCCACACATAGCTTTGTAATGTCTCTGGCTGTCTGTCATCATCAAATTTGGAAAATGATTGTGTACCTTGGACCAGCTCACAGGGCAAGAGTAAATATAAACCTTCAAGTGCGGTGTCATTTTAGTAATCTGGGTGAATAAAACTATGGATAGCATCTTAAATGATACTATGTCCTTACTCTTACATAAGATCATAATACGAGCCAAGAAGAATGACATGCATAACTCATGAATGAATGGACCAATTTGAACGAAATTTAGTATGAGATGCAGCCCTAGGCAGTGCAAGCAATACGACCTGACAAGGCATTATCTTAGGGGAGGGGAGCAAAATCACCAAAAATTTAAATATCCCCACACAAATCTTGAAAAAGTGTTTTACCAGCAAAACTATTAAAAGTTCTTCAACTTATTGAACAAAATAGTTGGTAGAATATTTCTCTGAAGGTGTGGACAGAGTGCTCCAGGTCATTTAATTAAAACTTGTTTATGTTCCATTATGTGTCAGGAAAGGCTATCGGATCTAGCAAGTTTGTTCATCGAAAGTGACACATTCCCCAGGTATTAAATTATTCTGAATTAATTAAAAAATTTACCAGTGTTAAGATAAGAAAGGTGTCCATGTATTAATCATCAATTAATAATTTTTTTTAATAAAACACTTTCCTACCAAGTAAAACTGTTTTTTCCTAACCACCAAAATATTAGTACTAATCCTAACAGTCATTGCATTGTCTGTTACAAGCACCTTAGATAGGTTTGAGTTTGAAGGTGGCTTCATAAGCATACTCCTTCAGTGTAGCAGGACACAGGTCACAAACATTTTTATTATTGACCACTACCCAATAGAGTATGATATAACTAAAAGAGAAATGATGAAGACTAATTTAATGCAGTTCGTCATTCAGTGTTTACTTGTACTAATCGTGATTACGATGCGCTAATAAAATGCAGTCCATGATTAACTCCTTTTTAGCTCAACTAGTATTCTTAAAATTATCTCTAAAAAGTAAATAAATAGGCAGATGGTTGCTTCATTAGAAGCAGTGTGTGCTCTTTTAGAAGGAAAGTTTTCAAAAAGTCTTTTTTCTTCAATTTTGTGCTATATTGAACTACTTTTGTAGTACCTACATTGTGTAAGATTTATAAATATATTATGTTAATATATCTCACCTGAATATCCATAGAAAATGAAGAACGATGCTGGGAATGGTTCATTAAAGCTTCTAACATACTTGCATCATCATCTTCTGGTTCATCACCTAAGCAAGATATATTGTCACCCGTACGTGGTGAATCTATTGTACGTAGGCACCTACTACATAGCTGCCCTTGTCTGAAATTTTTAAATGCATTCCATTAGAAACATTAAAAAATAAATCCTAATGATTATTGCGAATTAAAACAAATTTTTAAATAGTTTCAGATTTCTTAGACTTTTAGAAGAACGGAGGTTTCAAAATTGGAGCTTTTCAAAATGCCGAAGTTTTGTAGGGCTCTGCAGAATTCTGCAAACTAGCCTCAAGGACACTCTGGATTTCTGAAACTCTAAATTATGTAACTTAGGAGGTATGATATTTTAAAAACTAAATCTGGAAATGTATCAATTCAGAAACATAAGAATTTCAAATATTGAATAACAGCAAATCTTAAAAATTTCTAAAAATTTAGAAGTGACTTGTATAAACACAAACTATGAAATTTTGGAACTATTTTGAAATTTAAGCTATGCAAATCTTAGCTATAAACCTTGGAATACTTTCTAGAACTCGAAAAATTTAGTACCCCAATGCTTGGAACATTCAAACTCTCAATTTTTAAGGTTTTCAGCAACTGTTCAAAATTTTTGAAATTTTGATATGAGGTAAGCGCCATAAATTCCTGGTCCGGCAGGCTTCTACAGGTGCCAACATGTTCAAACTCGTGTCATAGTTGAACATGTGTAAGAGCCTACACTATATATATATTACGGCTAGAAGCATAATAGATTTTAGTAGCCACTTAAGGATCGTGATGAGTGCATGAAAATGTCGCAGCTAACGAAAATTGAGTACCGCGCGGTCATTAAATTTTTAACAAAAGAAGGGCACACGCATAATCAAATCAAACAAAGTTTAGACGGCGTTTATGATGATTTATCTCCTTTATATTCCACTGTAAAAAAGTGGTCATAATGTTTCCCTTTGGGGCAAGAATCTCTTGAAGATGATGAGCGTCACCGGTCGGCCAATTGAAGCGGTAACGCCGCAAAAAGTTGCAATCATATTGAAGAAATGGTATTAGAAGAAGCCGTTTGAAAGTTAAGAAGTTAGCAGTGATGTCTGACATTTCGGAAACAAATGTTCGCCGAATTCTTCATGACCATTTGGGTATGAATAAAATTAGTGCAAGATGGGTACCGCGTCTTCTTTCTGTTGTTCAACGTCGCGTCGAATGTGCGCGAACTTGTGTGGAGACGACCCAAAGCCGATTTTGGAGCCCATTGTCACTGGAGATGAAACAATGGTTCTGTATTATGATCCTCTATCCAAAAGGAAATCGATGGAATGGCAGGGACCGGATGCACCTCGTCCCGAATAGGCGAAAGTTGTTCAATCGACAAAGATAGTTATGGCAACAATATTCTGCGATTGTGACGTCATTTTACTGATTGATTTTAAAGAACGCAATATAGTACATATTATTGCGTCTTTATTGCATAAATTGAGAAACAATATTCGTAAAAAACGTCGAGGAAAATTGACAAGAGGTGTTCAATTATTACACGACAATGCACCCGTTCATACTACCGCAATTTCACAAGCTGCCATTCGCGAATGCGGATTTGAAGCATTGGATCATCCACCGTACAGTCCGGATATGGCTCCTAATGACTATTATTTATTTTCCAATTTCAAGAAAGACCTTAGGGGACGTAGTTTTAAGGACGAGAACGAGTTGCAAGCAGCTGTAATTGAACATTTTGAAAGAAAAACTTCGGATTATTTTTACAAGGGCATTGAATTATTAATTCCACGTTGTTATAAGTGTATTGACATTAGGGGAGATTATATTGAAAACTAAAAATTATTATATTTTACCAAGTTTATTCTTTCTATATCAGGCCGAGAATTTATGGCGCTTACGTTGTACCTAAACTTCTTAAATTCTAAAACAGCAAAAAACTGTGCTTTTGAAATGGTTATAGTGCAATGCAAAACTGATTGGATTATATCTTGTTTTTAATCGTACAGATAGTGAGAATTTCCAAACTATATCACAAGCTACCAATGGAGTAAGGTCTAAGATTAAATCATACGAAGTTTTATATTCATTAAATTTTTGATAAATACTCACCGAACTTCTTCTAATGTAGTAAGTTCATCATGCATACTTTTTACTTCTTCATCTTTAAAATGCATATGCATCAGTTGTTTTTCCAATGATTGATTTTGTTGTACCATAGTAGAAAGTTGCTCTTCTAATTCTGAAACTCTCCTTTGCTCTCTTGAATACAGTGTTCTAATTTCACGTAACTGTGATAATAACTGTGAAACCTGTTCATTAATGATTTCTTCATCTATTGTTTCTATTTCATTCTGTTTAGGACTTGTTTGATTTCTGTTTTCTGGGGTTTTTTGAGAATTACTGTCATCAGTCGTTTTCTCAGTATCATTACGATTGGCATCCCCCTGGAAAAACCACAACTGTAAAATAAATAAATGCAATGGATACTAACCTTACCATTCCCGGTGTTGACGAATCTGGGCTGATTGGCCTGTTCTGACAATTCGTTTCTTCTTCATAATTTGATTTTCTATTATTACTATTTCTTGATGTGATACTATCAGATGATTTCAGTGCTTTACGTTTGTATGTGTTAAGTTGAAGATTAAGATCATCAATTGTGCCTTGTAGTTCTTCACATTTCAGTTCTAATGCATCTATGGTTGCTGTTAAATTTTTAATGTGCTTCTTATCAGCCGAGTGTTCTAATGCTAATCTGTGGTTTGCCCTTTCTAAATCTTGAATACTTATATCTAACTGTTCGTACATACGCAGCCTTGAGTCATTTGCTTCACGGAGTGCTGCTGTTTGTTTATTTAAAAACTGAAAATTTAAAAAAAAACTCAAGTTAACACTCAACACTTCATTAAAATATAGAATTTTAGATTGTAGTGTATCAGACGCTTTGAATTTCAATATTGTGCTTATTGTTTTATTTGAAATGACATATTGAGATTCAGTAAAGCGAGTTTAAGCAACGATGAGCTGAGGTTTTTCTTGTGGCACTTAGAAATTATTATACAAAATTGCATATGCAAAAACTTTCACTAGACTGAAGCTTGCAATTTTATTTGCAAAGAAATCTAGTAATATATTGTTTACTAGTTTCATGAGATATTTAGGAAGAACTTCAATCTGATAAAACAATTTGCATGCAGAACTCAGTGCTGCATAAAGTTCACTAGGTGTACTCATATATTCTACAGTTTTGGACAAAAGATTGTAGCATACATTTGATCAGCAGCAATATTGCACCTACTTACCTCTATCTCCTGTGATTGGTCTTCTATAATATTTTGATGTTGCTTGAGGCTGTTTTCAAGATCCTTGTTCCGTTCGAGTAGTGTTTTACCTAATTCTGCTGCTAGTTGCAAATCTGAAACAATATAAGAACATTATTGTAATCAGTATAAAAACGACCGTTTGGTCATTAATTACTAAGGTTACAACCTACTATCTCAGGGATTCATCATTTATATTTGACTATCTTTTTGATCGAACACATTTGCTTGAAACGCTTATCTGGTGAAACATCGAAACATGTACTGCAAAGTAACCAGTTTGTGCAAAAAAAAGCTGGTTATAACAAAGACTGTCATTTATTATTATTATTATTACCATTTCATTCTCCAGCAAGTGTTCTTCAATTTTGCAGTTCTAAAAATAAATGACGAGAAATGTTGTCATAGACTGTAGGCTATAGAAATAGACTATATAAGAGCATTTTACTTAAGATTTGTATCCTCTGGACTGGTGATAGTACTCGTCAATAGAGACAAAAAATTCTTATGCCATTTTTCGAAAAACATTTGCTAAAACGGTCAACTTTTGGAAACTGCTGGAAATAATAGTCAAAACAAACTGTGACATCACCTAGCATCAGCGGCATCGATGTAAAGCAAATCTTAAATGATTGATTTGATGTATCAGATATCACATTGAAAATGCGGTTAGGTACATCCTGGTCCAACTACTATTCTTAAACCAGTGACCACCAACCCACTGCAAAAACTTTTTTTTTCTCGGTTATTATGAAAGATGAAAGACTAATGATAGTAAGCTTTTTTTTGTTCCATTTTTGTTTGTTGCATTTTATGTGTACTATTACCTGTCCAGAAGTTACGGATCTTAAGTGAAACACCCTGTATAAACTAGAAACAACAGCTTATATACTATAGCTTTTTAATATAAGACTTTTTTTATAAGACATAAGATAAATCGTAGAATTGACCATCAACTCTAGATTGTAGAAAAGTTAGAGACGATGGCATTATAGACTGTGGTATAAGTATAATGGATTCTGAACCATGAAGGTTATGGATTCTCAATTATAGACTATAATTGTGTATTATGCAGTATGGACAATATAATATACTTTATAGGATTAATAATAATTTAATTATTTATTAATAATAATACAATTGCTACTACCCATGATTAATATTAAAAAACATCAAAATAAATGTTATGGCAATCATTTTTCCGGCGTTTCAAAAAGAACAAAGCATTAAAAAAACACTGGTGTAAAAAGACAAATAATAGCATACAATAATTTTTTAAAACTGTAAAACATGAAAAATCTGCCATGATGGTTAATTAATTAATAATAAAAAAACTGAACAAATCCTCCTCTACCATTTCAATGAATCTTAACGAAGTCTATTAGCTTCTACCCAAACAAATTTTTCAAAACAATGAGCAATGTAGTGCAGGCTCATGGATCTCTCATTTGGGTAGGCAATTTACAGGTACAAATGGCAACCTTGGGCATTCTTTATCAGCTTGGACACTTTTAATTTTATTAGCATTGATCTATTTATTATGAAACCTTTAATTAATTAATTTTAGTTTATTTCGCAATTATAAAGTTTTAAGCTGTAAGGAAAGAATAAATTCATTTAGAACGTCTGTAATATAAGTTTTGTTGCTTCGTAGTACAGTTTATACTTTTCACACATCACAAGTCTAATATTTATAATATATTAGGAACGTAATGATAGATTTTGACCGATAGTGTGAAAGTGAGATATTTGCAATCCAATTCTGATTTGTCACTGAAAAACATTAACTTAATATATAGTGTCAAAATTTGTCATTAGGTCCATATACAGGGTGTCTCAAAAATAACGAACAATAACGCAGAGGGTTAAAGAGCGTTTGAGGTAGAATCTAAAACTGAAGAAAAAAAACTCTACCTTCAAAAAATTTTTTTTGTAAATTTGTTAAAAATTGTTTGCAATACTTTTTGCTAATACGGTCCTGTTATATTTTGCATCAATTTGATAATAAATAATAAGTCATCCAGCATTGGGACAGTCAAAACATTGTAAAGCGATATGTGTAGAGTTAAGCAAAAATTCGGAGAAGTCGATTTAAAAACACGTATATTGGTCAAGGTCACGTCTTTATAAACACCATGACATATCACCGTAATAAGCGTTTTTGTTATAAACTGCATAGTTGCAAAAAAGTCCCAAACGTTTGATGATAGTTCATCAAACTAATAATTTTTATTATCAAAAGTTTATTTGAAGGTGTTTTCCGTTTTAAATAAAATAGATTAATGGTAAAAATTGCTCTTATTTAATAAGTCGTCATTGTATTTAATATGAATTTTTAATCTATTTTTATTAATTTAATTTTAACTCGTTATTCCAGGAAGACTGGTAATTTATGTAAAAATCTACCTGTCCAAGATATCAAAAGAAGCGACCCTTGTAGTTTTTTGAGTAAACCACAATCGGGCCGCAAATTCAACCTGGTGCCGCCCTAATTATGAAAATGTTCTTTTTAGAAGTTTAATTTATCTTCTGTTTATTTTCGAATGTTATTACAGAACGTAAAAATATATTTATGTTGTGTATCCCTTTTTTAAATTGCGTTGTTTATTTTATGTTACATAGATCAAATTTCACTATGTGTATTGTTGCGGAATGTTTAGTCCAAAATTTTATTTACAAGCACAGAATACGAAAGAAAGAATTGCTATAAATAAGGAAAGTCTGCGAAAGGGGATGTTTATAACAAAGAGAGTTTTTGATTATTGACTTACGTTCATTGAGAAATTTCGAGCCCGAGATCATTTTTGTAAAATGTTATTTCAGTTTTACTGAAAAGGTTTACTATTAGTTTTAAATATTAATGCTTCAGATTCTAGTAAAATGTATTAGCATCGCAGATTAGAAGAACTAGTAATGTAATTTTCTTATTAAAGCCCAACACTTTTTATGTTTTTTAAATTACGTTCAACGCCGCCACACATAAAGAATTCCCTTTAACTTATTGAAATATGATATCAGATGCTCTCTTTAAAAATAAGATGTTTTAAGCTGTTATTAGACCTTGAATTTATTTTAAAATAAACAAACTGCAACATGAGCAAAACGGAACGTGTCTTATTTACGAGTTTCTTCAAGTTCAACTCATTCGGGTATTTTGCGGCATTGACAAAATTGTGCTGTATTGACAAATGCTGTAAAGTTCAACAAACTACAGTCCTCTGCATTATGCGACATCAGGAGATTGTGGAGCAGAACGTGCAGGACCGGACTCAAAACTTGAACCTTAAATAACTCTGAAAGTAAATATTTTAGAAAAAAAAGTTATAGGAAAAACTTTCTCTACACATCATCAACTATCTCGTATTCACGTATTGTCCGTTATTTTTGAGACACCCTGTATTATAAATATTGCAACCAAATATTAAACTTTTATCATCTACGACATTCGTCAAACGATCATGTTTATACATAATAATAATAATAATAATAAAATATTTGTTTGATATTCGTTTCAAAATATTAAAAATTACACACAAATAACATATTTATTTAATATGTATATCAATATATTTCTAAATATTTCATTTTCACTATTTTTATAAATATTTTCCTAATCTTTTAAATATTTAAAAAACATGTAATATTTTATTTATATTTTATTAAATTTTAAAGAAATATTGTGTGCTACTAGGGATAGCCAAGAAATATTTCTCTCCTTGTTACATAATGGGCCGTATGCATAAAGTGAAGTAAATGCTTTTACTTCTATTAGTAAAAGGTAAAAGATATGTTTTTTAATTAGTAAGAGTGAAATCGACTTATAGTAGAAGCATTTGTTACATTTTATGCATATGATGGAATATGTTCGTCAAGGTAGCAAAGATATGAACAAAGATCTATAGACAAGAAAGAATATGTGTATTTTTATTTTATTCAAAATTTAACTAAATTAACAAAACATTATTTATGACCTATTAATAATGTTTTATTCTTGTTTTTATGGGTTTAGAAAAAATATTGTTTGTATTTCGTTGCTGGATCTAAATTCCCACTAAAACAACAAATCTTTTTTATGACATTACCTGCACGTATATAAAGCTACCCCCATAATAATGGCCACTTGGAAGATTCTGTCACTGGCAATATTTCCAATATACAAGAATTACTTACTGTGATGGCATTATAACCTGCATGGCGTTAATACCTTCAGTTACCCTAGATGAAGATGAATAAATTATTTACCATCCCTGCTGGGAAGAAAGACTAATGTTTCTCTCTATATGATACCAACCTTAAGCTAAAATCTTAGTGCAGTTTTAAAAACATTGTTAGCACTCACAACCTTATTGCTGCCTGTTAACTGACAGTGAAAAGCTCTCGAATACTCTTTGTTCCCTAGAAGAACAACAGAACTAAAAAGAAGAAAAATGATGGTGATTGCTTCAGTGGCCCACACATTGCAAACTATTTATAAACATGATACGAAAATGTTTAAGCAAAAAGGAATCGAAAAACCAAAATAGCATTAAATTTCTAAAATAGCCAACTTCATAACAAACATATCTTCTGTTATTAGAAAATTATTATTTACATTAATACCATTGGAATAGCCAGTTTAACAACGATGCAATAGCAAAGCGTTAGTTGGTCTAAATAATAATTGTTCAATCATTTACATAATACATGAATAAAACAGTTTCCTTTTTTCCTTTTAATGCCTTGAAAACTTTCAATTTTATTCTTTAAAAATCTAAATACATCCGCTGCTTAAAGGTGTTGATTAATTTTAAAAAATATCCATTGAATGGATTATTCAATTATATAATAATAATAATACCAACGAGGTGTTGATTGTTTATCACTTTTTATTATAATATTACTTTCTTTGGTGAACAATAAAATAGTAATTTTTTCCTTACATGCTCTAATCTTCCATTTAAATTTAACCAAAACTTTTTACCTTTTCAACAATGAATTAGAAAGCTACAATAAACTTGACAAGATTTGTATATCATTCCTTTAACATTTATATATATGAAATATAATATAAATACAAAGATTAGTTAAAGTTTCACAAGTTTTATTAATATCTTAATTGTGAAACTTTAACTAATCTTTGTATTTATATTATATTTCATGATTATGGAGTTCCACAAAATAAGGCTGGAGACAGTAAACGCTATTTATATATATCTTTAACAATAATTTTTAAATTGTATGAACAAGGTGTGCCATTTCACAGTAATAAAGTAAAGGAAATTACATCTTAAAATTCCCAAATTATCTTAACTTCACAAAACGTAATAGAATAATAACAGTAGTAATAGTATTATAAAGTGAATGTATTTTTACAGCAAACGAGCACCTTTAAGAAAAAATAACCGTTTTTCATAATATAATTAGGCACGAAGTGATTATGTTTATTAGCATGTCTTATCGTTAAGTCTTTGAGTCAAGAGAAAATTGTTCCATTGCTCTTGTATTACTATTTGATAGAGCGTGCGTTTAAAAAGTTTAAATTGTAGATAATAGTAAGAGAAGTATTAAACCTACTTTAAGATGTTAGAAAACCATGCAAAAAGCTAATCAAAAACATCATGCAGTTAACTGTATTATTTATTTTAGTATAGGGAACTAGTAAGTGCATGAATACCTAGTTACCTACTTCCCTATGTTAAGTTGTATTCTTCAATTTTACTATTCTCTACAGTTCTATGTGGTTCTAATAGTTTAAATAATCATGTGTAAGATATATCAATGTCAACTAATAAGATTTAGAATGGCATTGTAGATATATAATGGTGAGAATAGTTCGTTTTTAGCTATTTATCTTAGATTTGAATCAAATATCCTATTGATCTCGTTGAGAATGTAAAAATAATGTAAGATGTGTTGCCTACATGTGCACAATATTTTCTTTTATGAATGAATATTTCTTAATCAAAATTGAATTGCAGGAATTTGAGCAGATGGAATTCAGATTACTTTCAAACCTATGTTTCAACACTGCATATTTTAATAGCTTCGATGAGTTTAACAAAGGTAGTATATAAAATTGAGAGTTTGTAAAAATACAATAAATAGGTACGTAGAAGTTAGTGATTAGTTCAAAATAAAATATTTTTATCTGAATGCGAAAATCCTCTTGCATAAAAGTTCTAATTAGAAAATTTAATAGTAAAAAAAAATTGTTTTATTAGAGTGTGATGTAAACGAAACTTTCTTGTCAAGGTTGTTTAACGTTCCGTGTATATAAACTATGTTGTGACTCTGATTTAATTACTTCTACTAGTAACTGTTTTAAAATGTATTATTTTAAGATTAAAATTCTGAAGCACTATTTGAAACTGATGTATGGTGGTTGATTGGCTATTTAAAAGTGACCAGTACGCTTACTGTCCAAGATCTTGAGATCTCTCCATAAACTATAATATAGGAAAATAATTTTGTGGGTTACCAAAATACAACTGCTCCAGGTGATGGGACTAAGTCCATTCTTTTAAAAATACATATAACTTATTTATTTTAAGAAGTCATTTGTGAAGAAACAGTTGCAATTATTATTATTACACAACCAAGTGTGTCTTTAAGGACACTTACTTAATTCTTTGAAACCAAAAAACTCTTAAGAGTCCTGAATAGATAAAGTGGAGTTATTAACAATATTAACAATAGTTCTGGTATTTTAAGCATGGAAATCGAAAAAATAAACTGCAAAAAGAAAATTAAATTTACCAAAATGCTGGTTCTGAGTAGAGTTCTGATTAGCCCTTGAAGACTTCTATTAATAACAGTTTGATTAATCTACAGAATTATTAATTAATATGGTTTAATTAGGAGTTCCAATAATAGTTCTGTGCAGAACTCTTTGAAGGCTACTTAGAACTATTGTTCGAGTTAAATAAATCACGTATTTCTTAATTACAAATTTTTAGTTGTTTACAACACTTAAAAATATTGTTTAATATGGAGTTCTAATAATAGTTCTGTATAGAACTCAGAACCCTGTGTTACGTGTTTTTCGTAGCACCCTGTATAGCTATGCTTCTGTGTTAGATTGTATAGCGTTTAGGGATTTTTGCATTTTCTCTCCTTGTAGTTGCCATTTTGTTTTGAAACTAATTTCCTGTGTTGATAAGAGACTGTCACTTGGTTCGATCCGCTCGTGTGAAAAACATTCTTTGAAGAATATTTTCGTGGACATCGCCATTTAATTAATCTTTTCCTTTATGTTATGTTATGGGAATTGCATCTGTGATTGATTTGTGGTGCTGATTTTCCAATTTAGATTGGAACCTTAATGGGATATTTTCCACTTGTTCTTTTTAGAGGTTATAGAAGCACACAAAGTTTTTAGGTTAACTTTTGTATCATTCAGTCTCTTATACTTAATTCTTTTGATAGGTTTCGATATAGAATCGTCGTTTTATGGAGGCGTTATAATTATCTCTTAAGGTCACATTACACCGAAAGTATTTATAAAGTGTTTGTTTAGTGCATTCTGGTAATTTGGTTTTGTTTGTTACAGACCTTTTTTTTTCCTTTTGGGTTTAGCTTTACTCATTTTATAACTTGTTGTATAACAAGTATACGTTGTATATTTGGGTTGTTAAAAGACCATTACGCAGATTTGGTTGCTGTTGTCTCGTTGGATCACGCTACGTTCGACCTGGTTGGTGACGTTCCTCTTCAGTTCGAAGAACACACATCTGTATCGTGAGTTAGTTACATTGTAGCAACTATTTACAACATCAATAACGTCCGACAACCCTTTTTGTATATAAAACATCTCTGTATATTTGTATCTTATATCTAGTATTTATTTCATATATATAGTTTTATCACGTTACTTATTTTATTACTTTGTTAGGAATATTTGCGAGTGAATACGTATGGCTTTGCTCCGTAATGAATTGGTTAAACAATTAAAATGTGACGATTTAAGGATTGCGCAATCTATATCACATGTATTCGCGTTAATTTACCGTGCTTGTTACATTTTTGAGACTTCAAGTCAGATTTAGAGTAAATAAATCGCTCGCATCAATCCTCACCCAGATCAAATTTATAAATAGAAATCAATAACTTGCATTTAAGTTCTGTCAAGGCTTTATGCCCTTGATTAAGATATAACCATACTTGCCTGATTTATTTTAATTGATCTACTTGATAATTTGTTTAATTAATAATAAAGCACTGTAAATCTCTTACTTGAAGACTTATTATTTATATGTGTGGTATTTGTGGTTTATATTTTCAGCCACAGAGGATTCAAGATTGGGAAAAGGAGACCACATTGGTAGTAGTCGCAAATGTGTTGTTTTCAGATTTTGTCGGCCAATACTGTAGCTATTTTAGACGATTCTTGGCGCCCATTACAGAAGACCTTTAGTGAGACCCAGGACCTCCCACTAGTTAGCTGGCAGCCGACAGATTTAACTGCGGTTAAAGGTTATTACAGTTTTCCAATAAGCAGTCCCCATTTTGTGGGTAACACCTGATCAGAATTGTTGTTCAAGTCAAATTTGTTACCCTCTGTCCGGTTACTATAAGATTGTCGGAAATGACCTCTTTTAATTGTTTATAAGTTTTGAAATTTTTAGTTAATGACAGAACTCTTTGGGGGCTACTCAGAACTTTGCTCAGAACCGTCATTTTGGTAAATTTAATTTTATAATAAAATTCTCAATTGCTTAATATTTGTTAATGAAGTGAAACTATTAGAATTTTTTATCAGGAGCACTAAAACTCTTTCAGTTATGTAGAAAAATGGCATCAAAGCTCTTTTTTGCAAAATAAGGGTGCTGTGTGAAGTTAGCACTCTAAAATCATTTTTTCGATTTCCATGCTTAAAATACCAGAACTACTGTTAATATTGTAAGGAACTCTAGAACTCTCTATTTTATTTATTCAGAACTCAAAGAATTTTTTGACTTCAAGGAATTTAGGGTGCTAACTACACATCAGCCCATTCATCAGTCATTCCTGTTTCTGTGAATATTTGCGCACAAGTGCGCATACCATGTAGGTGTCCTGGAGGTGTTTTCCTTGGCACCTTTAAGCTCCACACCACATTTGTTAGTTTATTTGCTTCCATCCTTATTAAGTGTCTTAACTACCATAACTTCTTAGTTTCTGATATGATGGTCACTTATTGTAACACGAAAAGTACTTCTAAAATGCATTTCTAAACGCCTTGCGATAGTCTGCAGTTTCTTCTTTGGGCTATCAGTTAAAATACCGATGTTTCACTATTATATATTAATAGTATACAGTATACCACTAATACAGTCTTTTTAATAATTTTTGCTTTCCTAGATAGTTATACTTTTAAGTATGAAGCTTCTGTTTAAGGAATATATTATTTTGCTTACTGCTAGTATTTGGTTGTCTAATTCTGTTATGATTTTTCCATTTTCATCTAACTCGTGTTCCAGATATTTAAAACTTGCTCTAAAGATTGCTCAAGTTATTTGATATAATTGCTAAATCGCCTGCGTATACTAGTTCTGCTTTGATAATTTAGTTTATGTGATTCCTTTCCTAAAATTCCCCTTGGTAGCTTTACTGTATTCTTATATAATCTCCTTTAGTAAAATTAGAGAAGATAAGTGTGTAAAGCTGCGCCTTGCCTTAGTCCTACTGCAGTAAATTCGGCAGATTCACTATTTTTTATTATGCTTCATGTTACACTGTAGATACGTTTTATGCTTTCAATTAAGTTTCCAACATTCCTTAGCTCCTTTACTGCTAAGACATTTTATACATTTTCTCTTTTGACTCTACACCTTGTCTGTAATCACCCAGGACATATAAAAGTTAACATAGGAAAAAATGAATAAGATCAGAGCTCGCTGTGGCTTATTATACTACATCAAGTACCCCGCACAAAACAAATGGAAAACAGGGTACAGTCAAATTGGACTGAAACTGATGGATGTTGTAGTTCATGACATCCTGATCAAAAGTCCTCAGGGGCACAAAGTCTGAAAATGGCCAGTGCATGAGTATGTTAACACAGTCGGATGATTTCGTTAAACAACTCCAAACGCTACCTACTTTCGTACTCTTGATTGTTTGATTAGTAGACTTTGACGCTTCATAACTCAAAAACTGGCTATTTTCAGACTTTGTGTTCAGGATGACCTTTAATCGGGATGTCATGAAGTACAAAACACATCAGCTTCCGTCCAATTTGACTGTAGCCTGTTTTTCATTATTTTTGTGTAGGGTCCCAAAGTGTCATTTATTGCAATCAACAGAATAGTGTAAATATTACTATAGTGCCAAAACTTTATTATTACAATAATTGTTGTTTACAGTGGCAAAGTTAATTTAACAATTATTTTAAAATTAAAGAAAAAAGTTGATTATGGTGACACATCATATTAGTTTACCTTTTCATGATTCAATATTGTTTAATTTATATTGGTACAATCGGAAAAAATAATTTATTGGAGCAGTGAGAATTGGTGTTTTTGAGAATAATATTTACATCAATATTTCTAGCAAATACTTTTAATATTATTAATACCAGAAACTCCATATATGTACTTTACCGCATGAAAATAGGCGACATTTCTGAAACGCCATCTTCGAAGATGGGTGTGCGTTTAATAAATGTTTTTTTCAGTAAGAAACCTGCAGATAATTAAAAACTAAAACTATTTTTGATAGGCAGTGGTTTATTTTATGTACGCTAGCCTACCACAACCTTTACAACTATATTCAAACTTACATTACAACGACTAATTTTTAATTACTTTCCAAATATTTTAGAATTGTTGCAGACCACACTGCAACAGGCGCTATTAAATTTTGTCTTCAACTTTTCAAAATTATTTTCCGATATTAATAATATTAAATTATTTGTTTAAAGTTAAGGAGGCCACAACAAACTCTGATTTTACTAAATTTTTCCCACTTTAATTTCTGTATGTTCTGGGTGGCTTCAGACACTCTGTATATGTATGAAGGGCATGTATTATTGTATTCAGTTACTGTTTCTATGATTTGCCTTAAAGCAAATACCCAGCCAGCACACTGACGTTATAATGACGTTATTTTTCAGTGATTATTGGTCGACGACGTCATAGACTAATAAATGATGTCCAAAAGACGTCATGTTATGGGATGTATGTAGACGTCTTCAAAACGACGTCTTTTAGACGTACAATAAGGTCATTCTTAGACTTCTAATATTATTAATTATGATCTAGCTAGATAACCAAAAAGTAATATATTCCATAAAATATTTTTTATTTTTACATTTGCAGAATGTAAATAGAATACATTATTTTACTGTTTTCAATATTCAATTACACTATTTTGGTATCATCAATTATTCTGCATATTGCTTTAGCAGCTTTTCAGTTAGTAAATGTTTTTCTTTCGTTTAATATTTATGAGATGTTGAGTTAATAGAAGAGATACATTTTCTGTTATTGAATGTTTAAATTTGTTTAATAATTATGTATGAAATAGTGTATAATAAATGTTATTTCCAATATTCAACTATTTATTTATAATTCCGCTTTAATGACGTCATTGAACAACGTTTTAATGACATCTTATATTGGCGTCCTTGGGCTGTGACATAATGCTGTCAGTTTTACGACAATTTGACGTCATTTTAATACGTCATTTGATGTCGTTACTGCCGAGAAAATGACGACATTATGACGTCAGTGTGCTGGCTGGCATGTTGTTCGATGTAGCGGCCTGAAACCGCATATTGCGTATCATTTTATTCTCTATTGCTGATATCCATGATACACTTATGCTTTCTGACACAAGATATCCGTTAGAAGTAATTGCATACTTTCGAGTCCCCCTTATTGTTTTTCATTTGTACTAATTGTTGGATTTCATCTATCTACCATAGTCAATTTCTTTGTTATGTTTCTTCTTCTTACTCTACACTCCATTTATTGTTGTTTTTATAAGTGTATCTTTAAATTCTGTCCAACTACCTTCTATGTTTCTTCACCCTCTTTGTCTACTTCTTCAAATAACTGTGCCGTTTGCTGTTAATATGCTTTCAGGTTTTCTTCATTCCATTCCTCAACATTCAAGGGCACTGTATATCTTAAATACCATTACAACAAATAGTTTTAACTAATAGGAATCTAAGAACTTAGTACACACACGTACAATTTTAACACCTTTCAAATGTCTTTCAAAAAAAATTTCCAACGGCCTTTTATTTAACGCATTTTTAATAAATTTTTCCTTAGATATGCCATTTTTTTACCAGTTTCCCAACCGGTGTAGTGAAAAATATACCAGATATCAGAAAAACTCATTTTTCGAAGGTAATAAAAAATACTTTAATATTATTAATACAGGAAACTTATTTTGAAAAGTGGGAGACAAAATAAAAAAAGTAATTAAAAAATAGTAATTGTAATGAAAGAATGAATAGCTTAGATATTTTGTAAAAGTTTATATATGCTAGCATAACAGTAATAAACCACCGATTAACAGAAAGAGTGCTATTTTTTAAGTAGATGCAGGTTTCTCACCGAAAAAACATTTATTAGTTGCACACCCATCTGCGAAGATGGCGCTTCAAAAATATCTTTCAGTTGTTTAATTTGACAAATTGTTTCTTGAGAAAATATGTACATAGATGTCAATAAATCATTTGATTCAAATTATTATAATACTATTAACATTTATTTGCTGATAAAAAATACATATTGGATGTAAAGTAATGTAAATTTTGTTATGCGATTTTAAAAACACAAGTATCGGACTATTACGATCATGTGTTCCTTGGCATTAAATCCAGCCAATTAAAACGCGGCATTGTACATGTTCCAATTCTTATTCTTATTATTTAATATTATTATAGAGGGACTCTAGTCGCCTATTTTCATATGGTACAGCATATGGAGTTTCCGGTAAATATTAAAGTATTTGGTATTAATAAAGAATTATTATAATTCGTCTAAAGAATTTGAACTACAAAGTCGGATTAATCTGTTACAGTCAACTTTTCTGAATTGCTCTAATATATTCGAAATGATTAATTATTTGTTTTGATACCTATCTGGAAGCTTCCAGTGTACTAGGTCCTAGCAGTGGCGTAACTAGAGCGTCTGCGCCAATTATTTGTCGCCCTAAATTTTTAAATTCTTTAAATATCGAAAATCCATAAATAGGGACCTGGTGTGTATGGAATGAAAATACAAATTTTAATAAGAAAAACTATGTATACTTCATCTTTCTAACACAATAAATTTTTAAAGGTTGATGTAATACTAATTAAAATTTTAAAAGATTACATAAGCATGTATATACAGGGTGTATTATCGGTTTTGTTACATAGGCAAACAGCAGGTAAAGCACAATTTCAGATATTGGCTGATATTAGACGAAAAGTCACTATAGAAGAATTGTAGATCTTATTGAATATTATTCAAAACACGTCTATACTTATTAAATACATTATTTGATTTTATCAAAACAACTATACCAAGTAATCTACGTCATAGATAACCTTACATCATCTTTCATTTGGGAATCCATTTAATTTATTTATGAATTCCATACGTTAGCAACCAAATACAATAACGATTGACAAAACAAGTAACGTTAAAACAAACAAATATAATTCTAACTTTGTACGAGATTTGCTCTTTATAAGACTTATGATCAAATTTCACAAAAATTGTAATGATATATTAGTTAATATTAATGTTAATATTAATTTGCGGTTGTCCTTAATGGAAGCCTGCCTTACCCCAAGAAAAGGCGAAAGTGGACTTACGAGGGTGGTTTGATAAGTCAGTCACTTTTTGAATAAAAGATATTTATTTCGGCAAATAAGCGTTTTATTTCTGAACATAGTCTCCTTTTAGCTCGATACATTTAGTCCAGCGTTTTTCCAATTTTTTTATTTCTTCCAAATAATAGGTTTTCTTAAGACTCTCAAAATAGGCGTTTGTTTCAGTGATGACCGCTTCATTCGACCCAAATCTCTTACCGCCCTGCCATTTCTTCAGGTTTGGAAACAGGAAATAGTCACAGGGGGCTAAATCTGGAGAATATGCTGGATGGGGTAGCAGTTCGTAGCCCAATTTATGGATTTTTGCCATGGTGACTGCACACGTGTGCACCCGTGCATTGTCTTGATAGAACAGCACTTTTTTCTTCGCCAAATGCGGTCGTTTCTGGTTCAAATCAATATCGAATGTGTCCAAAAGATCTGAATAATATTCGCCGGTGATCGTTTTACCCTTTTCAAGATAATCGATGTGAATGATACCGCGTGCATCCCAAAAAACTGTGGCCATGACCTTGTTGGCCGACAGACGTCACCTTGGCCTTTTTTTGGTGCACGTTCACCCGGAGAAACCCACTGTCTTGATTGTTCCTTGGTCTCTGGTGTAGTGTGATGGATCCATGTTTCGTCTACGGTAACGAAACGCCGCAAAAACTCGTTCAAATTGCGGTTGAACATCGCCAAACACTCCTTTGAAGTGGTCAAACGGTTGCGCTTATGGTCGAGTGTGAGCTATAGCGGCACCCATCGCGCGGATAGCTTTTTCATGTCCAAATATTCATGTAAAATGTGATGTACCCGCTCAGTTGAGATACCTACAGCCTCAGTCACCTCATGCACTTTCATTCTCCGATCGTTCAATATCATTCCATGGATTTTATCGACGATTTCTGGCGCGACGACCTCTTTTGGGTGACCTGAACGTTCGGCGTCACTTGTGCTGGTACGACCACAACGGAACTCAGTAAACCACTTCTTAACCATTGAAATTGATGGTGTAGAGTCCACATAGTATTTATCAAGCCTTTCCTTGGTTTCGGTGATGTTTTTTTACGCAAAAAATAATGCTTAATCAGCACACGAAATTAACTTTTTTTCCATTTTCGTTAAAATTTACGAGGTTGTTTGCTTTCAATAGACTTCAAACACAAACTAAATGGCGCAGCCTTCTCAAAATTTTACAGTAGTCTATTCATAGATGGCAGCTGACGGGAGCAGTGTCACGGCCTACTAGATTCATATAAGCTTCGCTTAAGCGAAGCTTATATTAATCTAGTAGGCCGTGATTCGTACGTTAAGTAGCACCATCTGGCGGCATTTTTTTCAGTAATTTTGCAATGAATATATTTGAAGCCAGAGCTAGGTCGGTAATTTTTTAGGTTATACTTATTGTTAATTGTCATTTTCTATATGTAATATTAATTTATTGATTGACATTTATACATATTTATAAAAAACCAGTTGAGCATGCGCAGAGCTAGCATTGCCATGACCAACAAAAACAACTGTATATTTAATAAATTAATTTATTTTTGAAAACTAATGTTGACCTAACCACATTAGTTGTCATAAAAACTAAAATTCTAAGTCCTAAGACTTTTCGTTAAAAAAAAAGTTGCTAAAAATGTTTATTTTTTCGTAAATTTTAAAAAACTACAAAAAATTTCATTTTTCAAAAATTTACCGAAATCTTCGGTGGTCATTTTGACCACTTTCCCGAAGAGATACAAAAAAATGTTTCAACCAAAAGTCTCTTAGAATTTGATGTACTATAAGACTCCAAAAAGAAAAATTCAAAAAAGTCAAGATGGAAAAAGGCGACAGACCGACAGACAGACTTCATGAATTCAGAGACGAACTTTTTGTTCGTCGAAAATACGTTGCAGTAGAGCATATAGGAAACCAGAATATCCCGCATATAACTAAATCATATTGAATTTGTGTAATGTTTACTAATGACTTATTTTTTAGCCTTCAAAGATATGTAGCCCTAGTACGTAGCTGTATATTATCTATCTATCTATATATATAAAAGGGAAAGATTGTCTGTCTGTCTGTATGTATGTATGCGATTTTCTCCGCAACCACTGGACCGATTTGGATGAAATTGGTATCATTGGAAAGGTCTTGGCCCAGAATAGAAAATAAGACCTTGGAAATTGGACTCTGATCGGCCATCGTGGTCCGGAATATCAGCGAAAAACCCATATATGGAAGTTAAAAATGGGTACTGAGATTGATGTGAATAGATATGTTGTCAATTGTCAAATTTGGTAATTTGACAATTACAAAAAGTAAAAACATGTAATTTCAATAAAGCGTAGCAAAGCGCGCCGGGTATTTGCTAGTGTTTTATATTATATTTCAGCACAAAAGAATAACGTGCGAAATAAAACAGTAAGCTCCCAGAAAATCAGATTATTAATATTAACGGTTAATAGAATGTATCCCAAGGCTTATTTTCTTTTAAAATAACTGACCTACCAACAAAAAAAAACTTAGTTGCGATAGGGTAAGGTAACATATTTGTAGACTTCAACATATAATAATGCAATTTAGTGTAAGATATTTAAGCACCTACTAACCACCTAACTAGTTAAAAGTCACGTCACCCTGAGGGTTAGATACAAATAAATAATGCTTTATTAGTCTAATATAATTTATTTCGCAAATAGTAAATGCATATTTACAAATCATGTGATATAAACTATTACAATGCAAAATCAAAATTATTTGTGTAAAGAAATACTTTATGCATTGACACAATTAAGTTGATCTTGGGAACTTTGAAAAAATGTAGTATGAGGAAGTAAAAATTATTTAGGAACTAAATTTAGGGTTGCAATATGGAGAAGCAAACGAGTTGCGTTTTGTTAATATGTGCGTAGTTTATAAAAATAAAAAACTTATTTAATGCTTTTATGGAGTAATTATTTCATAATTTATTCTTAGCTTCAACTTTGCTTTTATTTAATATATATATATATATATATATATATATATATATATATATATATATATATATATAATGATTTTACATTAAATAATATTTAGAATGCAAATTCATATAGAAAAATTTATCATCGACTCTGCTGGGACTCGAACCCAGGACCCTCCACTGTCGATGATAAATTTTTCTATATGAATTTGCATTCTAAATATTATTTAATGTAAAATCATTATTCAACTTAACAAAAATTAATATCAACTAAAAATATATATATATATATATATATATATATATATATATATATATATATATATATATATTTATATATATATTTATATATTTATATATATATATATATATATATATATATATATATATATATATATATATATATATATATATATATATATATATATATATATATATATATATATATATATATATATATATATATATATATATATATATATATATATATATATATATATATATATATATATATGTCGTAGGCAGATAGTCAAATCCCGCAAATTATTACCTACCTAATCATTTTCTAAGAGACGAGGCAGATAGTAAGACGAAAATAAATTTATACGATTTTGTTACATGCCTAGGCATTTACTAAATGCCGTTGTTTAGAACAGGCAGTTAGTAAATGACTTCATGTGCTGTCGGCAAATAAGGTAATAGAACCCATTTGCTTTTCTTTACAGAACATTAATTTAATCTGCCAAAATTACAATCACCATTACAATACAATACAGCAAAAGCAACCGCTAATAACTACGTCATCAACTACCGCATATAATAATAATAATATAATAATATTTGCTACAACCCATAACCTGTAAACCAGGCCCCAGAAGCTATAAGCTTGTGCGGGAGGGAGGGGGCGATCATTATTATTACGTAGGTCCTACGTGCGGCAGCAGCTGACTTACAGGTGGAACAGCGCAAACCCCACATTTGTGCCACAGCTTAGGAAATCTGCAGAAAACCTTAATCAGATCTGCCGATACCGCGAATCAATCTTGGGCCGCTTGGGTAAAAGTCTAGCACGCTAGACATTACATTACCAAGGCTGGCATTACACTACCAAGGCTGGCATCGAAAACATTTTGATGTTGTACAACCGATCTATATTGGCGCATTTCAATAACGGTAATTGAAGCTAATGGCTGAAATTGGATATAAACAAGAACAAGAACACACAGCAGCAACTAATTGATATAAGCTTACAAAGCGGCATAATATAAAGAACAAATATAATATTATAACATAAAAGAAAGCATAAACATCTAAAATAATTATATTTTGTCACAACTTTAAAATTTTTCTGCGAATAGGTTTGAAATTGAGAGGTCGATTTTTTAACAAATTCGATCTTTTTAGGCAAATGTTGTCGATAACAGGCTTTACTATTGTTGTAATAATAATCTTACATGTTTCATCTTTGTGAAGTAAACATGAGAAAAGGGAATTGTCTCTCACATGGGGATGTATAATATCAACTAGTTGACTGCTAATATGCTTAAATTTTAAATAAGGCACAATCACTTGTACTACGTCCGCTATCCTTTTTATAATTCCCACAAAAATCTCGTTAGGATAAATCAAACCACCACGATCCAGAAGGGCAATTAGTCTTAAATGAGGTCCAGGAACAGTAATGGAAACTAGTGGAGAAGTACAGTCGTTACAGTGGAATTTATCATCCAACTTTTTAATTATGTAACCTGATACAAAAGCTACCGATGCCGAGGAAACCGTAGTCGTAGGTGTAATATTTTTGGCCAAATTTTGAAGTTGGCTTCTTAATTCTATGGGAAGCATTAGTTCATCTGCTTTTTCAACAGTTACTTTAGTGGCAGATAATGTTGCGGTACTGATGCAGCTAGTATTGTGTACTATATTTGCCGAGGTAGATGCAGTTACAATTCCACAACGCAAGATCTGTCTCAGTGCATATTCTGCAGTTCTAGCAGCCACTGCATCATTAGAACCACCTTTTAGTCTCACATGTGAAAATGTTGCTTCTACCGCATCTGAGCTAAACGATCGCGTTAATACATAATAAAAGCCTGCCTGTTCGAGAAGAAACTTTACGCATACATGTGTGCTTTGTGCAGTAAACTTTAATGCATGTGCAGTTTCGTTTCTTAAACCCTGTAGACTTAAGCTGGCGGAACAATGCTGAATATCGTCAATATAAGAGGGAAATGTTGTATTCAACCATTGTAGTCGTTCATCGGAAATATGTACAAATGGACGCAACACTACTGTCTAAAGATTGAATATAATACGAAGTGCTATAAACATTGTGAATTTGAAAAAAAATTCATTTTTTGCATGAAATTTACTGTGCCTTTAACATTACGAAAACGATTATCTCCAGATTCCTGTAAAAACTGTAATGTTGAACTTACTGCAGGCAAAAATATTTGAATGGCTCGCAGCACATTCATTTTATCAAAATTGCTAGGGTAGAGATGTTTTTTAGTTAGATATTTAACTGGTTTTATAGGCAATCCTTGTTGCATTTCGTATAGTGTTTTAACATAGCGTGATGATATTTTCCCTTCGGAAGAATACATATCTCGATCTAAAAATAAATTTCTAGCGTTTTTTAAAGCATGGCAAAAATCGAAACTGAGAAAAAGCGGTATGTACTTAAGAATTGGATGTTCTATGTAGTTTTTCAGAGATCCATTGCATATTTTTTAAAAAGTGCAACATTTGAGGGATGATTGTCCGTTACAACCCTCAAAACGACAAATCCACAATCTGTTAAAATTTGTAGAACATTCATTGTCAAAGAATAAAAGTCATTAGTTGTTAGTGAAGCGTGAAAATAGTACCCTGCAGGTAGGTAGTATGGTATAGCGTGTTGACAACCCATGGACCACAAAACATAACAGTTTATTAGCTATTTTTGGTGTTTCTCCAACAACGTTTGTGGTGAAGTTATCTAAACCATAAACATAATCTTCCGACCGAGAATAACACATTTTCTCTTTGATTGACATATCGTCAATGATCAGAGAGCAAATTCTTTCTACTGGAACTTTTAATTGTCTTATTTCAGCAATTAAACGTTGTTTAATTAGATCATCGGGTCCATTGTATTTACCGAGATATCGAGCTATAGTGGATTTCGATGGTATTCTAACTAAATGATTACTGGAAGAATCGGTAGCCTTTTGGAGAGCAAAATCTCCAGATAGTACATATACGTATAGTAAATTCTGACCATCTCGGTTGCTTTCTGTTGTAATTGTTAATTAAATCCATAAGAAACATGGCTTTCTCGTCAGAGTTGTCGGCATCTAAAGATATTTTTTTAATAAGGTTTAATTTTTCTACATTTATCTTTTTCTGTTGCTCAAGATTTTTCCTTGCAAATCCTTAATTTGCACTAAGCAGTTAACATATTTTCTTTGCATATTTTCCAGTTTTTCACTTAAAGCCGTGCACTGGTTTCGAAGGTAGTCATTTTCATTTTGAGTACTGCAATCTACTTGCACATACTTAGAATTATTACTGTCAAGAATAATATCTGAAGCAACAGCATTATGCGAGTAATTATTGTCTGTGTCGTTTTGACTTCCAATTGGGATATTTGTTTGCTTAAAAATGTATTATCTTCAGTTGTTGAAGTTATACAGGGAAAGTTACTGATACAAAGACGGAAGGTATAGCACCTTTACTTAATCTGCATCTTTTAGACGAACTTGTTTTCGCATAATCAGAAAAATGATTTTTACAGACACATGAATGCTCCGTAATTTTTGTTACATCTGCAAAAAATTCTTGGTAAAGAGATGTCTACATTCTAATTGTGACTAATAATAATACCACAGGCTGGTCCCAATGATTGCAACCATTTACTTCTTACATTAACGTCGCTTGGTATTTCAAAAAGCGGACTACTTCTGTTTCCGCATACATAACATGTCCTTCCCATTTTAGAAATATAGTGATTTGCTTTTTAAGAACACTTCTTTAAGTTCAATTTAACTTCACTTTTAATTAATGAAATTTACTTAACAGAATATGAATAACAAGGAATGCCTTAACAACGATCAAATGTTACTAGACTATATATTAAATAACACATTACATTAAAACATTATTCACATTAAACTAGAGAAGAAAGAAAAAACATATTTTACAAACCACTTTACAAATAGACTATTTTTGGTATTTTTATACTATTGACAATGCGATCATCATGCCTTCAGTTCGTTCAGAAATGCTATCGACTCCTTTCTGGAACACTTCATATCTTTACTGCAAAATCTGTTTAAGACATGATAGCAAACTTGTTATTTTCTTATCATTATCCTAGATTCCTAACTACCGTTCAAAAGTTATAAATACTTTCTCAGAAAGTATTTAGTTTTTCACTCAGTCTTTTTACTAAAACGATTGGCCATAGACTCAAGTAGATTTCATCAGCTCTTATGTCTAAAAAATATTTATTTTTAATAATACTAATGACTTTCACAGTGAGATTTCTTCATTCCATGGTTATACTTCTAAGCATAGCTTCAGTTCATATATTGTGCATTAACATTAGGTGTCTACATAATGTGCTGTGGTAATTCAAGAGCAACAAATCCCAAAAGACATTCGTAATTTCCGAAATATTAGGCTGTACTTACGCTGTGACTATCATGTAGTATATTAGGTGTTTCTAGTCTAAAAATAAGTCATTACCATTAGCAAATAGTACGTACTCAGTATAATTTTCTTTTATATAAAATATTTTGCTTTCCTAATTCATACTGCAACATACTTTTGTCAAATTTATGTATACGTTATATCTAGATTTGTACAAATGCTAATAAATTAATATTACACAATAAGAAATGACAATTATTAACATGACGTATAACCTCAATATTAATATCAAATACTTTAATATTATTAATACCGGAAACTCCATATACTTTACCATATGAAAACAGGCGACATTTTTGTGGCGCCATCTTCGCAGATGGGTGTGCAACTAACAAATGGTTTTTCGGTGAGAATCCTGCATCTAATTAAAAAATAGCACTATTTATGTTAAACGATGGTTTATTACTGTTATGCTAAAATATATAAAATTTTACAATTTATGTAAACTATTCAATCTTTCATTACAATGACGATTTTTTAATTACTTTCCCAATATTTGAGAAATGTCAGGTTTATTTGCACACCATACCGCAAGGGGCGCTATTAAATTTTGTCTCCCATTTTTCGAAATAAGTTTCCGGTATTAATAATATTAAAGTATTTGTTAATATTAACGACTGCAGTCTGACTACAAACCATCTTAGTTGCAAAATTACCGTCAGTGGGCGCCACTTAACGTACCGATTTGTAATTTTTGGATTTCCTAATTTCAACAATGAAAAAACTGGAAATGAGACGGCCGTATATAAGCAAAGCTTATATTAATCTAGTAGGCCGTGGCAGTGTTGCATTTAAAGTTACTGCGCGGGAAATTCAAAGTCACTGACTTATCAAACCACCCTCGTAATTAAAAAGTGTTAAAAATATTCTTAAATGGACACTCCTAGATATTTCAACAGATTTAACACAACGCATATTAAATTAATTTTAACTTTAAAATTTAATCTTAAGATTAATTAACTTAACAAAAACTATCGATGCGAGGAAAAAAGTAGTAGTCTAGAAATTTAAACAATCAAAAGTTATTTTGTTTGTTTGGTTTTTGTTGTGAGCCACTGTTATTTTATTTGTGATTGTTTAAACTCCCAGCCTACTATTTTTTTTCGCCCTTTTTGCTGTGTATAGGTAAGTTTTTAAACTTATGCTAAAAATTGATTTAAAATCTATATCGCGACATACTTTAGTGTCTTCATCAGTCTTCATATTTCTTTAATTCATTAGAATTATATTCAGATGTTAATGTTAATAAGTAGATGATGGGCATTTCCCATCATATCAAGATTCCATATTTTCTGTAACGTATGAGTACAATAAACTATTTTTTATTTATAAGATTAATGCTGCTAATTACTAAAAAAATCTAGTAAAAGTTGAAAAACATTAAAAGAATTTAAAAGACTAATAGTAAATTACGTTTTGCTCTAATTATCCAATAATTATAAATATACTTGTACTTTTTTGAGCATGGAAACAGCCAACAAAACACGAAATATATATGACATCACTTTTACTGTACTTATGGCGGTTAAAAAAGTTTGTAGTACTTTGAATTTTCGAATGAATCGGGCACACCCGTAGGCTTAGAAAACTAATCTAATAAGAAAACAGTACTCGACAACCATTATACTACGGACCCGCAGGAAGAACGAAGAAAAATAGGCCCGAGATAGAAGCGGAGAAGAAACACAAACATAGAACTAATTGGTCTTTGGAAATACCGGGTCGAAGTCAAACAGATTAGAAAAGACAAATATAAATGGAGAAAACTTGCAGAAGAATTATACTCATAGTGGGCAAAAGCGAAGAAAATGAAGAAGAATCAACAACGCAATCCAATATGCAGAAAACATAATATTTTAAATATAATATATATGTAATATCGAGAATCATTTATTATTTCAGAAATAAAAAATAGGTTAAATTTCTTTTTAATTGTTTAAATTGTTTAAAGAATCCAGATTAATAATCACAATGTACAGTATTCTGTTAATAAAGAAGAATCAAGGATTATTATTATTATTATTTATTAAGATAATATTTAATTATTGCATATGTATATTCACTTATTACTTTTAGCTATTAACTTGTTAATATAAATAAATCGTCAGAAAATATAACAAATAAGTAATTACTTATTAGTTTAACATAATTAAGATTATTCCAAATAATAAACATTGGATTATATCAGCATTCTCAGTACAATTTATTCCCATGAAAATCGAAAAGAAAATAGTTTATATTAAAAATCCCTCTTGAATTAGCTCAGAAATAAACAATTAATATAAAATATAATATAAACTATGTTAATTCAAAACATAGCAATTAAAGGTAGAAAGAATATAAAGAATGCATGCAGTAGGTGCATGCACATATTAATTGTAATGTTAAGTTGTATTTATATGATTTAATCTAAAATGTATAAGTAAACAAATTTTTATACTTACATATACATTTAATTAAAACAAAATTTCTTATAGCAGTGTAAATTAATAGTTTTGTTAAGGAATTAGGAACACAAAAAACATATTCTGGAAGTAAAAGTATGTGTACATATTCTACGATATTTAATTAACGACTAAATTATTAATTAGAGCAAGTCGGTTCTGAGATTGAATATTGAGTAAGTTAATGAATAATAAACATGGGTGAGATATATTGTAATATATAATAAGGAAGAGGAATAGGTATAGTTACTGGTCGAATACCAAACTATATTAGCGGTTGTTTCCGGCGTCCACCGCACCTACGCAACGTCGTCTACTTAGCGCTCCTGCCGCAAGCGTCTCCGTATTCTTGATTTCTGCTATTGCTGGTGTATCTAGATAACTGTGACACTTGCAAGATTCAAATCCAAGGACATCCATGTCTATATAAAATTCCATCAAGGTGCAAAACTCCATATCGCCCAAGAAATATAATTTAAAGATCTAACAAAAGAAATCGCTGGAATTGCGTAGTGTTTCGTATGCTATACCATATTAATATGACACGATGACTTATTTGCAAAATGCACTTTTCCGCATTAAGTGAGAATTCGACGATTTGGAGAACTATAGGTTTACTAATACTGGGATTTAGGCATTACATATGCAACATTATTTTTTACAATTTCTGAACATCTCGAAATTTGGCGAAACTAACCATTCTGTTCATCAATGTTAAGAGGGATTTTTATCTTTGATATAAGATTTGTGCCAATGAGGTGCAGCCATTTCATAAATTGCGTATTACGTTGTATATAGTCCTGGTAGTGCAGCGGCTAGCGTGCTAGTCTCGTACCCAAGTGATTTGCATGTGCTAGTTGTTTAATGGTTGATATCTCTTTGCTAAAATCTGATTTTGTTAGTGGAATAGTTAAAGCTCTGTGTACTAATGATCTGTAGGCTGCTATTTTATGTGTATTATGGTGACAAGATTCATTTGGTATTGTTATGTCTGTTTGTGTTGGTTTTCTGTATATGGAAAATTCAAATAGATTGTCTGCGTTAATCTTGATATTTAAGTCTAGAAAGTTTATAGCCCTGTTTTGTTATGTTTCTAGTGTAAAATTTATGTTAGGTGGATACTGTTAATAAGAATTAAAAATTCATTAAAAACCTCAAAAGATCTGTCAAAACAAGCTAAAATGTCATCAACATAACGATACCAGAAGATAATGTGTTTAGAGAGGTTTAATTCAAATATTCGATCTTCGAACTTGTCCATAAATATATTAGCTAATAGAGGACTTAGAGAATTACCCATAAGTAAACCATCCTTTTGTAAATAAATTATGTTATTAAAAGTGAAATAATTTTGACTTATACAAAGGTCAAATAATTGAATTAACTCTAACCTTTTAACTAATTCTATATTACTATTGATCAAGAAACTATCTAATAAAGGAATACATTCTTGTGGGGGTATTCTGGAGAACATGTTGCAAATATCAAAACTAACAAGTTTTGAATGTGGTGGAAGATGTATGTTTTGCAGATTATCTACTAATTCTAATGAATTTCTAACAGAGTATTTCGATTTGTAACCTATCGTGTTAATAATCGGGCATTTACCGTTTAAATTGTTCTTTTTGTAGTTCGGTATATATTGGACAAACACTTCGAAATTTTGACATAAGATATAAAGAACACGTACGTCATTACAAAAATAAACATCCTGAAAAATCGAATTACGCCAAACACCTTTTAGAACAAAATCACACAATGACTCCTCAAAATAATATTAAATTCCTACATTTTTGTAATAACAAACGCAAATTAGACATTTTAGAAGCCTTTGAGATATACAAACACAAACTCAGGGTACCTTTAATGAATGAACAACTTGAGCTCAGTAATTCTCCGTTACTGGAAGTATTAGATATTTAATTCTGATTATTATTATTATTTTATCTAGTTACCTATTTTTGTATCTACCTTAGCGACGTGTTTGTTTATAATTATATTACCTTTGATAATGACAGCATAGCTGTCGAAACAATATTGTCAGGTTGTATTTTAATAAAATTGTGAAACTTTTATATATATATATACACTAATCTTTATTTATTTCATACATTTCTTTTGGTGCTAGGTTTTTTCGATTTCGATAGTTCGCCATTGTATACATAAGAATAACTTGATAACGTGCTGTCGCTTTCTCTAAGGCAACTGGACTAGGCGAAAATGATTGTCGCGCGCTCTAACGGAATTAAAAATAATTATAGAATATTGTCATATTGGAGGTTACGTTACAGTTAAAAGATGTGTAGCAGACATCATAATCTACCGCAGATCGATGTACACATCTAACTCTGTACAACGCCATCAATATTTACGATCGCGCCCCAATTCTCATAAGACAGAAAATGATCAAAATGTGCGAAAATCAACAGTCTGGTTATTACTGTTTTAATCCGGTATGAATAAAAATACTTATAATAGTAGGTACAAATAGCATAGTATTAGAGGTATTAAAGAAAGCTAGAAGAAATGTACAATGATGTATAACCTTCAATTTCAAGAAAATAGACTGTACAATTTTTCTGTTTTATTATTTATCTTTCACACTTTCATTAATAATGATCACTCAAGGTGAATACCTGATGTGTTGTGAATAATATATGAATAAATAATGTAACAAACATAAATAGAATACAACGTCCATTAGTTGTATTTCTTAAGTAAATAAACTCTCAATGGATATAAAACTGTTATTATTATATAAGAATGGAAAATGTGCCATTATTAATGACATAGTTGTGGTTTGCTAATGCATTTTGCTTGTTTCCTATATTTACATTATGCAATGTCGAGAATAAATTGTTTAAAAAAAAGACCCATTGTTAAATTAGCAGGTATAATAATTTTAATTATTTTTTGCAGTTGCCTTTTAATTTACGCAGGCCATCAAATCTTTTTATTACTTACAAGATATTTTTACTTTATATTGTGCCAATAACATTAAAATTAATCTCCCATTGATAGATCAACAATATTTTTTAGTCGGGATCGGCATTGTGATCAAAAAATGTTGCTCTCTATGAATTGTTACTATTGCCATTGGCATTAAATAGACGCCACATTAACTCTTGCAGTTATGTTGTTTCCTGATTTGTATAAATTGAAGCCGGTAAAATGAAGTCCAATCATGATTTTTGATATAGAATTTCGTACGTTAGAATTTCGCAGTAATAAAACTTTATTGTTATATAAATTGCCCATTGATGATGTATCATAACATGTCAAAGTTTATTATTATTTAAAAAGAAGTTAGAATTGCTATTGCAATATATACAGCTGACTGAACCAAAGCAAGAGTCGATCTATGAATAATCGAATATTGCTTGCGGGAGAGGTGATTACTGTTCATTCCGGTTACATCAATTAGTTGTAACACCTGCGGTAAAGTTGTAATCGTTAACCAAAGCAGAAGATATAAATCTTTCTCTGTTTCCTGTCTTATTCTTTTCACTATCAATTTATCAAGCCGACTTCTTTCTACAAAACATAATTTTATGTGTGGTGTAATTGCCCCTATAGTTAATGACAAAAATCAGATTCTTCGGCTTTAACAATCTTTTATCACTTTAGGAATGTGCTCAAAGTTTTTGTAGACCATGCGCAGACACGTTGCATTCCTTTGCTTTTTCTATGTGAAAGTGTTTATATTTCTAGTCTCTTTCACTTTCTGGAACAGAGCAGAATCTCTGCAGATGCAAATCTATTGTTATACCTAGAGACGTGCATTTTAGGTAACCTCGCTGAAAAAACCCTTGATTAGTTCATTTTTCATAAGCGCAATTCACTTTACAAATACGAAAGCTGTTATATAAAACTTGCCACACCACTGTCAATTTCTTTAATACAAGTTGTTTATTTTAACTAGACCCCTTTTCACTTTTTCGGCATGATTAGTCCAAACCCACCATTTTCAAGCGCCTACTTATGTTACATTTTAGTATTGCAGATTAAATTGATAAGCTTCATTGTCATAGTGGTTTTATGCTTTACTAAAATGCATGTCTCTAGCCTTGCTGATAGTCGTCTCCCGGTAGCTCAGTTGGAAGAGGTCCCACCTAGATAGTGGAGGGTCCTTGGTTCGATTCACAACCAGAGGCAATACATTTTCGTATATGAATTTGCATTCAAAATATAATTTAATGTTAATATAAATAAAGGGTGTTACAATAGTTTGGACAGATGTTAAATGTGAATGGAGCTTAAACGTCAATTGTTTTTTGAGGTTAGTTTTTGTTTTGATATCTTCAGTCGTTTACAAATAAAATCATAGAAAAGTTGAGCGTTGAACAACGTGTTAAAGTTATTGAAGCCTATTACGAAAATGGACGTTCAAACAGAAGTGCATTTCGCGCTCTTCGTGATTTTTTCGGCCCGCATAATCGACCAACCGAGAGTGCTATTGGGAAAATTGTGAAGAGATTCCAAGAAACAGGGTCTGTGGCAGATTTTCGGAAGCTAGTACGTGCACGTGCAGGACGATCGGCAAAAAACATTGCTGCCGTGAGGGAGAATGTGGCCGAGAGCCCAAACACCTCTATTCGACATCGAGCACAGGAATTGCATTTGTCCACGGCCACTTTGCATCGCATATTGACGAAAGATCTACCGTTGCACGCGTACAAAATTCAATTAACGCAAGAACTTAAGCCGACGGACCATTTCAAGCGCCTAACATTTGCCGATTGGATACACGAACAAAGACAAGCGAATAATGAATTTTCCACCAAAATCTTCTTCAGCGACGAAGCTCATTTCCATCTCACTGGCTACGTCAACAAGCAGAATTGCAGAATATGGGCTGATGAAAATCCAAGGGCAATTGTCGAAACACCAATGCATCCACAAAAAGTCACTGTGTGGTGTGCATTTTGTGCCGGAGGAATCATTGGACCATTTTTCTTTGAAAATGATGCTGGGAATTCGGTCACAGTGAATGGCGAGCGCTACCGCGCAATGTTGGACAATTTTGTGTGGCCAATATTGGATGATTATGGCATCGATGACATGTGGTTTCAACAAGATGGCGCCATATGCCACACAGCCCACGCCACAATGGTTCTACTGCACGAGAAGTTTCCCGGGCGCATAATCTCCCGAAACAGCGAAGTCAATTGCCCACCGAGATCTTGCGATTTGACACCGTTAGACTTCTTTCTTTGGGGCCATCTGAAGAGTAAAGTCTATGCCAACAAGCGAACCACCATCCAGCAACTCAAAGACGAGATTTCACGGCACATTGATGAGATTGAGGAGCAATTACGCCGAGATGTAATAAAAAATTTCGATCAGCGGATCGACGTGTGCCGCCGGAACCGTGGCGAACATTTGGCGCACATTATCTTTCACACTTAATTGTAATGGATCAAATAACATGTTTCATTAAAGAAATATTAAATTTTGTACACCACTGATTTTTAATTAACGTTTAACATCGATCCGTCTTATTGTAACACCCTTTATAATTTAATCGGACAAAGTCAATCGCGTAAACTGTGCTGGGACTATGACAATCATAGTCACACTGCTTTAGGAGTCACAAAACAAGGAACCACAGACCATTGTCAACACCTTTTTCCAAAGTAGTTTTCGCATCAATTGCTCAAGAGACACATTCCTATCTGTCGGCGGGAAATTCCCGCGCTAGCTTGGTTTCTGGCTGAATACAATAATTGAAAATGAAAAATCCGGACATATTTCAGCTGAATCGTCATATGAGAATATCCGACATTTTTTCGCAACAGGCCAAGTGTAAGTCAATGGGTTGTAACCTCATGGTAGAAGTGTAGGTGTGTAAATAAAAAAAAATTCTTATCGAAGCAGGATTTATCAATATAACGGGTTTTTTTAATTAAAACTCAACAGTTGAGGAGCGATGATGAAATGATCAATATTATCTTTTAAGTATTTCCCAAAGTGGGGTACGTGACAACAGACTGAACAACTTTATAAACAAAGTTCTAAAATAACCCACTTTCAAACACTTTTACGAGATATTTAATTGCACAGAGTGTTTAAAAGAAAAAGATTATTTTTGTGTAAAATTTCTATTATAAGTATTTCTTTTTATTTAAGTTATAAAACTGATCATGTCACGGATATATACAGGGTGAACCATTTTGTCCCCCGTAAAACTTTATTTTATTTCATAGGCGTTAGGTATGGGGAGTACATAAAGGGGTTTTATGAGATATTGGAACGAAATTTGGTTTGATCAAGTACGGCAGATATGCCTATACATATGTCAAAAAATGTTTCTCCCGTTTACCGTAGCGTTGGTTGGTAGCAAATAATCATTTTACGATGAAAATAGGTTTTCATCAAAAAACAAAAGACGATCGCCCCAACAATTTTTAGATTTTCCGAAAATGCATAAAAATTATAATGTGTGATATAAGTTTAGACTCTCTATCTATCTATCGGTCTAGGTTTGGTCCGAATCGCTTTTGTTCTCCTCCACCCCCAAAACTTACGTTTTCATTTATATCTCGGGAAAAAATGTCCTTTTTAATTCACTGAGCCCATTCTCGAAGCAATTTCTATGGCGGAATTACGGGGGAGGAAGAAGGGGTAGATAATAAAGGAATGTGAAGTAAACAGATATCAAAACAATTGCGCAATGCCCATCTAAATTTTTTCTCAACTACCACCAATACACATAATATTGTTAATATTTAGCTATTTAATGCGATTTAGTGAATGATGCGTTTAATGAGACACCTGTGTCTCAACAAATGGAACACAAATTGGACACAAACAATACACAAATTGCACACTAATTGTACACAAATTGCACAGAAATTGGACAAAAATTGCACACAAACTGCACACCAATTGCATACAAATTGTTCACAAATTGCACACAAAAAGTACAAATTGCACGCAAAATGTACATAAATTGCAGACAAACAGTACACCAATAAGCTCACAAATCATACACATTGTACACAAATTACACAC